>LPNX010116255.1:396464-485473 GCA_001517045.1 Pseudotsuga menziesii
CATGCATCAGTACAGTGAGTTTTGTAGTACTCATTAATGGAGCTGCTAGTCCTTTCTTCCAAGCGGGTCGGGGTCTTCGACAAGGGTGTCCTCTTTCTCCCCTTTTGTTTCTTCTTGTAGCTGAAGTCTCAGCCGCTTTATTTTGGCTTCAAAAGCGGAAGGGACTTTTAGTGGCACTACCATTTCCCAGGTATTGTATATTACACACCTCCTTTTTGTTGACGGTATTATGATTTTCACTAATGGGTCGAGACAGGATATTGATAAGGTGTCTGAGGGACTATCCCTTTTACAAACTGCTGCAGGCATGGTGGTCAATATTGAAAAATCCACTATATCATGCTCGAACTTATCTGAACAGGAGACACACAGAATTGCTCTTCGTTTGCCTTTTAGAATTATGGATTTGGATGCTGGGATAAAGTATCTGGGATTTTTCTCAAAACCGAACTCTTATTTGAAGGCAGATTGGCACTGGTTATTGACAAAATTGGAAAAAAGACTTCAAAGATGGAGTCAAAAATGGCTCTCTCGGGCTGGAAGATTGGTTCTGGTAAAATCTGTTTTGGAAGCGATACCCGTCTACTGGATGTCTCTTGCATGGCTGCCTAAGGGGATTCTTGAACAGATTCGCAGGCTGTGTTTTACTTTTCTGTGGAGAGGTCAGAATGATCATAGGGCTCTGGTGTGGGTAAGGTGGGAGAAAATTGTTGTTCGAAAAGATTTGGGAGGATGGCGGTTAAAAAATATTTTCCTTTTTGCAAAGGCATTAGGAGCAAAAGTCTCATGGAGGCTTATACATACACAGAGTCTCTGGACTCGGGTGGTATATCATAAATATATTGCTCCTTTGACTCTCATTGAGTGGATTCGGAAGGCAGACAAATCTCGGTCAAATTGCTCAGTGGTCTGGAAAGCAGTGATAAAGCATTTTGATCTGGTTGGCTTTGGTATGGTGTGGAGAATTGGTAATGGGAGGATGGTTTGTATTGGGATTGATCCTTGGGTAGGCTGTGGAGGGGAACGTGTCCTTCTTGAGGTGCTAAGGTTACACTTGGAAGTAAGAGGGTGTCTTTATATTGCTGATATTGAGGATCAGGAAAATTCTTCGTTATGGCATCAAGGCTGGATTAGTACTCAGAGACTTGAGATTCATGATGATTTGCAGGCGGCCTAGAGGGGATACATTAGGCAGTTAAGGGTTTCAAATGTCAGGTTGAATAATAGGGCTGATGTATTGGTTTGGGACTCTCACCCTTTAGGGTTTTATACTCCTAAACATGGTTATATTCAGCTCAATGTGATGGTTCATAACCGTGAATTGGTGTGGTGGTGGAAACAGCTGTGGAAGCTAAAATGTCCGAGTAAGGCCAAATTACTCTTCTGGGCTATTTTGGAAAATAAGAATCCAACATGGGACGTCTTGAAAAAGAGATTTCTTGAAGGCCCTGGCTTTTGTGCGTTGTGTAGGAAGGATGATGAAACAATTCAACATCTTTTTGTTCATTGTAGTTATTCTCAAACTATATGGACTGAAGTGGGTAAACAGATGGGTTTCAATGGGGGGTGGCAGGGAGATACTACTCTCCAAGCTTTTCAAAGTTGGTGGATGGGCCATCACTCTCTCCGAGTTGTTCCTTGTATCTTCGCTTGGGGGATTTGGATCACACGCAACAAGATTATTTTTCAGGACTGTCGAATTCCGATGGAGGCTGTTGTGGCTCAAATTATTGCAATTATACATCATTTCAGGGAACCTGAGAATCTTCTCAAGCTTCGGCCTGTGCGGGTGGAATTGATTGACGAAGATATCCCTTGGGGCTTCTTTGATGGAGCTTCACAAGCTCGTCAATTGAGATGTGGTGGGGGAGGAGTAATTTTCAAATCTGAGGATCATTATTTTCATTTATCAGCTGGATTAGGGAGGGGATCAAACAACTATGCTGAATTAATGTCACTCAGGCTGCTGCTATTATTTGCTTTGGAACAGGGTTGTTTGTCTTTACAGGTCTTTGGTGACTCTATGCTAGTGATTGAATGGGAAAAAGAGACTGTATAGTGTTATGTGATGATACTTTTACCTATTCTAGAGGAGGTTTTCCGCATTAAACAACAGTTTAATCACATTTCTTTTACACATGTTTATAGGGAACGGAATGGGGTGGCTGATCAGCTATCCAAGGAAGTGACGCAGTGGCATTTAGACATTAGCATTTGGAGGATAATTATTCACTCTCGCGAGGATTCATACAGCTATTATCATCGGCCGTTTCATGATGCAGTTTTGGAGCAACATTGAGCTTTGGCTCAGTTTTTGTGTGACCTGTCATTTTTTGGTGGTGATATCCATTGTATCTAGCTGATATATATTACAGTCTGGGACATGGTTATGTTTATATGAGACAACACATTTGCTGCTTATCTAATTACAGTTTCATGATGCAGTTTTGGCGCAGCATTGAGCTTTGGCTTAGTTTTTGTGTCTTGTCATTTTTTGGGTGGTGATATCCATAGTATCTAGCTGATATGCTTGTATTTACAGTCTGGGACAGTATTTTTGGTTTAGTTTTATATGAGACAACACTATATAGCTGCTTGTATTCTACAGTATGGGACAGCAGTCTGGGACAGTTTTTGTAACTTTTTGTTTATGTTTAATATGACGGTAAATATATGACAATGTAGGGATCCTAGTGATCCTCTTACATGTGCAGATGTAATTTTGTTCTACTTTGAAATAAAATTACGAATTTTTTTCGAGGAAAAAAAACTACAATAATTTATTGATATCAAATATAATGGGTTTATATATATATAATTGAATAATTGAATAATTATTTTACTTAGAATTAAGTTATTTTAGTATTATTTGAATATAATTTAGTTAATTTTATAGAGTAGAGAATGGAATTTTATAGATTTAATATTCAATAATCTATTATCACATTTTATCATATTTAAAAACTAATTAATATTCTATAAATCCAAAACTTAAATAATTAAATTTACAAAGTAGAAAATGGAATTTTATAGATCAATTTTCAATAAAAAATATTTTATCACAACATATTATGTTTCGAAACTAATTAATAAAAAAAACTTGATTTTTTTAATTATAAAAATTAATTTTATAAGCCTACATATTTAATATCATTAACTCTAACATTAACATTTTTAACAAAAATAAGTGAGATTTTCTTTTATTATATATACGTGGGGATTTCAATTAGAATCATAATGTATATCTAAAATACTTTGCATCTCTATGTATGAATTTGCCCATAAAAATTAACACTATATTTTTAATAATTGAAAATATATAGTAAGGTAAATGCGTGAGGTTCTGGTTGGATCAATATGAGTTAAACTAAATTAAACTTAAAGTTAAGCATAACATTTGTTTATTAACAAATAATATATTTGAGATAAAACTATTGTTCATTAAATGTGAACTTGTAACTTTTAATAGCTAGTTTTGTCATTATTAAAGGTAAGTATAAATAACTTTGCTACTACTTTCACTTGTTTTTAATAGTTTTCAATATACTAAATTTGTATAGTAAATGTTAAACTAGTTTATTTACATTGTTCTTGAATAGTTTTTCAATATAAGAATTTTTTATAGTAAATGCTAAATTGGTTAACATTATTCTTTGCAAATAAAATTTATAGCAATTGCAAAACAACTAGACAACGTGCAATGTGCGGGACATTGCCACCTCCTAACTCTTGTTAGAATATGTGTTTATAGTGTCAATTAAGTTTAGTATTGATGATTTTGATATGAGAACATCTATATTTATATTAAGTTTAGTATTGATGATTTTGGAAAAACACGCGCATTAATCAGCTAATGGTCCCGAATGTGAAAGAGAGAGGCGGAAGGAATAACGACAATCTGAGGTTGCAGGGTTTTCTGGGTTAGTAGGATCTGCCAGGGAAGTAGCATGTACATCCGTCTAGGGGGTCGAGTCTTTGGATGTGTGAGCACATGAATGGTGGGGCATCGCCCCCCATTCTGAGCTCGGACATGGAAATTGAGAAAGGAAAAGAACATCAGAAAATGTCTGAATCCCATCCAGGGAGAGATGAGGAAGGAACAAGTAGGACTAATAAAGAGGGCACGATGAAAATGGAGACCAGTAAGGCAAGGCAATGTGTCCCAAAATAAAAAAAAGTACCGAAGCTTCAAATCAATTCAGAGTGGGTAAGGGAAGATGTCCAATATATGAAAGACCACGCACTCATAGGTAAATTTGTTGACATCTCGCGCACAGAGAAGACTCTAGTGTGGTGGATAAACACTACTTGGAAACCCCAAGGACATTATGATCTACAACTAGGGGCTAAAGACTTCTTCATGATAATAATCTTCAATGAAGAAGACATAACCAAATTATTTCAGAATGGCCCATATTTCTACAACTCTGCTGGTATCTTCTTAAATGGAAAGAACGATTCAATCTAGATAAAAAAATCTTATGATAGCCCCAGTATGGATCAGAATGTATTCCCTTCCAACAGAGGACTGGAAGGAAGAAATTCTGATAGACATCGGGAACACCCTACAGAACTTCGTCAAAGTTTCAGAGAAAACTAGGAAAAGGAGGTATACATCATATGCCCGAATTTGTATCTACATTGAGATCTCTCAAGATCTCCCAGATGGAATTGAATTAACATGAGACGATGAGGAATGGTTCCAAGCTATAGACTATGAGCAGATACCATTTAGATGTCGAAGATTCCATGATCATGGACATCTGTTTCAAGAATTTCCACAAAATAAAAGACCAGGAGGATGGAGAGATCAAGAAAATCAAGATGTTGAAGGCTTTATCAGAGTCCCCAACAAGAAAAGATCAGCCAAAAAACCAACAAGACCTAATATCAACAAAAGAGTGCAAACTCAAAACATATTTGAAGTCCTCCAAGATGTGAAGACAAGTAATAACCAACAAACCGACCAGACTAAAGATCAGCAACACCGGGTGTTAGAACTGAGTATAAAGGACCCAGCCCAGGGCGAGAACTAGGAGATAAACAAGAATGTTAATATTATATCTGCAACTGATGGAGAAGAAATGGAGATTGGAGATCTTGATTTGGATGGACTGGAAGCAGCATGCTTTGAAATAATCCCGGATCAGATCCCTCCTCAACAATTCTCACTTGTGGAAAAGGCGATAATCAAGGAAAATAATATGAAGTTTCTTGGAATATCACCTTAATCTTTCAAGGACCCATATGGAAAAAAGAAAGGGAAAAAAATATAAAAGAGGAAGGCACAATAATGTGCAAAGAATCCAAATAGTTGGGGATAAACTTGTGGCATCGGGGAAGTATCCTACCATAGATGCAACCCTTTCTCCTGCAACCAAATAGTTTCCAATGCAGATTACATCCTGGAACATCAGAGGTTGTAGCAGTACCTTGAAGATTCGTCTTCTAAGAAGAAGGATTGAGATGGAAAAATTGGGCATCATCTTTTTACAGGAAACCAAATGCTTGGAACATGAGCTAAAAATTATAGTAGAAAAGATCTGGCGGGGGTGTGAAGTTGTAGCGGTGGATGCGAAAGGAGTGGCTGGAGGCATCGAAATCTTGTGGAACCCACGAGAGGCGGCCCTCTCTGAATTCATTGCAACATAGTTCTCTCTTTTGGTCACATTTCATATTTTAGGTACCAGTATCCGAGGGTTTTTGACCAATGTATACGGGCCTCCTTGGGCAGAGCAGAAACTGACATTTATGGAATCGTTAAAGTATCTTAAGATGGCATCGTATTCCCTGGATCCTCGACAGATATTTCAACTTGATCAAGATTCTTGACTAGAGAAAAGGTAGGATATAGATACTAAACCCTGTTAGTGGATATTTTAATGACGTAATTGAAAACCTAGAACTGGTTGATGTTAGAACGACCAATGGTATCTACACTTGGAACAACAAACGATCAGGAGACAAAGGGATAGCTTTTCGGCTAGATCGCTTTCTAGTCACTGAATCCATTAAGATGGAAGGTGGGGAAGTGAGAGCAGTTGTTCTGCCTTCAATAGGATCCAACCACTGGCCAATCAGTGTGGAATTGGAAAATGTTGGGGTGAACCCCTGTAGACCCTTTCTATTCGAGAAGTTCTGGTTGCTGCAGTCGGACTTCCCAGAAAAACTCAGTGGGTGGTGGGAGGAAATTCCACCCATCAGAGGAACCAAGATGTTCCAATTCCAACAAAAACTCAAACTCCTAAAAAACAAAATCAATAAGTGGAATAAGGAATACTTTGGAAATATTTTCCAAGCCTAAAATTAGATGTACAACAAGATTCAAGGGATTCAGGTTAAAGGAATGCAGAGTGGATTCTCAGAGGAAATATGATTACAATAAAAAGTGTTGATTCATGAATTCAGCCCTGAGAACAATAGGAGGAAGTGTTCTGGAGTCAGAAATCTAGAGTTAAATGGATCCAAGAAGGAGAACGCAACACACATTTTTCCACAAAGCATCCATACAACATCGCTAGGGAAACTGAATGGTGAGAATGAAGATAGAGGAAGGAGCCATTATCAAGACCTTAGAGGATATGGAACTCACCTTGAACTCCTTCTTTGCCAATATTTTGTAGGAACCAGACTAGGACAGGGATGCCGCTCAGAAGGAGGTGTTGTGGTACATTGCAAAGATTATATCGAAATAGTATAACTTCATGCTTGGGAAACTTATTGAGATGACAGAGGTTGAAGTAGTTGTAAAGAAAATGGCGAAAGACAAATACTTGGGACCTAACGGATTCACCACTAACTTCTTTCAATCCTACTGGGATTGGTTGAAAGAGGAAGTATGGGATCTGGTGGAGGATTCAAGGAAGACTGGTAATATTCTTAAAGCTTTCAATTCAACCTTCCTGACGCTTATTTCCAAAGAGAATGGCATGGAGAATCCTGGGAAACTCAGACCAGTCGCCTTATATAACATCATCTACAAAATTATTTCAAAGGTTATTGCTAACCGGCTTTGTCCCCTGCTCCCCTTACTCATTTCCCCTGAACATGCAGGGTTCGTTGAAGGAAAATAGATCTTGGATGGCATCATCCTAGTTCATGAAACAATTCACTCATTAAAAATCGAGAAAATCCCACGTATTCTCCTAAAACTGGACTTGTCAAAAGTTTATGATAAACTTAACTAGAATTTCCTAGCAGGTATTCTTAGAGCCTTTGGATTTTAGTAGAAATGGAATGAATAGGTTATGAAACTAGTGTCCTATGCATTCTTTTCAATCTTGGTCAATGGGACCCGCTTTTCTCCCTTCAATGTATCAATAGAAATAAGATAGAGGGACCCTTTATCACCCTTTTTGTTCAATATAGCGGCCGAGGGGTTAGGCATAATGATTAAGAAGCTAATCTTGGAGAATAAGATCCGAGGGTTGTCCCTTAATGTAGGGGTGGAACCTAAAAATCATAAACAGTTTGTTGATGACACAATGCTTATGGGACCTTCCACTGTTCAGGAGGCTCGCATCCTAAAAGATGGATTGTTTATCTTCCTTGAAACTAGAGGACTCAAAATCAATAAGGAAAAATCCTAGGTTTACTTCTTCAACACTCCAAAAATCACTAAAAGGAGTATCCTCGGAATTATTGAGTTCTGCGAAGGGAAGCTACCCCCTAAATACCTGGGAGCATCGTTAGCAAAATCAACAATTAGGAAAATTTCATGGAAGGAGCTAATGGAAAAAATCTGAGCCACTAATCTGTTAGGGCACTTAATTTCTTGAGTCGTCTCATTCTGGTAAAATCCATTCTACAAGCTATGCCACTCTATCTTTTCTCTATTCTGGCTGCTCCTAAATCAGTGATAAAACAAATCAGAAATATCCAACGTAATTTCCTATGGGGGGGAACAGAAGGCCACAGGAAGTGGCCACTGGTGGACTGGAAAACCATTTGTAAACCTAAGGAAGTGGGGCGACTAGGTTTACGGGACCCTCTCGATATCAACAAACAAATGGGGACCAAAATTTGGTGGCAATGGATAACCCATGAAGAGGAACCATGGGATAAATTGTGGCATAGGAAATATGCCCCTCATTGGCCTATCCAAATGATGGTTCATTTTGGAGAAAATGTTCCAAGATCCAGTATTTGGAAATCAGCTCAAGAAAACCGTAGTTTGATTAAGCGACATAGCTTCTAGGAGGTTAGGGATGCAAGGACAACGATTTTTTCCAACAACGCTTGGAACGGGGAGCCATGCGGGAATAGTTGAGATGATGTACTTGTTCTAATTCACCATCTTTAGCATAGTACTATGAAAAAGGTGGCAGAATTTTGGGATTATGGCGCCTGAGATGAACTCTTTAGAACCTGGAAAGAGAAAGAATGGTGGCAAGCTCAGGTTCCTAGGGAGAATGTGGAATATTTTTATTATGAACTTTGCGCAAGGAATATCCCCAAGTCCGATGGCCCAGATAAACTAAGATGGGGGTACACCAGCCAGGGAAACTTCATTATAAAAGAAGGTATAGAGCTGCTCACTGAAACTTACAGTTTGGAAAATGAGGTAAAGTAGAGGAAAATATGGGGTGGAAGCTGGTGGCCAAAGGTAGCATCTTTTATCTAGCTTCTTCTTAAGCCCGCATTCTAACATGGGATAATATCGAGACAAGGGGAATTAATGGGACTGCAAGATGTTTCCTATGCAAAATAAATAATGAAACCATAAACCATGTGCTAGACGAGTGTCTAGTGGTGGAATCCATCTAGGAAAGGGGCGCAACAATTTTTAGAAAAAACAATACACATAAAGGGAGGTCGTATTTAACTGTTGCAGAATGGCCTAAGAATGTATTCAAAAACAAAATTGTGAACAGGTATGGGAATTCCTCCCGGGATTCTCTGTATGGGAGATATGGAAATCTCGAAATTCATGAATATTTGAAAATAAACCAAAAAGGGTGGAGGAAATTTGGGCGATGATTGAAGCTCATTTAAAAGAAAGAATAACCTTAACACGCTGGTCCCAAGAAGATTACGTAGTAGAGGAAAATGAAAGACTTATCCTTTATGAATTGGGGATATATGAGTTACATGCTAACAATTCGCGGCCCAGATCGGTGCCCAATCCCTCGTGCAGTGCAAATTTTTTGGTGAATCCCGTTGGAGGGTTCTTTCAATATCAGCTTCGATGGCACTGCAAAAGGAAATCCAGGACCGACTGGTTTTGGAGGAGCAATTAGGAATTCCACTAGAGCCATTCTCAACATTTTATGGGGTAACATTGGTACCCATACCAATAACTTGGGAGCTTGAAGGGCTAATCAATGGTTTATCTTGGGCATTGCAACAGCAGAAGACCCCTCTAATTGTGGAAGGAGACTCTCAGATAATCATTAATATTGCATGAAGACTTCAAAACGATGCAACCATTCCCCAGGTTTCGAAAAATTGGAGATGGGAAGGCAGGTTATCAGAGCTCAGAAGGATGCTAATTGAAACTCCAGCACTTCAATTTTCGCATGTAAAAAGGACTGGTAATAAGGTGGCAGATGTTTTGGCCAACGAAGGGGTGGAAAAGCTTAAATCCTTCCATGCAAAAGGGTTCCACGACAAGCAAGAACGCATGATTTGGCATCGTTGTGAAGAACTGGCAAAGGAGGATATGGGAAACAAAGACAAGGATCTCCACCGTCAGATGCATTATGATCCATGCCCGATGAAGGCCAAGTGTTTGCATGACTCGGCGTTAAACCAACCTCTCGACTCTTCCCTCCTCATGTTGGGCTCCACGTCATGCCCAGTTTGACGCATGCAAGCCATGTGCTGAGGAATGATGTTGATTCCCTTTCCTTATTCGTAGCAGGAATGGAAGGACGGGAGATAATATCCACAACACTTGGCTTTAATTTTGGGAATGATGAGCATTTAACGGAGACGTGTGGTAAGAGTACGATGTAGCTGGCAACTGCAGATGGCACGCATGCTTGTTCTAGAAATAACGATGCGAGGATAGGTTACATTATTAAGAATTCCTACCTTGACAGTTGATGAGTACGAAATGGGTTGTGGGATCTACCCCTTCGGGCATTCTGGTGGGATATTTTCGAGCTACTGCTCTTGGGCAGGTAATAACAGAGATATCCGTATGAGATGGCCATTAATGGGGGAAGGGGAAACTGATCTTTCGCACAAGAATGTGGATATGGAAAAGGATTATGGATTATGGGTCTGTAAGGCCGTCACGGTGGATGGTGCAAAATGGAAACATCATCCTGAACTGCTGTGGTGGGTTACTTCACCCACAAGAATGGAACAGTTATAAAGTGTCCATGGGATGGAGATGGAACCATCCTATTCGAGCTGCAAATTAAGCATAGTTTTTTATGGGCCCCCAGCAAGAGTCTGTTCAGTAAGAGTATGGCTTAGCAATGGCGAGTGCGAAGATGTCAGGGTGAAAGAGTTAGGATTGAGGGGGGAAATAAGTTGTCGGCCAGTTCTTCTGCTAATATCCCACCCGAGGAGGATAATCCAATTCCACTAGCATTTAATTGGGAGTGCAATATATGGCCAAGACCCCTTCGGTTGTTGAAGCTCAGATTTTTGTGAAGGAACTGGAGCTGTTTCGGGGGTATGAGAGGCACTAAGGGAGACCCCTAGTGGTCAATCCTTTCTAGACGGTGCGGATTCTGCTTACGCGTGATTTGCAGGCCAAGACACAAATGGAGAATGGCATAAGGGTAGCCCTGACTTTGATCCGGAGGGGGCAACATGAGAGTGTTGCGGGCTTCCTTCTATTGGACTAGATAGCAGCTGACTTTTTGGACCGCCCAATGGATCCTGCCACGGAAATGCATCCCTCAGCCCCAAATGACCCTCCTCTATGGTAAGGGAATTGGGCAGGGTGTTTTTGTTGGGCCTCCCGTGGCTTGTGTTTCGAATTTCGGATCTGTGGTTCCTCTTGGGTTTTGTTGGATTATGTCTATTGTGGGTTCTGTTAAGCTCGTATATTGTTCTCATATTTTAAGTAGGGATGGGAAGGGTTTATTTTTCTTGAAGGGCAAGTCTCTATGTGATTTGGGAACTTATGGATATAAGGTCAGGGATCTGAAGAATGCCTCTGTTTTGATATTTGGTAGTCTGTGGGTTGGTTATTTGGCCATGTTTACAAAGAAAGGTATGGGCTTGGGTATGAGGGGAGAATATAGCCTTAATCCTTATGAAAACAGGTTAGTCATGCTAGGACACTCCATCTCGCCAAGTGTGATTGTAATATCATTTTTGTATCATAAGTAATAGAATGGTTTCCTGCTTATTAACAAAAAAAAAAAAAAATATTAATGATTTTGATATGAAAAGATTGATATTAAGTTTTTCACATGAAATCTACTATTTTAATAGGTAAGAAAAAAATTATAAAGCAATTATTTTTTTATCATCAAAATATATTAATAATAAACAAATAAATTTTTTTGCTTTTTTCAGTAATAATCAAAAAGAAAAAGCTAAAAAGTATTTTTTAAAATTGTTTTTTTCAAAAAGATGGGAGTAAATTCGATTATAACCGATCTGCTTTAAGCTTTATTTTTATTTTCTTCACCCTTAAATACAGTTGGAGCTCTTCGGAAATACAATATTCTGAAACAGAGCGAGCAAGGCAGAATACATTATTCAAAGTGATTTCTTCAAAACAAGCTTATGGACGTTGTATTTTCAGGTTATGCCTGGAGGATGGCGATCCTCGTTCTGGTTTTAAGCTTACTGAGCTTTAGAGGTAATTTTATTCATTGGGTACTCCACTTATTTTGCAGAGATTGATTTGTCACACTAATCTGATACAAGCACCCTTTTATTTGGCTGCTAATGTAGGGATCTCTGGCAGACAATTTGGCCATAAACAAACCGGGGCTTCACTGGTAAGTTCTCACCCAGTTTGCTGCTAATGTAGGGGTCGTTTTTGAATTTGGATTTAGCAGACTGTTGCTGTCTATTGGATTTGGATTGAACAGACTGTTTCTGTATATATAGATTTGGATTGATACAAACTGTTTCTGTATATATAGATTTGGATTGAACAAACTGTTTCTGTATATATTGATACAGGGAAAGGAGACGGCCGAAGGCTCGAGGCCGCCAACATGTATTGATAGCTGTGACGGATGCAATCCTTGTACGCCCGTGTTAGTGCAACATCCTCAGAGCGCTCTGAATGGCACTCCATATTATCCCGAAGAGTGGAAATGCAAATGTGGCAACAAAACTTTTCCGCCACATGATCCTACAATCTTCTAATATTTGGATGCTCCCAAAATCTATGGAGAAATTATGTCTCCTTCTCTGATATATGATATATTTTTAAAATAGAGAATCTAGTTACACAGAACTCTAAAGATCAACGGGTCTGTTATTTTGCTGAATGGTTCTGTTGTTTTGCTTTGTTGTCTTCGGCTACAAGAATTTCATTGTGTCATCCTCAAAATCTGAAACCATTTTATTTTAGTATAATTTAGTCAGTGATCAGAGTTTGAATGTTCAAATTGCAATATATCAAGCACAATGAGGCTACATACAAACTCTCTAAAGATGCTCCCCGGGAAGCGAAAGGTTTTTTTAACCGATTGAAGAATATATGGAAGGCAATTTCTCCTTCAAAGATCTTGTTTTCTTTTTGAATTAGATGATTAGTTATATTATGCTAGAATTCGATCCTTGTATATGTTGGATTCATACTAGCTCTGTTTCTTTGTTTTCTTTTTGAATTAGATGATTACTTATATTAATTTAGAATTCGATCCTGATGTATGTTGGATTCATACTAGCTCTGTTTTGATATCTAAGTGAGTTAACACATTTGTGTTTCTGGTTGATGTCAAATTTGTATTGGGTTTTTTTCATGAAATGGAAGTATTTTGGATGTAATGAAAGAAAGAATAGTAACATATTTTTTATGTTTCCTTTTTAAAGGATGACAAAAGACTTTGAGTGGTTTTTTTATTATTTGATTCTCTAGGATATGAAGAGATTTTTTATTTTGTTTTCCTGCTTAACAAAATCATTCACTATTACAAAATTATATTTAATTTGTTTATAGAAGGTACGTAGTTGAACTAAGAATTTTGAGTAGGTCATTATCTTCATCTGTCATTACAAAATTACATTTAGTTTGTTTTTAAAAAGCTTATTGTAAGTTATATTGGTATTTGGTTTATGGCTTTTTTTTATGAATTTTATTAAAAAAATAAATATATTATTTTATTTATGGTTTAATTAATATTTTATTATTACATATATAAATATATGTAATCTAAATGTTAATCAATTTTTAAAATTTTATAATTAAGTTTAAATAATTAATTATAATTATGATTAATTAGGTTTAGGTTGCAATTTAATAGGTATCCACTTACTAAAGATAGCCTTGTTTCATTGCATTTTTTTTTCTGTGCAAGAAAGTCATTAATCCCCCTTGTTATCCAAACTAACTAATTCCTTAAGCTTCTTTATACCATCCATTCATTGCACAGAGAGGCGCAGCCCGACCATAAAAAATGAAAATTTTAATTATTCTCCAAAATAAATGTCGGCCACAAAAGCAACCTAATATGGGGGAGATGTTGTAATATTCCTACCTAACAAAACAATAAAAAATAAAAAAATACATTATTAGCAAAACAAATGTAGGTAAAAAAACAACACAATATGGGGAGATGTTGTAATGCTCCTACTTAACAAAATAATAAAAAATAAAAAATTCCATTCAAAAAAATGTTGCAAGGCCTCCTAAACAACCCATGGTTTTATTGTACATGGTTTAGGAGGGCCTTGCAAATGGTTTTAAAATCATGTGCAAGGCCTCCTAAACAACCCATGGCTTTATCCTACATGGTTTAGGATGTGGTTGCAAATGGTTTTAAGACCATGTGCAAGGCCTTCTAAACAACCCATGATTTTAAGAAGGCCTTGCACATGGTTTTAAAACCATGTATGTGGGAGATGTTGTAATGTTCTTTCCTAACAAAATAAAAATAATAAAAAATATTATCTGTCGGCCATAAATAGTATCAAATATTAATAATAAAAATATTATATGTGGACCTTAAATAAAAAGATGTGTCTTTTGGTCTTAATCACACTAAAGCTGATAGTTGAGTGCAATAATTAAGAAGAGGTTTGCACCTCCAAAGATTTGATCCCTGTCGGAGCTTGATAGAGCCTATGATTTGGATCTATGCTGGTGACTATCTGCATTGAAGGTGAAGGTATGGAGGCTATATCCACATCAACACCCTTAGAGGAGACCCTTGACCCTTGACTATAGTTCACTATCTAACATTAATTGAGTAAGGGGGATTATGTTTACATATGGTTAATCATGATTGACTATGTTTGACCATGTTCATTGTGGGCAACTAGAGTTAATTATAGTTGAGTATGGTTGAACATGTTGATGATGGTTGAATTTGGTTAACCATGATTCAATAAGGTTGATTATGGTTTTTTTCTTGACATAGTTGACTACATTGACCATGCTTGATGCCATGTCATGACACCACAAGTTCTTTGTTTATTTACATGACTACGAATTCTTTCATGGAGATCTCTACAACCTTAGAGTCTCCTTACAACGTGTTTCCGAATGTTACCCCCTTCAAATGGCATCCTAACATGATGTTATAATATTTTTTCTCATGAATATAATCAACTGGAATCCACCCCATAGATATTGCATAATAACTATTCAAGTATATTGATGTTGAAGTAAATTTTGTCAAAAATTAATTGAGTTTTGTATAAATATATATCATCCCTTTTGATATTTATTTTATAATTTAAACTTAACTACAATAATGGTATGTACTCATTATCATACAGTTTTATCCGTATTTAACTAAAATATCATTATCATCATTATCATATAGTTTTGTTCTTATTTAACTAAAATAACTTACAAATAAGACATGATATTTTTGTCAAAGTAATCTTCAAATTATCATTCCTTATCCCAAAATTACTTCTACCAAGTTAACTTAGTTATGTTATAACTTGAATATTGATTAAAATATGGATGAGAACAAGCTCCTACTAAAAATTAAACATCACTAATTCACTAACCAAAATTTGATGCACGTCTCAAGTATACCAATAAAGAAAATATTTGTCACTCTCATAAAGATTGATTTATGCTTTAAGTTAATTTTTTTTTTAATATGTCTAACGTGTTATGTACAAGGTGCATTGGTATAACAAAATATTTGTTATACTTAGAAAGATTATTATATTCATATCATGTAGAAATACCATTACATCCTTAAAACATGTTGGTTTTTCATTCCCATCTTCTGGTAATAGATCTCTTCTCTAGATTAGATTATATCCTTCATACGGATTTAATCCAAAATCATTGGATGGTTTAATGAGTCCACAAACTTCAACTAAATTATCTTCTTTTTTAAAGTATTTTTTGTGCATCAAAAGAAAGATAGTCATTAAATGGAAGATGTTAACAAAGATCAACACTTTTAGAAAGTTTGTAAGCTGAGTCACATAGATTATTTGTACTAAATTGATGATGCATACTAAATTAATATACGAAAATAGATCACATGACAATATGACATGCCATGCCACAAGTTGTCCTATTTTCATGGCTAAGAATTCTTGCATGGAAATATCTCCAACCTCGAAGTCTCCTTATGTCCATGTTTGAACCCCCATTAAATGCCATGCTTCCATGGATGTCTAAAAAACATTATCATGAATTTAATATACTCAAATCCATCTCATGCATATTGCATTCTAACACATTATGTCTTTTTACCCCATATATATATATATAAACTAAATGTTATGATATGACTTACATTTTGATGCATTTTGCTTATAAACACAGATTAATTTTCCAATTGAGCAAATAGACACGTGTAAGTGTGGAGAGTGCCCATAATTGAGCTTGCATTCAATCCATAGCTAGCTAGAGCATAGAACCTTGTAAAATTCTCCCCTCACATCTTTTCACCCTTTAAAGGTAAATTTTCAAAGCATCCCTACTCTCAAGGTAGTGAGGAATTTCCCCTTTTATTTCATTTTCTATTATTTTGGAATCAAAGGTACATCGATGTCATAGCTATCCAATTTTTGGTGAATCTTAGTGAGGATTTCTCCTTACCCTCAAGAGAGCCAATGCATGGACCATTAACATATAATCTATTAGAACAATAGGATAGAATGGGAATGAGTTCATTTTCATTTCTTGAATTGAATATAATTTGTTTGGCAGTGTTGTAGAGAGATGCAACGTCATGGAAACATAGTTTGTTAACCTTATTCGATTCTGCAAGAGAGTGCCTATCATTTTTTAATGTGTAATGGTAATCCACTAACTCGTCAAAATCAATCATGCTAGGTTTATGCATTACCTCTTCATCCCTAGTCTATTTGGAAAGCTTGTAAAATGTTAAAGGTGCCTATTCACCGGAAAAATGATCAATGACCTAGGTAGTGGTAGTATTGGCCTAATATGTGCATGCTTAATCCCTCAATCCCATGCCCTCACAACCCCTAACTTCCATAATCATATTTGGTGGTTTTAGTTGCACCTATACAATGCAATGCTTCTTTGAAGTGCAAAGGACCAATGGCATTTCTTAATTTGTGTGTGCTTACTTGAGCCCTTATATGTTTGGGATTCATTCTCATACTAGTTAGCATAACTCAATTTTCCCTTGTCTATGGAATCTATGCTTTTCACACAAGCCATCATCACCTGTGAGTATCTCAAAGTGACAAATAAAGAGCATGAAAATAAAACAAAACCCTTGTAGGTTAAGTTGGTTTAGGATTCCACATTAAACTATCAGAGACACAATCAAAGCATGACCTCTAGTGTACTCTATTTATGACATGATCTAGAAGGAATTTGTTTTGGTCACACATCTGGAAACCAAAATTACCATGGGAAATAATAATCCCATTTTTCATAGTTTGAGTGCTACATTTTCTAAAGGTATTTAAATGGATTCCACCACGAGAGAGTTAGTTTCTCCCTTTTTCCTTCTAGGGAGTTCTTTTCTATGCCAAAAATCACAATCAAGCAGCTACCAACTTTAGCAAGGAGATAAAGATCTCATCACAAGACCTAGTTAATGTGACCAAAAGCATTTTAATGACAATGAAATCTCATAGCATGTAGTTACTAGAGACTTTATATCTTGCATTTGATTAAGAGAGATGTGTCCCTTACACCTATATTCATTGTATTTCTTAGAGGTCGTGGTATTAAAGTGAGAAACAACATACATAGATATTTATATTTTGATAATCCTATAAAGTGGACATATATATCATTGGGTGATATTTGACATGATAGACCTTATGAGAAAATTATACATCAGAGGGAATAACGAAGTAGGTTGATTGTCTCACCAAATAGAAGCTTCGTTTTCTTTGTCTTCCTTGTCATCATGTGGAGATGATCATAGGATGGTATGGAGCAATGTGACCACTTATTTTTTGATGGAGGGGGTTAACGATCCCACAACTAAGAAGGTAATCGAGAAGAGTGTCTCAGTCATACAGTGTCGCATTTTGTAATTCTGCATATTTGATATTTAGTACTTAAAACTCGAGTGAGAATTATTGTAACATTTTAGTTGCTTATTATCTATTTGATACAATTACATTCAATAAGACTATTACGATATGAAAACATGGACTCCCTATATATGTGGATAGTAAATGGGATTTATCTTTCTGTTTTATCAATGTTGATGAATATGTTAAGTCATTTGAACATGCAATTAACCATGGAATATTGATATGTGAATGTTAGTTGAGGTGTACTTCGAGATAGAATACGTACAATATATGTTTCAAAGGTACTTGCATTATTATATTAAATGTTGTTTTAGTGACATGGATTAACACTTGGAAGAGCTGAGTATGTTTATACATGAGCTTTATGTGAGTAGTGAACTAAATCACATGTTGATTGGAAACGAGATAGCCAGATTTTTATAGTGCTAAGGGGAATGAGATTTCTTGGACATCAGAAGGATAATGATGTTATATCAATTTTCATGTTGTTTAATTTTGAATATCAATATCTCTATGGCTTGTGGGTGAGTGTGAGTTTTGACAGGAACTAAGACTTGCCCAAAGTGGATCTTCAATGATGATACCCCTTAGAACAATAATGGCATAGTAGAGTTGATGTAGGGTGTTGACCCTAGTACTATTAAGGGGAGGTAGAGGCATTTCCCATCGTGTATCCATGAAACCCTTATTCGTGGGAGGGTTGTGTTGAACGCGCTCCCTTCGATGTGTGATCACAACAAGTGGGTGATGTAGGTTGTTGAACCTAGTACTATAGGGGGGGTGGAGGAATTTCTCACCGTTTATCCCCCAAAACCCAAAGTCATGGGAGGGTTGTTTTAAGCATGCTCCCCTAGATGTGTGCTGACGACTAGTGGGTACATGTTGGGAAACCTTGGTCGATTTGTAGGATTCAACACCTCCACTTACGGGTTCTATATGTGGTTAGGTCGGTGTAGCCGATGCCACAATATATTTTGCATAGAACGAGATGGTGAGCTTAGGAGATGGAAGTAGTGGTGATTAGGTGGTTTGAGTATTTATGGGGATGGATGGGACCAATGATGGATTGGATGGTGTTTCTCATTGATAAAATCCATCATGATTATATGCTTGATTCTTCTCTATGTTTATGTAATTTGGATTTATTACTTTTGTATGAATGATTATGAATGAGAAATAATGCATTGATTATGTTGGTATTTTCTATGTTGTTTGCAAGTGTATAATAATGATGCATTAAGGAATTAAAAGTGATTATTAGTGCCCACACTTAAGATGTGTGCTATGGCCATGTATACATCAATTTGTAAGTAATAATCACTTTTATAAATTAGCATGGTTATATTAAGCATGGTTAATATAACCATGCTAATTTATCACTTTTGAGAAAATAAATTTATTGAGTGTGAATATTATTATATTGGAATTTATTATTGGATGAGGAGGAGGATGTGGAATTTTGAGTGATAAATAGGAGACTTGAGGTTGGAAGAGAGAAGGGGGTTCTTTTCTTGAAAAATATTTGTGTGCGAGTTTTAGAAGGGATTGGGGAATTTGAGATATTTTGCGGATGAGAATTTTGGAAGAGTTGGAAGAGTTTGAGAATTCTTGGAAGAATGGATACATAGCCTACTATGCATAACTATTATGGTCTTTAAGAGTCTCAGGCACAGAGGTCCAAGAGGTCAGGTGGATGTCTCTTGGTGCTAGGGAGTCAGCCAGACCCCTAGTTGGCTAGGAGGTAAAATCGTGGTTGCACTTTGGAATGAAGATGGGAGCAACTTAAGGAGAAGATGGAACATTGCTTTAGTTTGGATTTCTTCACCATTTTATATTTAGGTATTTTTCTTGTTATTATATATAACTTATAAATTTGGTTATATGTTATTCTATAATTTGCTTTATGTTGTTCTAAAATGTTTACATCATGTTAATATTGTTGTATTTACATTATCTCATGAAATTCATGCCAATGAACCACTAATGGAATATTATTATTTAATCAATAATTAAACACCCTTGATAGGTGTTACATATGGTATACGCTTGGGCTAGTAGGGTTATTAGGCCTCAACATCAATTTCTTTTTTTGGCAAGACTACATAGTTTTATCAAAAATGACTATTACAGTGTCTATCCAAAGTCTTAAAAAAAATACACTTACCTACACCAACCTTCACGAACTATGGATTTACACCCTAGCCCTTTTTTTTACAATGAATATGTTTTTGATGCTATTTAGTTGATAACTATTAGTAATGAAACTAGTTTTTTTTTATCATAAATACAAAATTTTACAGCGTAACTTGATATTTGTTTATATAAAATTATGAACCATGTCACAATTTAGTTTACAATTTACTTTACAGAGATAAGGATTTGTTCGTGTAGACATTCGGTGGTATTGGGTTGAGAGTATAATTAGGAGCAATAATATTCACACGGAATTGTTAAAAAATAGATTCATGAGATACTACATTAATACAATACATTAATACAATACAGAAACCTTAACTATTAGAGTGAGTCCCAGGAAGCAGCGAAGCAAAATCTGCTGGTCGTTACTATATTTATGATCCCTTTACTATCTATAAATAAGTCAACCCTGGAGCTTTTGGCTGGTGTGAAGTAAATCTATATCGGGTTCCAGCAACAACGGTCGCAAATACGTCACACAAATAATGGTTGGGTGAGAAACCAACATTTGTTGTTGTGTACACTTCTAATATGTAATTCTTTTGCTAGGGAGGCACTTCTAATTTTCCTAGATTCACTAGTCACAACATGGGGTGTTGTATTAATATCTGACGCTTTGATTGGATTGAAAACACATGGATGTTTGAATTTCTATATGTTTAGTTTCAATTTGAGATTTTAATTGTGCAAGTTGTTCATTATTGTTGTTGTCAATAGAGCAACCCATTAACATGAAAAATATATACACGCATCCAGGCTAAGAATTTCATAATCCTTATACCTGTCAAACTAAAATTTTATGACCGTTGGATGTTTTGATTGTCTCTCATCTTTCGTTCTCTTCAAATTTATGATTGCCATTTTTTTAATGTCCATTTCATTATTAAATATTTTTTAATTTTCTATGAAATTTATTTATAGAAATATGAATATTTTTTTATAAATTTTATTTATAAAAATATAAATATGGAAAATAAAAACATTTTGAGTAACAAAATACTACCAAAAAAATAATTATATAATTTTTTTTTAAATTAAAAATATTAATGAATGTATCAATAGTATGCCATAACGTTGGATTGAAAAAAAATCTGTTAAAAACAACGCTTATTCATAATTCTATCATAAGAAGTGTTTAACAAAAAACTAAGGAATTCCACCAACTTAACCAAAAAATTTTTAGAAAATCCTTCTTAAGTTGATTTTTTTATAATAAAGGCTCTTCCTTATGCCATACCTTTAAATGAAAATCTCTACATAAAAAGTCACACTAAGAAAATATGGAAGGAAATGATCGAGCTACAGAGAGTTTCCAACAGTATTTAGATACCTTTAATATGAAAGAAAACGTCTTACAACATTCAAATTCTAGGCCTGCTCCTCACCCTATCTCAAATGATTCTACATTCAACTCTACTGCCTAAATCCTCTCAGCAGTTTGTAGAAGGAGACGATATACAGAAAGAAGAGGACTAATTTATTGAATAATCTTTGATGACTGGTAAGGAATTTTTGAGAGTTTCTTTAGAAATATCACAACAACTCCAACTCTATGCATTAGGAACCTGCATACCATAAAGACAATATTATAGGATGATTAACCAAAAAAATTTATATTATAGGTAGAATAACATAAACACACATTTAGAGGAGGTAGTGTAAAAGAGGCAACATATAAGATGTTGTGGTGGTTCCAAAGAAGAGAACATGTCTGAAACTTGGGATCAAACCAAAGTCTGATTCGTCTCACTGGCTCTCCAATTCCTATGAGAAAGAGATTAGTATGGAGTTAATGAGGTTTCTCATATTTGTTTGCGAGAAAGTGAAATTCCATCTCTTCTTTCTAATTTCCTAATCTCTAAACTATCTTCCTAATTTCATAATCTGTGTATGATTTTGCAATAAATGCAACAGTAGATCTCTATAAATATTTTATTCATTTTACTTGGTCTTTTCCCTTTTCTATGATTTAATTTCATTTATGGTTTCACCATACAATTATCATACTTTAAATCATCCATCTACTTAAACCATGAGAAGGTATGCTATTCAAATTATCAGGATTTAGTATCGGCCACTACCAACAAAGTGTAGCAGTCGACACTAACAACAAAATGACTTTATTAATATTATATATACTAAGCGCATCCCCTACATCATGTTATAATAATATGAGTGAAACTTTATCATCGGTGTTGTGTGCATCTACGTTAGGGAGCTATTGATATCTATTAACACTTTCTTGGTAGTCTCAGTCTAATTTCCGGCATTCCAGTGCAGATAGAGGGTACAATGCCTGCTTCTTGTGGGTAGATCTGGTTGTCCCCATCAAGCAAACTCCACGCTATGCCACCCTACAACATGGTATGCCTGACCTATAGTGGTATTAAGAATTATGACATGTTTTGCAAGAAGCTAATCGTCAAATAGACGTTCTACAAATTTACATGATGGTAGTAGTTGATAGGTTTATTTTGTAGCTACATGTCAAATACGTTCCATGGGATGAAAAACGTCCTATAGGCTGTCGACTTCTAGGCTTGCATGAATCCCTATGCACGAGTTCATGTGGAACAATTCATGATTTTTATTTTTCCTCTATACCATTGATCATAATAAATTGTTGGAGTTCGGAGAGTTGATGTACAACATAACAAGTATGGGTGGTGATATGACATAATTTGCTATCCCTTAATAGATAATATAGTAAAACTTGACAAGGTGTAATAAAAGCTGGTAAAGCGAGGCTATCAACAAAATACCAATTGCAATTTATGGAGGGAAAATAGAGGAACTCCAATACATGCAAAGCATTATATCTTGTGCATGCATTAACTGAATGGAGTTGGCAGTTTATTGGGAACTCATAACCGGCCCTGGTTAGCCCACACCACAAAGAGATAAGCACTTAAGGGAAGATTAAATGTTGTATAAATGGAATTGAAAAGTGTTGAAGGTATGTATTAATTGAACGCCTTTATGAAGGTGCGTAAATGCACAGGTAGGTAGTGAAAGAAAGAGGAGCTTTACAGTCACTTCTTACCTACGATATCTCTTACGATCATGCCACGTTCATTCCTTGACATCTCTTACTATCCTTCCATGTTCATTCCTCTTACGTTCTCTCAATGCTTTCAATCAAGAACCTAACCTATGCAAATACTTACCATAAGTTTGTACTCCAACGACTTCACATTTTGTTTACACCACTTGGGAGCTATGTAACATTATGAAGTAATTGTATAAGCAATTTAATATGCAACTATGGAACATTATGAAGTAAGTGTATAAGCAATTTAATATGCAAAGAAACTTCCAAGGCTTTTAATTTTGGCTTTCAACTTTAAAGAGATTTTGCAGTATTCGATGACATGTTGCTATTTTTAGCCGAGATAGCTGAAAACACTTGCATATTTGCATGGAAATGAAGGAGGAAAAGGTGGAGAACTAACACAAACAATTATCATTATCGAGCTTTTTGGGTTATTTGAAAAAAACTTATGAAATTGTAATAACCCTAGTTTCAGGAAAAAAACTAGATCTTAGAAAAGAGACATAGCAGATTCCTGTGTGTTATGAACAACCTACAAATATAAATGAAATAGTTTTGATAAATAATTTATTATCTATACATCCTAAAGATGAATTACCATTAAGAATGTGACCATCCGAAATATTCCTCGTGATCGTATACAATAATGAATTTAAAAAAAAAATGCAATTCTTTATTTGATAAATTCGTCCTTCATTAACAATCAAAGACATTTATTTTACTTTTAAAAGTATATAATTGGCTTATGCACCATTTTCAACTCAAAGTGATTGAACATCTCGATGGTCATCTTCAACATTCAAAAGTTTGATCAAACTCTCATTTTTAAGCATAATGTACTGAAACACTGAAAATATATTTGTGGAATAACGTAAGAAACTTATCTATGAGACTTATATATACATACAAAATATATTTGTGGAATAATGTAAGAAACTTATTTATGAGACTTACAAGAGCCACTTGGTGGCAATGTTCTTGACATTGTCAAATGTTGTTGCACATTAACTTGAAAGTTTCATAAAGATTAGCATCCTTACTTGTATCTAATCCTTCCATGATCAACACCAAATAAACAAAAACGTTTGTTTTATATATATAATTTTTTTTAGGTTTTATTTAAACTTTAACAATGTAAATAGGTTTGGTAGATGCTAGCAATTATTTTCTTCCCAGCATTCAGATTCCTTCCAGATATTCTGCATTGATTCTACTATCAAATTTGTCTAAGGATTCTAGGCATAGGCAGAAAAAATACCGACAACATTTAGGTCACAAGATACAAAAAAATCTCATAGACAATCCTACTAAAAATCCTAAAATCAACATTGTTGGACTGGCTCACATAGTTGGCCCTCAAAATAGCGCATTGAAGCTTCTTAAAAATCCAAATCCTCAGCCAACATGAAATCCCATCACCCAATTTCGATGCAAAGGAATAGGAACCTGAAAACAAACTTAGGGAAAACAACCCTATATTGCAAATATCAAGAAGGAGAACAAAAAAACAGCATCCTACATATCAAACAAACCTGAAGTGTCTTAACAGTAACAGTGAGGCTGGTTCCCGACTTGACAGTGGCAGTACCATTCTCTTCTATCCAACATTTGAAAACATAGCCAAACCCACCTCCACCTAGAACACTCTCTAGCCTAAAGTTCCTGGTGGCAGATTTCAGCTCATTGAGTGTGAATTTCAACAACTAGGATAATATTTTTAATTGCTCCTCTAGCCTAGGAGTAGTTGGAATGCTCTCTGTATTGGCAGTGCTAATCAAAGGACCTGTCTGGGAAGTTGGCAATGGTTTTCCATTATCATTGGGATTTTTGGTTTCAGCTATGCATCAATGTGTTGTACAAAAAAAACCCATCTATAAGTCAGCTTCTGAAGAATTCAAAAACCAAAAATTCAATTGCAATTACAATTTTAAGAACAAACCCTTTTAAATGACATAATAATCTATTAAGATTCACGAACAAAATTCAAAACAATTTAAAATAATTGCAGATCATTCAAAACAATTTAAAATATTTTCTAGTTCATCAACCAAAATGATAAAAAAAAATTAAAATATTTTCTCATCCATCAACCAAACAACAAATTTAATTTGATACAAATGAGAATTAAGGATCCCTCTATTTTCCATTTTGTTTTTGTTTTCTTTTGCTCATGGTAGGCACTCAACTAGTATGTCATTTTGTAAAATGAAGTTAAAAAACATTCCTCTTCTTTCATTTTTATAAAACCATTTTAAATACATCATTTATAATTACGCTACAAGAATAGGTTGCAAAGCACACTTAAATGCCTGTCATTTTCTAAAATACAGAGCTACATAAAATACTAAATTACATGATAGTGTTGTCATGCTACAGGGTAGTGATGGTGAGTCCAAATTCCCGATCAAAGCTTGAATAGTTGCATCCTTGTATAGGGGTTTGAATTTGTGAAACATTTTTGTTTCAGTGTAAGGTTTTTGTGAGACAAAGAATCTAATATATAATAAAATTTATAGGAAACTTGATAAAAAGTTACACTAACCGTGATTTTCAAAGTTATTGTTGAATTGGTAATTCTGTGGCAATTCTTTGCATGATGCTATTTTGGCCGAAATGACCTTGCATCATTGTTGGTTTCTGTTTTTCTACAAATTAATAGCGCTTTCCCGTACAATGTCAATTATTTATCCTTTAGGTGGTAGCTTTCCAAGAAAAACAATTTAGTTCGTAATTTCTCAAACAAGTTTATTAAACCCTCTCCATCCCCGCCACGACCCGACCCCAGCCAAACCCCACTTGAGGTTTTGTCGATATTCTTCACTGCTCATAACAAGAAAATTATAAGCTCATTACCAAGGATGAGAGAGTCGTGAAGGCTGATCACTGGTTAAAAGTGTACTCCCAACAAACAAAAAAGTGCTAGAATTTGTTTAACATACACATTCAGACTTCAAACGTAGTTTCCATTTTATAGGTTGGCTCATTTTTATAAGAGGAGTAGAGTATTGGTGTTACAAAGTAGGAATCAAAGAAAAGGAAGTACCCTACTGAGACACTGGACTCTAATTTTTTGCAGGAGACATAGAGTAACAGTATGGACATTGATAAGAACAACACTAGACTGACAAATTCAGAACCAGAGAGAGAGGAGAACTAGCCTACTGATACACTTAAAGCCAATATCCTGCATGAGGCACACATAGAGATTAACACTCTGGATGAGGATAAGAATAACATTGCTCCATTCCAAGATGAGGAACAAAATGGAAGTGAATTTAAAACTAGCATGTCTTCATTACTTTCTCAACTGGGAAGCACCGAGGGTACTGAAAGAACAAAGACTGGGGTGGGAAATAAAATCAATATCCTGTACACTACAAAAGAAGTTTGTCAAGAGAACTTGAAATTCCCTTGAAATTCCTCCCAGTAAGCTGCTCGAAACGATTAACTAAAAAAAAGTAATACAATCGTATCAGCTTGGGAAGCAGTTATCTTTTAAGTAGTCTTCAGGTTTAAGTATAGAGTGTGTTGCTGGTGACACAGGTAATTCAAAAGTTAAGGGGAAATACCCCTAAGTGTATTAACCAGCTTTAAAGCCTTGTGTTGGAGCAGGGTCCTGCAGCTACAGAAGAAGCTGCTAGTTTTGGCGGAAAGAAGTTAAGACAGAGCTATGACGCCGTAGCACATTTCCAGCTGGAGAGCAGAGCCGAAAACCATGACTTTTAAGATAGAAAAGTAAAGAAGGCAACGGTAACTGAGTGGCCAAGAAGAGAGAGCTCAACCACTGCATTGAAGGAAGCGACGGAAGACAGGAGGGCTCAGTGACCCTCATAAAGGAGAAGGAGCAATGAGGCTGAAGCATTGAAGGCGAAGGACAGAAAAGCGAAACGATGCATAGTACCCATGATCAGTGTCGAGAAGCATGGAAGACTGCAGAGAGCTGTTGTGTGACGGAAAGCGGCTACCTCAAGTACAGATATGGCCGACTGTCACTAGTTAGGTTTTGGGTTACTGTTGGGACAGGCCCACGGTGTTGTAATGGCAAGACCTTCAGGCTGCCTATATAAGAATATATTTTGTATTGAAAAAGGGTTTGCGGGTTGAAGAGCTAGCTAGTCATTTTGTTAGTTAGTAGTGTTTTGCAGACTATTAGACTGTTGTAAAAGCCTAGCTCTGGTTCTGTTACTAGCGGTAGCAATCTTACGGTAACCAGTAGCTGGCTTATAGAATACGTATGTAAAGATCCGCAGGGATCGACAGAGATGGAAGAGTATATTGTAGGAGAGCAATATAGAAGAGAAAGGAGATCTAAGAGAGAAGATCTTAAGCTGCATATGCGGTGCAGCAGAACTGTGTTTTACCTTCCCCTGAGCTATAATAAAAACACGGTTCTGTGGATGTAACTTCCATCCTGGAGGTGAACCACGTTAAAATCAGTGTTATGTGATTGGTTTATGTGTTATGTTTACTTATGCATTTCTCAGTCAGTTTATGGACTTTGTTTACAGTTTAATGAATGAATGTGTTGATCAGTTCACAGCAATATAGAAGGGTAAATATAGGTTAACATCTTTGGCACGCTTTTTATGGTTCATTTATGCTTTGTGTAAAACAGTTTCTATTGCTGTATCGAATAGCCTTGTATGTTAATTCTTGCACGTCGACACGATAAACGCTAAGTGCGCTAAATCGCGGAGGTAGGATATCACAGAGAGGTGATACCGCACCGGCAGAGGAGCTGCGGTGTGCGATACCGCAGGTGAAGGACTTAGCGTTGGGCAGGAACTGCGTGTCGTACCGTGCGCGGCGATGCAATAAGGTTGGATATATCGAGGGTCTGAGAAAGTGCGTGCTGCAGGAAAGGATCGTGCGGAAGTATAAAGGAATATCCTATGGCTAGAAGAGCTACGAGGCGAGGAAATCGCGTGACGCGAGCAGGAGATCGCGCGACGCGCAAAGGAGAGACCGCAGCTAGGAGAGCTGCGAGCCATCATTGGGATTGCCACAGAACCCGGTCCAAGATGCTTGAGTCCTTGGCCAACCCATTAGAGTCACTTCGGGTGAGAATTCAGGCTGCTTTGTGATCTGTCGCTGAAAGGGCCAGTGATCTAGGGGTGTTGTTGGTTGGTTATAGGAAACCCGGGTCTACCCATAGCAGCCAACAAATGGTTCCGTTGCCGATTTTGAACAACTGAGCGCTAATGTTCTGTTGGCATCCCACCAGAGAAGAGTTTCACCAGTGGCTGGATTCAAACCTAAGGGAGTTTGCCCAGAAAGAAAATCGGAGCCCTAAACTGAGCACAGAGGACTGGTTAGAAAAGCATATCGCTTCAGATATACACGCTATATTTTTTGCGACCTATGGAAACGAGCTTTTCGACTGGTTATCCAAGTTGATAGATAGGAACACATTCAAGAAGAAAAGAAACATTGTTTCGACACCGGAGCTGATTCAGACTGTGCAGAACCTCGACAATCCCATTACGAGAGCAGTGGACTTCTGGCTTGCGAGCGTGCTAGGAGGCTTTGTTACAGAATTTGCAGTTGACCAGAGAAAAAGCTTCAGCGAGGCTGAGCGGTACTTCTTCAAAGGATATCGTGGTAAGTACCTAAAGTCTCTAAACTTGTCCATTAAGATGCTGCTACATGAAAAAGGAGTAATGGACATGGTTTCAGATGAATAAGTAAAGATAGTAATGTCACAAGAGTTTGAAAGTGATTTTGATGACATTGGACGCACACGTAGTGGCAAGAAATATAAAGTAGCTTTTGGCTCTCCTGTATTTGGAGATAGTTCAGACAATATTAGGCAACCGAGTCCTAGTACCACAGAAGAACCAGAGGAGGGTATCCCTTACCAGCCCTACACCCCACAGAAACAAACCGGGACTCAGAGTAATCCCGTAGGTACTCCATCTAGTAGCTCACAGACAGTACCTACTGCCGCTACATCACCTTCACCTACACCGCTGAGTGGTAGTAATCCAGTCAATCAGAACCCACCGCAGAGAAATAGAATGGGAGATGATATGAAGCTACCTACCTTTAAGGGTACAGGAGTAGAGGACTCGGAACAACATTGGTTTCTATGTGAAGCCATGTGGACCATTAAAACAATCAATGACGATAACCTTAAACTTGTACAGTTGGTCACTACACTCAGAGATCGAGCTTTAACATGGTACATAAAGTATACCACAGTACCCAAGACACTTGCCCAAGTCAAGAACGCCATGATTAAAGAGTTCAAGAAACCTATGTCTGAATCTCAGTGCATTACAGAGCTCAAGGATATTAAGCAGCTACCATCAGAATCAGTATGGGATTTTGACCAGAAATTCAAAGCTCTTATAGACCAAGTAAGTTTTGAGTTTGCGCCGGAGCAGCATAAGGAATGGTTTATTGCAGCGCTGCTCCCTCACATCAGAGTGCCACTAATGCAGCAGAAAATCCAGATGCAGGATGACGCGTTGGAGATGGCGATGAAGCTAGAAGCTTCACCTTTAGCAGAAACTAGTGCAGGCATGACAACTCTACATAACCAGTTGGCTAATCTCACGTTACAGATACACGAACTTAAGAAAGGAAAAGAGGTTATGCAAGACATATGGTGCTTACGATGTAGAGCATAGGGTCCTACCAAAGACAACTCTTTGCAGAATATCTAGCGTCAGGGGCTCCTAACCCCTTACCACGAATGCAAGGGCCATGGTGTGAAATATGCAAAACACAAGGACACCCACCTCAGCAGTGCCCTTTGCTTTAGAAGTATGTACAGACACCTAAGAACCTATACTGTGTCTTCTGCAGCTCTGTCGGACATGATGAACAAAATTGCCGAGCCTATGATCTCATGTTAGATAGAAAACATGACGTATACAGAGTCCAGTCAGAAACACAGGGTCCAGCAGTAGGACCACAGCCTGATCCGACTTATGGTGGCCGGGGAGGAGGATTCAAAGGACGAGGCCATGGATGAGGCTTTGCAAGAGGAGAAGGCTTCGGCAGAGGAGAGGGTTTTGGCTGTGGTCGCGGACCAATCACTTGTTATAACTGCGGAGTTGTATGACACTATGCTAGGGACTGTCAGAGCCCCACTACCACTTGTAATTACTGCAAATCTTATGATCATACCATAGAGGAGTGTCCTACCATGATAGCTAAGATCAAAGATACTAAGCCAGCGGTACACCAGAACATCCAGCTTATTATTGCTGAGCAGGCAGAGCTAGAACCAAGAGTCAATATTGTGACTCATAGCGGTGCTTCCACTAGTGGGACATTGCAGGAGACCGAAAAAAACATAGGGCAGGAATGGGTGCGCAGAGCTCCTAGTAAGGCAACAACACTCGACCTATAGAAGAATAAAGAGACATTTCATGAAGCCAAGGCTTCCTTCGATGAACCTACACAATCAGGATCGCAGGTACCGCCGTCTAGGGGTGTACCGCAGCAAGCACCTTGTGGCGACAGCCCAGAACAGATACCGCAGGCTAGCACATCGGGAAGATGCGACGAGGATGAATCGACAGGAAGTATACAATCCTTCCTGTGCAGTTGTTTGAAGCTCTTGAGAAATGAAAAAGCTATTGGCGAGCTACAGCGCATCATAGATCAGTGTCAGCAACCTTCTCTCTCAGGAAGTGCACACCACGCTGTTCATAATATTATAGGACATACAAGGACCGAAAGGGAGATGAAACTCACAGCACAGATTGGAGAGTTCGAAATGGACGAAGTCATCTTAGAACTGGGATCAGAGGTGAAAGTTCTAACTAAGCAGACATGGGAACAGATGGGTAGCCCTCAGTTAGCCATATCTCCTATCCACCTGAGATTAGCTAATCAGCAGCGAGTATCACCATTGGGTCGACTGCCGCAAGTGTCGGTTGACATTGATGGAGTTCGTACTTTTGCGGACTTCGAAGTTATAGAAATCATTGGCGACAGTCGACCGTATCCAGCATTATTAAATATCGATTGGGTGATTAGTAGCAAGGCTGTCATCGACCTAAAGAGAAGACAAATGACCTTTGAGGATGTGCAGATCCGAGTCATCGCACCGCTGGATCCTTACCAAGGTCCTATATATATCAAACCTATTCGAGCCGAGGAGGAGGCACATAACATGGATAGTCTCTACCAGATGACTACGAACCAGAGCGACTACATCAATCCAACCGCAGAAGGGAACATTAGTTGGCAATGCGACAGCTCATGCGCATCGGATTCTGATATTGGTCTAGAGAACTGGTAGAACAGACTTTACGAAGTCTCAGCGCATAGATGTGCGTTTATGAGTAAATCACTGCGATGGATTGGCACAGAGATTACTGAGATTCCATCATATCATGGTCTAACAGATATTCAGGAATTCCTTGAGCAGTTTGAGAAACAGATTCCTTACAAGCAGAGAATCGTAGCTATGGACCTTGCAGTACGAGCCACACCTGCAAGATGGTGGTATGCGCATAAAGAAAATATCGCATCATGGGATGATAGTAAAAGATTGATGGCGATCAGATTTTCGGTCGACAAAGAGTATGTCCTACAGAAGTACACAGGAGAAACTGACCCCAGAGCACACATTCAGACATGTGAACAGAACTGGTCGGACATTCCAGAGGATGAATGGGTTCACAGATTCATTCACACATTGGACACAGTTCCAAGGAACTGGTACACAGAGACCGAGTAGCGCAAGGGGATGACCACATGGTCACTTATGACAGACAGTTTCCTACTTACCTTCGCGTTTGAATCAGAACATCCAAGTGTTTCTCAGGCCCTAGACATAATCAAGATCAAGATATTCGAGGACTGTACCATCTCAGTGCAGGCTGAGCCTGAGTGGACCATTCAGTTGCAAGACGCGCTTGAGTGCTATAACTTCGCAGCAAAGCCAGACAATGAAGATAAGGATGAGGATGAGGATCCTCGTAACACCAACATTCCGGAGTCAAAAGGGACTCGTGATGTTGGGGGACCACAGTTAGATATTCCAGCAATCACCGAACCTATCAATATTAAAAAGATCAATATTGGCACAGATGCAGAACCTAAGTTTGCCTCTATTGGAGATTATTGGAATGATGAAACAGTCGGACAGATTGCCGACTTGTTACATGACTATCAGGACCTATTTCCCACCAAGTTCACAGAGATGAAGGGAATAGTTGGAGACCTGGTAGTTATGAGGATACCATTGAAGGAGGATGCTAGACCAGTTAAGCAGCGCCCATATAGATTGAATCCACACTACAAAGAAAAAGTAAAGGACGAAATCGATAAGATGCTAGTAGCAGGCATCATTGAGCCGGTAGAAGAAAGCGAATGGGTTAGCCCCATGGTCGTACAAGAAAAGAAAACAAAAGGAGACATCAGGATCTGTGTCGATTTGCGCAAGCTCAACGATGCATTGCTTCACGATCCATTTCCGACACCGTTCACTGATGAGGTATTAGACAACGTGGGAGGACAGGAAGTCTACTCCTTCACTGATGGGTTTTCAGGCTACCATCAGATCAGAATACATCCAGAAGATCGGTCCAAGACCACCTTTGCAACAGAATGGGGCTCGTTCCAGTATATGGTAATGCCCTTTGGTCTTAAGAATGCACCAGCTATATTTTCTAGAGTAGTCGTTGCTGTATTTAAAGAATACATTCATAAATTCTTAGAAGTATATTTTGATGATTGGACTGTATTTGGACTAATTGACAAGCATATAGGAGACTTAAGACTGATGTTAGAGAAATGTAGGCAGTACCATATTTCTCTGAACTTGAAGAAATGTATATTTTGTGCACCATTTGGTATTTTGTTGGGTCACATTGTTTGTAGACAAGGCTTGATGGTAGATCCCGCGAAGATTGCCATCATTGTAAACCTTCCAGCACCCAACTCAGTCAAGCAACTGAGGACAATACTTGGTCATACCGGGTACTACAGAAAGTTCATCAAGGGCTATGCAAAGATTACAGCACCAATGGAGAAATTGCTCAAGAAAGATGTAAAATTCCTATGGAACGAGGAATGTCAGCAGAGTCTAGACATGCTTAAAGAGAATATGGTTACAACACCCATCCTAGTATTTCTCGACTCGACTAAGCCATTTCATGTACATGTGGATGCATCTGGCATCGCATTAGGGGTTGTTTTAACACAACCAGGAGAAGGGGAAATTGACCACCCTATCGCATATTCCAGCAGAAAGCTCTCGACAGCAGAAAAGAACTACACCACAACTGAAAGGGAAGGCTTAGCTATGGTGTATGCACTGCAGAAGTTTAGGCACTACCTGTTGGGTGCCCCGTTCAAGATGTTTACTGACCATTCTGGGTTAAGATATTTGGTCAATAAGCCAGTGTTAGGGGGGAGAATCTGTAGATGGTTACTCCTCTTTCAGGAGTATGATTTTGAAATCATTGTGAAACCAGGAAGACTGAATGCAGGACCTGATCATTTGTCGCGGATAGACTCAGGAGAAGAGCCAAGTAACCTAGATGACAATCTATCGGATGCACCATTGTTCTCTATCCAGATCGCAGATGAGTACTATGCCGATATTATTCAATTTCTCACTACGGGAGTAGCACCTGACGAGTTTACTAAGTAGCAAAAGAAGCAGTTGGTTGTTAAAGCAGCAGACTTCACCCTCATCGCAGGACACCTATACAAGTTAGGTCTGGATGAAGTTCTGTGCAGATGTGTGATGTCGCATGAAAAAGACGCTATTATCAGAGAGGCACATTCAGGAACCGCAGGAGGTCATTTCGCAGGAAAGCCGACTGCGCAGAAAATCCTAGAGGCAGGATTATGGTGGCCTACATTGCATAAAGATACCAAGGACTTTTACAGATGCTGCGATATCTGCCAAAGGGTAGGAAAACCCTCGTGACGCGATGAAATCCCGCTGCGACCGCAGGTCACGTTGCACACATTTGAAAAATGGGCTATAGATTTTGTGGGTCCTATCAACCCACCAGGAAAGCGCACGGGTGCGAGATATATTATCATTGTAACAGAGTACCTCACCAGATGGGAAGAGGCCAAAGCAGTAAGAAATTGCGATGCTGCTACAGCTGCACAGTTCCTTTTTGAAAACATCATCAGTAGGTTTGGATGCCCAGTAATTTTGATGAGTGATCAAGGCACACATTTCTTGAACAGCACTATTGAGGCATTGACAGAAGAATTCCAGATCCAGCACCATAAGAGCACTCCCTACCACCCACAGGCTAATGGTATAGTGGAGGCCTTTAATAAGATTTTAGAAAATGCTCTTACTAAGATCTGTAATAGCCAGAGGAATGATTAGGACCTCAGAGTTAACGTTGTATTATGGGCATACAGGACCACATGCAAGAAACTTACGGGACACACACCTTTCAGCTTGGTGTATGGATAGGAGGTTGTTATGCCTATGGAGTATATTCTTCCCAGTATAAGAATCACTCAGATTACCGAGATGACTGATACAGACATAGTCGAGGAAAGGTTAGCACAACTACTTGCCTTAGAAGAAGACAGATTCATCGCCGGATTCCATCAGAAAGTGCAGAAGGCACGAGAAAAAGCTTGGCATGACAGACACATTAAGAATAAGACTTTCAAGATCGGAGACCTGCTGCTCCTCTATGACAGCAAATTCATTAAGTTTCCAGGGAAGTTCAAGACACATTGGCTGGGGCCATATCAGATACAGCAAGTCACAGAGGGAGGTGCCGTTCGGCTCAGCCAGCTGAATGGGGAGCTTTTGCCCACATGGATTAATGGTAGTAGGCTTAAGCCCTATAGTGATAGCCACCCCGCCTCTTAAACAGTCTATGCGGTGCAAATGTCCAGTGTAGTTGAAAGGAGGCATCGCACCGGGAACAAGTCTACACCGGCAAAAAAATAAAAAATAAAAAATAAAATTATTGTTTTATGCAGGTGATGCAGAGTCGCATCGCAACAGTGCGACGTTTCCCCGTGCCACATACTCAGTTTTGCAACTGACAAAGGCCAGTCAAGTCAGAAGCTGACAGGTAGTTAATGAGGTAATTATCGGTATATCTTACCGTAGATTCGGCAGCAGTATAATTAATTTTTCCAGATTTGGCAAATCTCCGACGAGACCGACGCCTGTGCACACACGTTTTGAGGGAAATTCGATCGGATTTCCGCATTTATTAGGGATCGGATGGTGGGTGTGGTCTTGTCCAGGCATTAATGACGACCGACGGGTCCAGTCTAGATGACCGTTGCATCCGGGATTATCGTATTGGGAATAAAAGAAGAAAGTATTCAATTGAGATGGTTACATTTGCAGAAAAACCAAGAGCCATAGAGTTAAGTTGTTAAGAGTTCTGTGTCCAAAGCTAAGTGGTTACAGAGTGCTTTGATTTTTAGAAGTTGTAGCCAGTGCACGTCCGCCATTTTGTACTAAGTGGGTTATGTCCGAGGACGAACCGATAGCAAACATTTTGAGAAGATTTCAACGTCACGGCCTTACCGGAGCTATGACAATGCCACCAAAGAGTGCTCCACCAAGCTCATCACAGACCAGACAACAACCACAAACGAGGAGCCAATCTCAGGTCAATGATGAATCCGGTTCAGAGCGTGAGGAAGAAGTTCACAGCAAAACAAACTACATGATACCACGAGTCGAAGGCGCACCAGCACCAAGAATTTCTAAGAACGCTAAGTATACTGTTCCCATACCACCCATTGATTCTCGAGTAAAGGAAAATGGAGATCTAGTAGGATATGCTGCTGTTGTTAAATTTGTAGATTATAACCTGGGAGAGGGTAAGACATATCCTCAGTTCAAGCCAGAGAGCTATCTGAAGATTGAGAAGAACATAAGGACAGGGAGAGATGAATGTGTTCCCCTGCCGCATGTCCAGATTCTTGAGCGGTCAGGACTACTCAATTTGCTGAGATTACCTCATTTTGGACGGGGTCCAAAGGTTAACGCCGTGGTGCACATTTTACTCTCTCGCATACACGAAGGGTACCTCTAGCTAGGAAACAAGCTAGACCTGAACATTGATTTGATACATCATATCACCGACCTATCCAAGACGGGTAGACACCCTGATATACAGACCACAGGAAAAATCAAGGACTCCAAGTTACCACAAGCCCTAGTAACTAAGTATCAGCTACAGAGAGGAGGACGGGGTTATGACATTTCAAGCATACCAAATGAGACACTTAGATTCACCACCAGTATGCTCATGGGCAGACTGCTAACCAAGGTTTGACCAAAGGAAGTTACAGGATCCGTAATTCACCTGGCCATATAGGTCACAGAGGGGGAACAGTTCAATTGGTCTCTATTCTTATTAAATATGCTGCAAGCAGATTGCTTGGAAGCTCAGGATGAAGCCAACCACCCTTTCCATTTTTCGTGGTTGCTTATACTTTGTGCATTTTTCGGATGGAAGGAGCCACCCCATACCTAGTTTCCACAGATAGCAGGTGGTGCACCCAGAGGAGTGGGTGCGCTATGCCAGCTTATGGGAGACCAACCGCCCAGCAAATAAAGCAATCAATGCGATGGTATTCCATGACTACTATAAGCTGTTGATGAAGGTCATTCAAGAGACACCACGGCTCAGCACAGAGATTGTGGACACGTATGATAGCCAACTTAATTTTATGGAAGATAGCCATTTAATCTATCTGCGACCGAAAAAGACTAAGCAGGATGATTGGGTTACTGGCTCGTTTAGGATGACAGCCCAGGACGTCGAAGGAGTCATAAGATACTTCGACGACCAATGGAAGCAGGAATATGAAGATACCGCACCACTATCGTCAAACAGTGCAGAGACAGAACACCAGGACAAGGACAAAGATAACACAGACACCCAGACGCAATCTTCAACAAAGGAACCACTACCAGGGGAAAAGAAGAGACCTTCACAGCAAGGGCCACCAGGGACGTAGCAGAAGAAAAAATAGAAAACCTCAAATCCAACTCTGAAGACCGCATTGACAGACAATGACTATGAACTCATCGCAACAAGGACATGTGACACATTGAAGGACTCACTTGACGCGATGAAGGAGTCACAGGAAAAGAGCCAGAGCGTAGTCGAAAAGCAACTTCTAGACTTAAGAATTATTACAGAGAAGACTGCCATGAGGTACATTCCACCTAAAAAGATGAACACCGGAGAAACCTCGGCACCGTCGATGTCCTGCCAGGAAAGCTTAGCAAAAGATCGCCTCAATACCGTGTTAATTCCACCAGGGAGTATCCGATTCCCTACCACAATGAAGGACCCACCAGTTCAGTTTAGACAATCCATTGAAGTTAACCTTGCAGAGTTTCATATTGACCAGTTGCATATGATCCAGCAGCAGTTAGGTGCAGAGCTCAAGAGTAGAGAGCTCGAGACTTACCAGCAGAATACGCAGCTGAAGCAACAGAATGCAGCACTTGCTAGTAGTGTTTAGAAAAGGGCAAATGAAGTACGAACATATGAGGAAAGAGAGAAAGATCTTTCTCAAGTTCTACAGAGCATTGCATTAGAACTACCCCAATGTAACATTGAGTTTTCCTTACCAGTTCCGCAGAAGCTAAGAAGAGTAGCAGACAGAGCAAAGGCTCTGGAAGAAACCGTGACTAGGATGGACGTAGAAGTGGCCAATATGAAGGCAGACCATGAGGTGCAGATCGCTGAGCTTGAGGCTCGCATACGAGACACCTCCCAGGCAGACTAGAAAGCGTGAGTAGAAGCCCTTTGACTCACTTCTGCGCAGATGCAATCTCACATCGACGAAGCATGGTTAGTACTAACCGATGCGACGAACACATGGGCCAAGTTAGATGAGCTGCCGGAGAAAGTAGAAATCCAGCAAAGTATTCAGCAGATAGAGAATACTGCTGCAGAAATGAAAGAAGAAATTAAGGGCTTGGCAGCTCTTCAAAAGATGAGGAAGACAAAGGAGATGAACTGTTTGCAGTAGGAAGCGCAGCAATTAAGAACCAAGGAGATGCACATTAATGATCTGCTTCAACTGTATCAAAAGAAAAATTCCAGAGATAGTTGATACGGTTGAACAGAAAATGAAGGAGTTCACTACAACCAGGGAGAAAACTGACGCTACAGAAGACGCCAGTATTAGTCAAGCTTTGCTTGAATCGGCACAAGAGAGTGTCGAAGTGATGCAGAAGGAAGTCACAGGACTTCATGACAGGTTGCAGAGGGCTTCGCAGGAAGCCAAGGAAAATCTACAGCAGGAGAAGCCTGCTGCAGGTGGCTCGAGGATGAGCCACAAGTAAGTGTTAGGGCATTGTTGGAGCAGGGTCCCGCAGCTACAGAAGAAGCTGATAGTTTTGGCGAAAAGATAAGTTTTGGCGGAAAGAAGTTAAGACAGAGCAATGACGCCGTAGCACATTTCCAGCTGGAGAGCAGAGCCGGAAACCATGACTTTTAAGATAGAAAAGTCAAGAAGGCAACGGTACCTGAGCGGCCGAGAAGAGAGAGCTCAACCAATGCATTGAAGGCAGCGGCGGAAGATAGGAGGTCTCAACGACCCTCATAAAGGAGAAGGAGCAACGAGGATGAAGCATTGAAGGCGAAGGACAGAAAATCAAAGCGGTGCATAGTACCCATGATCAGTGCCGGGAAGCATGGAAGACTGCAAAGAGATTTGGTGTGACAGAAAGCGGCTACCTCAAGTACAGATATGGCCAACTATCACTAGTTAGGTTTTGGGTTACTGTTGGGATAGGCCCACAGTTTTGTAATGGAAAGACCTTCGGGCTTCCTATATAAGAATATATTTTGTATTGAAAAAGGGTTAGCGGGTTGAAGAGCTAGCTAGTCATTTTGTTAGTTATTAGTGTTTTGCAGACTATTAGACTGTTGTAAAAGCCTAGCTCTGGTTCTATTACTAGTGGTAGCAATCTTACGGTAACCAATAGCTGGCTTATAGAATACGTATGTAAAGATCCGCAGGGATCGACAGAGAGGGAAGAGTATATTGTAGGAGAGCAATATAGAAGAGAAAGGAGATCTAAGAGAGAAGATCTTAAGCTGCATATGCGGTGCAGCAGAACTGTGTTTTACCTTCCCCTGAGCTATAATAAAAACATAGTTCTGTGGACGTAACTTCCATCCTGGAGGTGAACCACGTTAAAATCAGTGTTATGCGATTGGTTTATGTGTTATGTTTACTTATGCATTTCTCAGTCAGTTTATGGACTTTGTTTACAGTTTAATGAATGAATGTGTTGATCAGTTCACAGCAATATAGAAGGGTAAATATAGGTTAACATCTTTGACACGCCGTTTATGGTTCATTTATGATTTGTGTAAAACAGTCTCTATTGCTGTATCGAATAGCCTTGTATGTTAAGTCTTGCACATCGACACGAGCAATGCTAAGTGCACTAAACCGCGGAGGTAGGATATCACAGAGAGGTGATACCGCACCGGCAGAGGAGCTGCGGTGCGCGATACCACAAGTGAAGGACTTAGCGTCGCACGATACCGTGCGCGGCAATGCGATAAGGTTGGAGATATCGAGGGTCTGAGAAAGTGCGCGCCACAGGAAAGGATTGCACGGCGGTATAAAGGAATATCCTGCGGCTAGAAGAGTTGCGAGGCGAGGAAATCGCGCGACATGAGTAGGAGATTGCGCGACGCACAGAGGAGAGACCGCAGCTAGGAGAGCTGCAAGCCACCAGTGGGATTTCCATAGAACCCAGTCCAAGACGCTTGAGTCCTTGGCCAACCCATTAGAGTCACTTCGGGTGAGACTTCAGGCCGCTTTCTGGTCTGTCGCCGAAAGGGCTAGTGATCTAGGGGTGTTGTTGGTTGATTATAGTAAACCCGGGTCTTCCCATAGCAGCCAACACCTTGACATGGATTTCATCTGGGTAATGTGCGACACCCCTTATACCATCACCTAGATGCAAATCCCCCTTTGGTAACCTAAAACCCACAGGAAAAACCTCCATAGATCAACATTCAAATGATACAAAGCAAATTATATCCTCCATGGATTCATAATCTAGGAATAAAACAGCTACAGATTTTACTTGAGGATATCTGAAGTCAACTTTTTAGTGATTTATTTATTCATTTGCATATAGTTTTTCCACACAGAATCAGAGTCTTCATGAAATTCCATCCCTTAAATTTGATATAGCGCATTGTTTGAAATTCCAATTTTAGTCAGATAATTTATTCATTTAGTATAGAAAATATAATACAAATTGGGTATTCTATTGAAGCTGGGACAATGTCCAGAGAATAAATCAGGCAAGAGGAGATGATCTTATTAATATTTCTGGCTTAAGCACTTTTGAAGAATATATTGTTTATTCATTTGAATTAGCATGAAAATGAGTTTTAACTGAGTTAAAATATAAAATATATTACTTTCCAAACCGATTTCCCATTATTCTTCTCTATTTCGTGCATCCACTTACAATTTCCCTGGACGATGCAAGGCCAAATTGGACGCTTGTCAAAGTTGCTGCAGAAACTGGGTGACTTCTTCCATCGTGCCAGTAAACGAAGTGACTGACTTCTTCACTCACTAGTATTCTAGTAACATCATGCGAGTAAGCAAGCAAGCAACTGGTATTCCTCGTCTTCTAAGTCTGTAGGTGAAAAGAAAGCAACCAAACAATGAAGCCAGCGGAACAAAAAAAGAAAATGAAGATTGTGTGCCACAAAGAGTAGAGGCAGTTGCTGTGTGGTAGTTGATATGCACGTTACGTGAAACCCTTTCTTCCAAAAAATGTTGTTGTATTACATCAAACTTTCTTATAAGTCCCCTTTGCTTGTGCGACACTTTGCTAGTCTGTCAGTATTGATTCCCTTCATTGTCGACACTATCCAGGTGATCAATCCGTCCACTGCATTTCGTCGATCTTCTTCTATTAGCCCTCTCTACATGATTTCTTCACATTATGACCTCTTCTGCAGTTGGATGAATCTTGCAAGATTCTCTCTGTTGACTTTGGTTCAGTGCACTTCTCCATCGAGCACTTGCAGCCATCCTACCCGCGCCAAGGGTAAGGACCATGTCAAAAGTTTGTCTAAATAGAAGAGGAAGGGAGATGGTGCTCTCGACATTTAAATGAATATACTTGGCAAACTGTTACTGTAACTTTCATTTTGCAACACCAATAATCACAATAATTAAAAAACATAACCTTAAAAAAACAAACCTCAAGAATGTTGACAACCACCTTCCCATCTTCACAAAGAACTCAAAATTATTAAAAGTATTATATATACTTACATGATGGGTTTGTGGTTCATGAATGGCGATGATATTTGAACCTGTAGAAAGCTCCAATGCAAGAAACTACCATCCCTTTTGACTTCTTTATCTCCAGACTTCTATGTACGGTGTGAGAAATTGCCATAGATTTCTGTGTACAGTGTGAGAAAGTACTGTAAAATATTAAATTCTACATGCCATAGCTAAATAAATATCTTTTTTAAAAATAAAAAAGTTGGAATCACTACCATTGATAGGATTGCAACACATGGCCGAATTGAATAAGTTGATGCTACTCAACATAGAGAAAAATGGACGAAAACAAACTCTGAGGTCCCTAAGCATCAATATCACAATACATAGAGAGGAAAATGAAAAAATCAACCTCCGGGTGCTGTAAAAGTCCATCTATTTCCCAGATTTCTTTCTCAGAACCATTGGGTGCTGTAAGAGTCTCGTAGACTATGAAAAGCATGCATGAATATATGTAAAAGAAATTGTCAGATACTATGCGTTACATCTAGCTCCTAACTTGTGCAATAATTGTAGTAGAAAAATTAAACGAACCCTAAATATGAGCATATTTTAGGAAAGACACAGATGTCAAACTATGTAGTTTCCATTAAAGAGAATATATAATAACATGGATAATTATAATAGAATCCATAAAATATTAAACCAAATTGATAGATATTTATTTTGGTTAATGGATTCAATGTTGGGCTTCACCACATATTCGTGATATGAAGCATAATGATCTCATGACAACAAAATTAATTTACCAAGTCTATAGTAAGAATTCATTTAAAATAATGAATAAAACCAATGTTAAAAACTAGACATAATAAGGATCAAACATAGAAACCTGCCTCCATCTGCCATTTCAAATTTCAAATATGTGCATGAGCTGCATGCAGATAGCCACACGGCCACTGCCACTGCAAGTGTACAACTTTGAGGTTGTCAAAGTAAACTAGTTTATATTAATCAAACCAACTGCCACTATGAATACCATTAACTCAACCTAAGAATTTTCCAATGCCATTGCTTACGTTATCACGCCGCTGGGTCTTGGGGCACAAATAACCAAGCCAACGTCACCTGCAAAAGACCAATAGAAATTAAGTTAAATCAATATTTAAATAATTCAAAAAGTAAAAATTAATCAAACTATATTAACAACATTTGAAAACTAAAAAGTTTAAATATGCCTCTCGAATTAATTGACCCAACCGATTCATATATATTCCATGTCGAGAACATAATAATATATACATACATGAAGAAATAAGTAAGCAAAATGAAAGAAAATGAATACGTATTAATAAATGTAGGAAAGTTATTAAAGTTAAAAAAAATGGGCAGGCCAATCAAGTAGAAGAAAAAAAGAATAGTTAATTAATTTTAATGAAGTAAATTTTTTTTATTAAATATCAATATAGATAGGAAAAAATGTATATAGTTTATATAGGAAAACAAAAATATCAAAAAATAGCTTGCTAGTGATATATAGACAACCTAAGAATTTGGGATCAGTGTATGAAGAAGTAACATTTAAGTTGAGTAAAGTTTAACTTAGATGGATTAAAAGGAAAACAAACTTATTAATTATTTTTAATATATATATATATATATATATATATATATATATATATATATGAGGAAGTCTAGTAAAGGTTTAATGATGAGTTAATGATGTTAAGGTTCCTCTTATATGAACTTAGAATTTAGTTCATAAAGAAAAGATAATTATCATGATAATATGCTAAGAATATCATGATGTGTGATACGTTGTATAGGAAATTCTATTAGCCTACATGATGTTGAATCAACTTAATCACACTAGAGTAGTACAATGCATGTATTTCTTTTAAAGGTTGTGTAACCTCGTAAGATGAGTGGTAAGAACAATAATGGATGGTAGTTGATTAACAATGAAGAATGAAGAGAAAATTCATGAAAGACACATATATACTTTGGAAATAACCCATTTGAAGAGAGTGTGTCTCTTTGGGGATGGGGTAATATTTTCATCGATAAGATTTACTTGCTCAAAAATATTTATACATATAAATAAATAATAATAACAATAAGAATATTTGGTAGTAACGGTAAGAAACTTAAAAGTGGTAGGATTCAAAAGTTGGCATATATCATATGAGTGTAATTGGTGGAACTAGGGAATATTACAAGTAAATTAGTTAATGAGTAAGACCTTAAGGATATGTAAATGTAAATCGTGAAATGAACCCTTATAGTAGACTTTTTATTTATATAAATATATCGCTCACCCATTTATTGAGATGGTGTTCATTATGCATAGTAATGTTTAATAATGGTTTTATTAATAGAAAGCATGAGTTCCCCTCCTACAACAAAAATGATCCTATAATCAACATTCACCTTTATCAAAATATAGTATATATGACTTGACAAGATAGAAAGATGGAAAATAGTGCCTGAAGAAATGATGAAGCGACTACATCACATAGTGATCATTTAGCAATATCATTGCAAATGCTTCTAAGCATGGGGAATTTTTACCCCAATAACTGGAATTATAGAGACAAGTATATAACAATATGAGTATAAGTAATGAATGTCCTAATAATATTGTAATCAATGATAATGGTCTATGTCACTAAGATAATTTCCTTTACGAACTTGTGTGTAAATGACCTGGTAGTTAATACAAAAACATGCATAACGAGTGTAATAGCTATATTATTCACCTAGGATACATGTATATAAATGTTATAACATGAAAATAAAATGTTAAGGGAAAGCAAATAAGGGTGTAATAATTAACGAGTAGGAATTATAGACCACAATAATGAATCACTATAAGAAATCGATTGTCAAACAATTATGTGTCGTGTGATAATGTTGTTGACAAGGATAATAGTCTCCATTAGCTAAGGCAAAGAAATTTCTAGACCTCACATTAAGTGTGTTTGGATCTAATCATATTTGGTAATAATCAAACAATGTCAATAGTAATGACCGTGAAACCGAAAAGCATATATATTCTTAGACAATATGTAATAATATTTTAGAAAATACTCATAGTTGGAGAAAACTATAGTATGTCGATCCCTTAAGGGGTGGTGAACATGTAACACCAATTAAGATACTATGGAGAATTGGATCAAACTAAAGTTTCTAATGAGAAAACAAGTGTTGATTGTTAGAAATAGAATAAGTTAAGAAGTGATGAATGAGTCATATAAATACACTTTGAATGTAAGGAGATGTTAGTTGGGAGGCAATGTAAAATAACTATAAAATTTGATAGTACATTAACTAATAAGGATTAAATGCATTTGATAAACCTAGTTAAAGTTATATCAACCATGTATATACGACGTATTATGATAACACATCCCATGTGAGAAAAGCATATATAGGAGTGACATGTTGATCATATGAAGGTGTAATGGGACCAGTATGGATATGGTCTTCTAGAAGGAAGGCATATGAATATTGGATCAGGATTAAGATTGTGATGAGCATAACTTCAAGACAAATTTTCTTGATGGGTTGGTGCATGTAATTCCCCACATTTGATATTTGGTACTTAAAAATCGAGTGAAAATTAGCGTAACATTTTAATTGCTTATTATCTATTTGATTCAATTACATTCATTAAGACTTTTATGATATGAACATATGGAATCCCTAGATATGTGGATAGTAAAGGGAAATTATAATTTTGTTTTATCAATGTTGATGAATATGTTATGTCATTTGAACATGCAGATAAATATGGAATACCGATATGTGGATGTTAGTTGATGTGTACTTTGAGATAGAACAAGTACAATATATGTTGCAAAGGTACTTACATGATTATATTAAATGTTGTTTTAGTGACATGGATTAACACTTGAAATAGTTGAGTATGTTTATACATGACCTTTATGTGAGTGGTGAACTAACCCACATGTTGATTGGCTATGATATAGACATATTCTTATAGTACCAAGGGGTATGAGATGTATTGGACATCAAGAGGATAATGATCTTATATCAATTTTCATGCTGTTTAATTTTGAATATCAATATCTCTATGACTTGTAGGTGAGTGTGAGTTGATAGGTGCTATGACTTTCCCATAGTGGTTCTTCAATGATGAGACCCCTTAGAACAGTGATGTCAGGGTAGAGTTGATGTACGGTGTTGACCTTAGTACTATTAAGGGGAGGTGGAGGCATTTCTCATAGTGTATCCCTGAAACCCTTAGTTGTGGGATGGTTGTGTTGAGCATTCTCCCCTAGATGTATGATGACAACTAGTGGGTGATGCAGACTATTGACCCTAGTACTATTAGGGGGATGGAGGCATTTCCCACCATTTATCCCCTGAAAGGCAGAGTTGTGAGAGGGTTGTGCTGAGAATGCTCCCCTAGACACGTGACAATGACTAGTGGGAGCCTGCTAGGGAAACATGGTCAATTTGTAGGAATCAAAACTTTTTCTTACGGGTTCTATATGTGGTTAATTCAATGTAGATGATGCCACAATATATTCCAGTAGAGGACAGGATGGAGAGGTTAGGATATGGAAGTAGTGGTGATTGGGTGTTTTGAGTATTGATGGGGATGGATGGGACCAATGATGGATTGGATGGTTTTTTTCATTGATAAAAACCATTATGATGATATGCTCGATGCTTCTTTATGTTTATGTAATTCGGTTTTACTACTTTTGTATGAATGATTATGAATGAAAAATGATGCATTGATTATGTTGGTTTTTTCTATGTTGTTTACACATGTATAATGATGATGCGTTAAGGAATTAGAAGTGATTATTAGTACTCACACTTAAGATGTGTGCACTAGACATGTATATATCAATTTATGAGTACATTACTATGGTTGGTTAATTAATAGATAAATTAGCATGATTATATTAATTTTTAGTAACTTGGTTGATGAATTATTGTAGTATTACTTATTTAGTGAAAGTACAAATAAGTGTTGAAATATATATATATATATATATATATATATATATATATATGATTTGTTCATTATAGTTTAGATTTAAATAAACTAATTGGATACTTAATGATGTACATGTAATATGGCATATATCATAATATAATATAGTATATGGAAATATCTTATTTGACTTATGTATGAGAGTATAATGTAAATAAATGGATAGATAAGGTTACATAAATTTTAGAAAATATTTGTCATAGTTGGATTTAAGGTAGTACCATTAAAAATGAGACTTTACAACCATGTTTATTACTAGAAATTGCCCCAAGGAGATGCAATAATACACCGATAAGGTGGTTGTTAGAGGGTAAAAGTAGACAAAAATAGTAACATTAAAATGAGGTAGTGCAAGATTGCAAATAATACCACAAAAAAATGGAACACTTTAATTTATCAAAATTTAGAGAATAGTCCAACTCGTAATAGATAACAAGTTTATTGAACGTAACAGTTTTACACAATAACAAATAGGGATTTCTAATTAACATCACATTATACAATGAATATGTGATGGCATGGGATAAATTTATCTGATGAAGAAAAGACACCAATGTGTTGTTATAACTATAAAGAAGGAAAACCATGTTTGATAAGAATGCATGTATTCAAGCATGGTGTTGCAAACATATTGGGGAAGCTGCAATATTGGATGAATTGGAGTAACTCCTAATCCATTCAAATGGCTCTCTCCATCACAACCACTTTCCTCTCAACAAAGACACTTTCCTCTTAGAAGATATCCAATGTGAAAGGGGGATTCCAGAAGTATTCTAATGGCTCAAAGATTATGGAAAATAACTAATATAATTTACAACCTCTTAAATCGATGGCGGACTTCTTGAGATAATTATAGACATGAATGATCAATTCATAATGAGATGAAAATCATTTCAAAATGGATACAATAGAGCTAGGAATTCACCTAGGATGTAATAGAAACATGATTTGAAACATTTCAACATGTCTTGATCGATACATGAGTTATTGAAATGATTATAGACATCAATGATAAATTTATAATGAGAAGAAAATCATTTCAAGAATAATCTCATATTTTTTAATAAATACCTTCCACATTATAACAACTCTATGAAACGATAGTTGACAACTATGTGAAATGATTGTTGCCAATTTTGAGTCAGGCGTGAAAGTTTACGTGGTTGGTTTCCAGGATCCATGTTGTTATCTATGGAGAAGCAATGGCCATGTCGCTCTTTAGTACATGGAGAGCATGTATAGATTCCATCGAATTTTTTTTTCATGTTTGGATATGATTCCCTGCATATCGAGCAAACACGCAGTGGGTTGAGGTGACCAAGTCGGTTAAGAAAGCAAACGTGACTATTTGGTAAGGGGTTTGTTGGAGGGGAGGGGGTTAGTGGATGTGTGCATTAGGGTAGGGTTGATTGAAGAATTGATGTTTGCACGTTTGGATTAATAAAGAAGACATCTATGCACATTTTGGTGGTCCTTTGTTTATATATAAAGAAGCCTTCTATGTGCATTTGTTTGTTCATGTGCACTATCGGATGGCATAGGTTGTTGAAGAGAAGGAGTTTTCCTTGAACTTGGAGGAGAAATTTATAGGATTATCAAATGTTATAAATGTGTGCTTGTAAGAAAAAGTTGAGGCATGTATATTAAAAGGAAGAAATACAAGCCAAAAATAAAAATGTATGTGTGCATATAGAAATAAAGGCATTGCAAAAGTGTTGCAGGAAAGAAGGTATAAATCATTTTTGGATTTATGTGAAAAGTAAGCAAGGAGAAGCATAGTAGAATAAAGAAAACCACGTAGATGACAATTAAACATTGTATACATGTAATAAAATGTGAAATGTTGGATGGAAACATATAGATATATATAGTGTATGTGAACTAATGTAAGTCATGGTTCAAAAAAAACCATGTAATGTATAGGATAACACATATAGTCATGTGAGCACAAAATTAAAAGTAGCTAAATACATTGTAGATATTTGTAAAATGATAGGAAATTACTATAGAAGTCTATATACAAGCAATGAAGGAAGGAAAGGGGGATAGAACGATCATTATGAAGTGAAAGAAACACAAATGGGTGGAGATGAGGTGGAATCAATTTGGATACATAGGATGGTCTATTGTGAGGTATGATGTCTCGAATATATGGAGGTAGAACAAAGGAGTGAGGGAAGAGTTATATGTGGGAGGGTGACTTAAAGGGGTGGGTGGAATAAACAGAGGGTGGAATGTAAGAAGGGGAGGTTAGAGACAACATGGAATAGGATGGATTTGAGTAGTAAGTGCATGTATTTTTTCTATGAGATTGGCTGATGCAACGAGATAAGGAATGTCTTCAGAATTGACAATGGTTGTCTTCATTCTTGTAGTGGAGTTGAAATTCTCTATCTTCATGGAAAAGGTGAAAAGGTATTGTGGCAAAGTTAGTTGTAGAGAGATATGATTTATGGTTGAGGGTGTAGTGGCAAGGAGGCATAAATATTTTGTACAGACACCGAGTACTTGTTGTAGAGGAAAGTTTCCTATGGCTAGGGTTTAGGCCATCAATGTACTGGGGTTGAAAGAGAGATGCATATAGTTTTGCAAGTATATATAAGCAATTTAAGAGATTGGAATGTTTCATACCTTAGCTAAACGAAGGTTGATCCAAGAATCCCTTCAATCCTATTCTTGCTCCTCTTACTCCAACAGACATACAAAACAAATTTTACCTTCCTCAAACCAATATGACCACATATAAACCAATGATAATCAAAATAACATGAAATAATAATATGATTAACATAAACATTTGATCATAAATAGAGATTGAATCACACATTGAACAATGTTATGGGAAGAAGAAGGACATCACATCTTTATTAATCATGAAAGGAAGTATAATTATACCTTCTCTTTAAGTTAGGCACCTCATGAAACCTTGATGTGGTTCTTTTGCTTCTCTTCTCCAAGGAACTCACCCTCCAAGCTATGCAACACAAGGATGATTCTTCTGTGGAAAAGGTGGGGGGAATGAGAGTCTATGCAACACAATGCAAAATTTCAAGTCTCCTATCATGGACCTTCTTACCTCTATTTATATTTTTATGAAGAGATAGGGTCGAAGACAAAGTAGTTACAACTGAAGGAGTCACAGTGCATAACCACCCAAACTACCCAAACTTCGAGAAACTTCTTTTTTTGACGTCTACAGGACAAAACGTAGGTTTCAGAGACAACATATGTGTAATCAAGAGGTACACATGGGTTGGAATGTAAATATTTGCGTATTTAGGCTGCACGTGAGTATTATATATAACAAGTCACGTGTACATCACAAAATATCATTTGTAGGGTACTTTAGGAATTTTCATACTTTGAAGTGTTTTGGAAAGTTTTAGCTTACTCAAATACCTTTCCAACGATGCAAAGAGGAGGTAAAATGGAGTTACAAAAATATAGATATGGGTCCTCCAATATAGGTGTTTTTCAGTGACTTTCATGAAGTGTCGACATGCGATGAAATCATGGGAAAGTGGTCACAGGAAGAGATGTGTCATTTTTAGCTATAATAGATGCCCCCTAATGTATGAGGTTATAGCAGAAGATGATATCCTAAATACATAATAAAGGAAACAACTGAGAATGGAGATAGTAGAGAATCCAATATGAAAAGGCTCGAACAAAGGTACCTAAAAGAGAGATGAATGTCAGACAAAAATGATCTCTGAGACATGCAATTCCATATACAAATCACCGCCATAAGGATACAGGTGGATCCAACATGTGTATAACTGATGAAACTATCATGGTCTCTCAATATGCAAAAAGGCGCCATATCAAATCTAAAGGAGTCATGGCTACAAATGAACAAGGTGGATCCATGCTCAACAATCGTTCATAGCCACAAAAATACAAGGTGGATCTATGTCTCAGCAAAATGTCATATGAAGTGTGACAAGGTCTTGCACAACTGAGGTAATAGAAATAAATAACGATGCTAGTGTCGGCCCAAGGTCTTCAATCCAAACCTCCCAAAATGATATGAATCCTAACCATGCGAATAAAGGAGTTGAAGTGGAACATGGAGGAAACCGTTTGATTACCGGTCAATTATGAGAACCATTAGAAAACGCGAGGGAAACCACCATTAATGAAAATGGTCCCCAAGGTACCTAGTACATTATAACAAGTGTGAATACAAGGACTTGAAGTTGAACACTTGAAGAATCCATTGAGTAGGAGATAGTAAGGTATTCCAACTACTCAATAGCGAGGGAAATTTCCATTGATGACTGCAATCCCCAAGGTATTTTCATAAAATCTAAATCTCATTCCCAGAGCAAGATGTGTTGTAGTCAATAGGAAGAGATCCGTTGTAAGGAAGGAATTAAGGTAGCCTCCATCATCCAACATGAGGTAAGTCAAAGACTAATTGGATCTAGAACTGGTACTAAATTTCACAACAAGGACCACCAAAGACATGATGTAATGAATTGATAATAGGGAATGGTCGACACAAAAGGTCAAGGAAACTATAGAATGGCTGAAAAGGGTTTAATCCTTGAATAGTGAGAATGCCACAAAAGTGAATTAGGCAAATTTTGACATAAAAGAACCAAACGACACAAATTTGCAATGTAAGATACATTGATAGATTCCCCATATAATTGGAAAACAAACCAATAGGAGGAGTAAGAAACTTTGAATTCGAATAAGGTAAAAATATGAGACCCAACTATTGATAGAATCAAAACTGGTGCTTTGTTCAAGGAGATAAGACTTGCTGCCATGATGTAAAATACATGTGAATGAACTTCCCTTCCCTCTTTCTTGTAAAGGTTTAACAAGTCCAAGAAAGAAAACTTGAGACCTTCTTCATTTTTGGTAAGCTCAAAGAAGAGACATAATAATGCTTGATAAAGTACTGATTTGTGGAGTTTACGAGCCCGAATTAGTGAATGTACGACGGTGTTTTCATAGTTTAGAGAGTCTGAAAACTCCAAACAAGACTCTGGGGAGGGGCTTTTTCGTCCAATTTAGTCTCTTGAGGCTGGAAAAGTATAAAAAAAACCACATAAGAACTCTCTTAGCTTCCGAAGAAGTAAGGTGCACATTTTTTGTATTTAGTTGCGTAGGTTTGAAAAAGGTTAAATTACCACCTACCCAATGCACCTTCAGAAGAAGTAGATAGCCTGAGTTTAACGAGTGTGAAGGAAGGAAAGATCACTCGAAAAGATCCATTTGATTAGGAGAAATGGGGCTTACAACAGTAAACTCTATGCTTTGTTCTTTAGGTTTTAGCGAGCATGACAAAGACATAAAGTACGCTCGAAATATTTTTCATGTTTAGGTCTAGAGCACGAAAAAGAGAAAACTAAGCTCATACTAGGGGTTCCTTTTTTGTAATTAAGTTTAGTCCCTCGGGTCTGGAAAAGTGATAAACTGATAACTGAGAATACTATTCTCAATTCCGAAGAAAAAAGAGTTCACCTTTTTCGTGTTATTCCACATGGTCCGAAAAAGCGATAAACTACCACTAATGTGGATGCCCATTCACATATTCTTAATGAATCTGAACGAACAAGTTTACTTGGCAGTCAATTCTATTTTGAGGAGTCAAACCTAGGCCTAAATAAAATCCATATCTTTCCCGTGAAGTTTTAACAAGACCAAAAAAGTCAACTTGTGGCCTCCTTACTATTTTTAATGAGTTCAAAGGAGAGAAGAAAGAATGCTCTAAATTCAAGGAGATGAGTGTCATAGGTAGGCAAAACTAGTTCCAAGCGCAAGGAACAAACCTATGCATAATGTAAGGAACATGAGCAGGATAACGACACTCGAGGAAAGTCTCCTCAAGGTAAAAGGTGTCAAGTTGTGGCGAAAAAATGGTACAAGTCTAGGTGATAGTGAGAAAAAATATGAGGGCTTATACAATGAGCTAAAAGCATGGAAAGCATCAGGCTCATAAGCGTGAGCAGGGCACATGCAAATGCAGTTATAGCTTGAACAACAAGAAAAGGCCATTAAACCATTGTGAATCCAATTAAGAATCCTGTCTCCAAGAAACAACAACATCAGGATCATATTCAGAAGAAAAGATCCGATGCAGGTCACTTTGGAAGAAACACATGTGACTTTTCTATATTATACAAAATGAGTAGTCAAGGTAGAATCAACCAAAGAGGACTCTATAGTGGTAAGGACCGAGGGTTTATGATCAACAAGATCAACCTTATAAGAAAATAAAAGATCAATAAGGGAAATAGAGTCTGCAGGAACAAACTCAATATCACATGAGTTGAAAAATTCATAAGAAAAGTCAAAATCATCAAGATCACCAACTTCTTGTTCAAAGGAAGAGTCAAAAGACTCAACAAGACCAACATAAGAAGAAAGGTCTTACCTATTAAGCAAAGCAGGGTTAGACTTAGTCACAATCGAACCGACATACAGAAAAAGGTCATACTATATCAAGGACTCTAGGAAGACTTCATTTGAAGGAAGGAGATCATCCGAGATAGGACACATGTATATAATTTCAAATGGATTAACTGAGTTGAGAGAAGGCTTCATAGTCTATACAGGATGACTCATCTGGTCAAATGATGGGACCAAATCTCAGGAAGGTAAGCATGAAAATGGGTTGCTTCTTAGAATCAATTGAACACAAAGGACATGAGGCCACATAGCTCACCCATGGTGCGGTAGCATCTATAGAAACACTGGGAATCAATAAAGGAAATACCTGGTCTCTAGTTGGGTCAAGAGAGGGATCAAGAAAATCCAACTGATCAATAGTGATAATTTATTCGCCATGATTAAAGTACATCACATGAAAGAATGTTGACACTAAAAATTGCATGGCATAGACATAATCATGTCTGAGGAGCATATTGAATTCCAAGGGGTCTTCTATCACCATCAAGTCAACTAATATGGTATTCCCACCCAAAGTAATAGGTGTTTGAGAAAGAATTCCCAAGGATATACTAGTTCTTCTATCAAACACTAGTAACTAACTAGCAGTCGACACAAGGTTGGGAGATCTCATGCCTCACTAAGCACGAGCAGACAAGATACTAATTGACGCTCCTTCATCAACAATACAACTAGAAATTGTGTATTTTCCAACTTTAACCTTTATCTGGAAAGGTGCATAAGAAGGAAGGATCTACTCAACTAGTCTATCCCAATGAAAGGAAGCAATCCAAGATTTTGGTGGGGGTTCATCCGAAGCAAGTTCAATGCCCCCTTGTTCAGTAAGTTCTAAACTTGCAGTGAAGAAAATATGATTAGTGGACACTTCACTCTCCAAAGGAAGAGTGGGATTGATCGATAATGGAATCAATTCAACCGCTTCGTGAAATTCACTCTTTGAAGGGAGAGTGGGATTGACCAAAGGTGACATTGGTTCAATCACATCAGGATCACTCTCAAAAAGAAGAGTGGGATTGACTAAAGTTGATATTGGTTCGACCAATTGATCAACTAAAGGTTAAGTAGGTTGTTGAGAAACTATAGGTTGTTTAGGAGAAGGAAAATATTGAGTGTCGAACCACACTCTTCGCACCTCTGAAATAGTAGGGCACTGGTGAGTAAGATGATCTCCCTCGCATAGCTTACAAGGTAACTTAAGTTTGCACTTTGAATGACCAGTTTTATCAACGGTGTCAACATGATTAGCAGTGCTTGACTATTTTATCTCAGCATGACCTACATAGGCTAAGAGTTTTCCCCCAGCATGACCACCAGAGGCTGGGTGACTTGGTCCAACCTGACAAAGAGAGGATGGTTGTTGAAAAAAATTAGAATGTTCAAAAACAGGATGACCATAAAACAAAACTCTTCATACCTCTGTGATGGAAGGGAATTTATAAGTAAGGTGGTCTCCCTCACAAAGCTTACAAGGGAACTTGGGATTATGTTTTGAACGGTTAGTCTTTTCAATAGTGCCAACATGACTCGTAGTGGTTGATAGTTTGTCTTCAAAATGAGCCACAAAGGATGAGAGACTGCCCCCTACATGACTTGCAGAGGCTGAGAGACTGGGTCCAACATGACCTACAGAGGTTGGATGGGAACCACTAGCATGAAAAATAGAGGCTAAATGGTTAGGATAAACATGCTTTGTAGCAGTTGACTGTGTGCCCCCAGCATGACCTTCAGAGGCTGGGTGGATGGATCCAACATGCTTTGCAACAATTGAGTGTGTGCCCCCAGCATGACTTGCAGAGGTTGGATGGGGAGGTTTAGCTTGAAATATAGAGGTTGAATAGGTGCCCTCAACATGAATTGCAGAGGCTGAGTGATTGGATCCAACATGACCTGGAAACATTGGAAGGATCCCACCAGCATGATTAATAGAGGCTGGATGGTGAAGAACAACTTGAATTGTATAGGTTGAGTGCTTAGATCCAACATGACCTGCAGAGGTTGGATAGGTTCCCCAAGCATGAACAGTGGAGGCTAGGTGGTGAGGTTCAACTTGACCTATAGAGGTTGAATGGGTGCCCCCATGCTTATGTGTCTTCTTCTTATTCCTCCTTCTTTTATTCCTTTTAGACTGTTACTTACTTGTATCAGTAATTTCACCGCATGAGGTATAAGGAGGAGGAGAAGTAGCTACAAGTGAAGGGGAAGCAGTGTTTTGATGCTATTGATATAAGGAGATTACTTGAGAAGCATCAGGAGCATTCATGAAAATTGGAGTAGAAAACAACCACATCGTTATCCCTAGGGTGAATGCAAGTAGATTTAAGGTGGCCATTAAAGGGACACCAAGATTCCCTGTGAGAGGAATAGTACAAGGAGTTCCCAGCATGATGATCCCTTGGTTGTTGTTCAAATCAGTGTTAGCCATAGTTTCAAACAATAAGACAAAGTTTGAGATCGACAGGAAACGACCAGTACAAAGAACAAACCACTAGAAAAATACCTAAGTATCAAACAAGGAAAACAAGGATACCTTCCAAAAGAAAGATGATAGATGGTTACTTGGAATCCCTATAGATGTTCTTAGGCATAAGCAAAGGAATCACCCAACTGCCCTCCCACACCTTCTATCGGGGTCACCTTCCAAGCCCGTCCAAGGTAGACCAAAAATAGCCTTCCGGTATACCTGTGTATGAACCCTAATGTCAGATAGACTAAAGGCTACCGCAACTATACCAAGAGTCTGGGGGATAGTCGTAATCCTGATTCATATGCATGGTGAAGGTATCAAAGCCCAAAAACCTGTCAACACCAGCACCTCACAGGGCCCAAGAGGTGTTATTGACAGAAGTCCCCAGATGCGTAAAAATCCTAATCTACACTTGAACATGGAATCAGAGGGTTATCTCCTCAGTTCAGGTCCTCACGCAACCTCATGCTTAACTCTCGTTTGAGAGGATATTCCCAAATACAATCAACATAGAGGAAGATTTATCTAGTGATTGGTCAACTATGTCTGAAATCAAATACTTGTGGAGAGTTAAGACTCCCTAATCCACAAGTCTAGCCTAAGCTAGTTGGTGTAGGAGCCTTAAAAAGAAAACTTACAAATAATTTTTAATTATGTTGTTCTTTTTAATTGGATGTTATTAGTTATATTTAATGGCATGAAACTCATATGGTGTTTTGACTCAAAGTTGAAACTAAATGACTAAGCAAAGAGAAATGAAATGCAAAAAGCAAAAACTATTCTCTTTATTTTTTCAAATAGAAACTTGAAAGCCACAAAAGAACAATTTATTTTTATTTTTTCAAAAATAATGATATGCAATGCATTAAATACAAAACCGTAATCTACATGCATATTAAACAAATATATGTTCTTTTTATTTTTCTTTTATAAATGAAAAATAAAAACTACCTACAAAAAAAAGTATGCAGATGATAAGAACAAAACAAAAGGAACTCTGTTATACAACCACCAAACAAAGTCTAGAATGCCCTAAAGTTAGTATAAACGTTACTTTGAAGGAATTCTTGCATAAGAGACAAGTCAACTACTTTGTAAAGGTGAATTTAACCAACAAAATAAGAAGGAAAGAAAGACCAATAAGGTTCTAAGTTCAGATAAAGATCACTAACATAGGCTGGCCAGAAACATAAGCCGAAAATCAAGCCAAGAAAATGGGGTCGAGGGGATGAGCAAAGAGAAAATACTAATGCTAAAAAATGACTTACCACATATATAAAGAACACCCAAAAGGGATGACACTAACTCCCTAGATTCATGCACCTACAGAGGACCCCCAAAAGACCTACCAAATAGCCCTTAAACAACAGATAAAACCACAAAAATGAGGAAAAAAAACTGTTTAAGGGGCACACATTAGTTTACCTACTGATTGGTCATGTTTCATACGTGGGTTAATAGTATAGATATTTACATGTAAGTCACAAACACGCGACTATTCAGTCTGCAACTCACGTATGGGTAGGGAAAAAACCCAAAAAAGTCAAAAACTCCCTTAGGAAGGCAGGGGAGGTGTTCTATCAAAAAGATAAGGTGTTCCTAAGTGGAAATAAGGACCTAAAACCAATGCAAAAGAATGGAATAAATACATAGAAACCCCAAATAGACAAGGCTCTCCCCAACAGATTCGCCAGTTCTGTTGTAGAGAAAAGTTCCTTATGTCTAGGGTTTAAGAGGCCATCAACGTATTGGGGTTGAAAGAGAGATGCATATAGTTTTGCAAGTATATATAAGAAATTTCAAAGATTGGAATGGTTCATACCTTATCCAAATGAGGGTTGATCAAAGCATACCTTCAATCCTCTTCTTGCTCCTCTTGCTCCAAGAGACCTGCAAAACGAATTATACCTTCCTCAAACCAATATGACCACATATAAAACAATGATAATCAAAATAATATGAAATAATAATATGGTTAACATAAAGATCTGATCATAAACAGAGATTCAATCACACATTGAACAATGATTTCAGAAGAAGAATGACATCACATCTTTATTACTCATGAAAGGAACTACAATTATAGCTTCCCTTCAAGTTGGGCACCTCACAAAACCTTGATCTGGTTCTGTTGCTTCTGTTCTCCAACGAACTCAGCCTCCAAGCTCTGCAACACAAGGAGAAAGATTCTAGGGAAAGGTGGGGGGAATGAGAGTCCCAATTCTTCCAGCATGACAATGCAAAAGTTCAAGTCTCCTCTCATGGACCTCCGTACCTCTATTTATATGTTTCTGAATAGATAGGGTCAAATACAAAGTAGTTACAACTGAAGGATTCAGTTGCATAACCACCCAAACTACCCAAACTTCGAGAAACTTCTTTTTTTGATGTCTATAGAAAAAACACATGGGTTTCACAGACAACAGTTGAATATTCAGAAGGTACATGTGGGTTTCAATGTAAATAGTCACGTATTTAGGGAACACGTAACTATTATATATAACAAGTCATGTGTAACACGTGGGTTTCCTTAAGGAAAATTTCGTGTACATCAAAATATATCATTTTTAGGTTACTTTTAGGAATTTTCATACATTGATTTCTCCTGAAAAGTTTTAGAGGACTCAATTAAATTTCCAATGATGAAAATAAGAGGTAAAACAGAGTTACAAAACTCCAGATATGGGTCCTCCAATATAGGTGTTTTTTTTAGTGACTTTCATGAAGTGTCGTCATGGAAGTGTTGACATGCGACGAAATCATGGGAAAGTGGTCATAGGAAGAGATGTGTCATTTTGAGCTATAACAGCAGTTAGTTTCCTGCATCATCAAGAGTTGTGGCCCCGTTGATCGAGTCAGTGTGGTCTTGCAATGAAAGCTTTAAAATGTACCTATAGTCACATTCTGTGAATTCACCATCACATTTGCTCCAATGGCAAGTGTTGTAAGCTCTATGTGAAAAAAAAAATTCATGCATTGAATGGAATCAACAAAGAGAGGGCATTCAAGGAATTGGAAGTCATCCATGTTAATGTCAATGATGGAATCACGTACAGAGAACCATAGGGTCTTATCAGAGTGTTGCATGATTTGCAAGTCAAACATTGTTTTAGTAGAGTGTGTTCGAGACATAGAGCCTATGAACTTGCAACTCAAGGATGGTGATACAACACGCAATCCATGATCAGTGAACCAATTTTGAAGGATATGGGTTGCCTCAATATTTTGATTGATAAGCAAGGTACTAGTGGGAACACTTCCAACTGTTTTACCATTGTAATTAGGAAGACGACCACCCTTCACTGCAAAGTCATATGGAGCAGCAACATATTGGTATTTTTGAAAATTCTGATTTTAAAATGGAAAAAGCATGAGGTTGTCCAAATGTCAAGGGATCAAGTAGAGATTCCTTCATGGCTCCAAGATGCAAATATCGTATTGGTCAATTTGGATACCTCATTATTTGATGAGTATGGTGCTCTTTTAATTGTAGAAGATATATCATATATCGATTATCTTTTCTTGAGAGATTATGTGGACAGAGGACATCTGAGCATTCATCATTCCATTAAAATGGAAATGATGGTCTATGGAAAATAATTATTGCCTATGGTCAGAGATGGGTTTGGGGCTTGAATTCCTTTTTGGAAAGTTTAACAACAAATCTCAATTTGTTATAGTTATCGACAAAAAAAAAGTACTTCAAACAAGCTATAGCCTACTACAAGTACTTGGGTGTTATGCAGGAAAGAAAGGATTAGTGATTCAACATTTATAATGAGGCCTACCATAAGCAAAGGTAGATCTGATGGAAATTTTATCTCTAGATTAGATACTCCTTTGAGTAATTCTTCTATAATCAATGATGAGATTCATAAAGTTTCAAGTGGATATGTCCAACCAAATTTATGATAAAATCATCCCATATATTAGATGGAGATCTTCGGGGTGGGAAAATAATATTCAATTATCTTCATTGTTTAATGATAGCAAGGAAGCCCAATTTGGAATACAAGTCAATGCAATTGGAAATGCACCCTTTGTGAAATTTATGTTTGGTTATATGCTTGCATTGTCGCTTTTGATGGAGAAAATAGAGAAACAAAATTTTCCATAGATATTAATGGAAGAACTAATTCTTGTTTGAGTAAATATAAGGATTATTACTAATTATTTCCAAATCAGGAACAATTTATTTGAACCCTCCAAATAGTGTTGTATCTTCTGGTTTATTTTAGTCAAAAAGTAATCCCAAATTTGAAGGCATTAGGTATTTATCCAACATTTATAGACCATCATTCTCAGTTAGAATTATTTTGGGAAAATCAACTCCAAATTAAAAGGAAAAGGATCAATAAGTATGGATCATCTTCAAATTTGATGGCAGTAGTTGAGTATTCCATTAAATGTAGATTCCTCTATATATAAATGAGATGTAATGAATCAAATTTTCCTTGTATATAAGATGAAGTAGTCAATCAAATATTATAAGTAAAATTCTTCTACAATCTCCTCTCCACCTAATACAATGTTGTTCAGGAAATATTGAACAATGTAAGTACAAATGGAAAATTGTACATAGGGATCAATTGTACAGATGACAAATTTTACATAGAGGGATTAGGTGTAGAAATTAGAAAGTTTGTACAAAGGGATTAGGTAACAATGTAAGTATAAATCGCAATTTTTATTTGATAGAGAGCATAATTTAAAAAACTTCGACTGTAACAAGAATGTAAGAAGATAGAGCAACATTTCTATGTAAATTAGAAGGGAGGACTTAGGCATTATTAACTTTCCTTTAAACAAATTGGCTAGTATTTTCCTTTTATACAAAGCTTGGCACAAAAGCCTGCCAAAAGCAACACATGATGTATATCCCAAAAACCACCTGCAAAAGTTGGTGTAGTCTCGTAGGACTATTTCATCCAGTTACATATCTTTGTAGGCTTACTAAATAACTTATGTTTCTAGTATTTCCAAATTGTATGGTACCTTCAATAGCGAAAATTGATTGAGAATGTTGTTGAGTGATTTGGTAAGCACCTTAATCAGTGGTTTTGCGCCTTGTGATATACTCTTATTTAACATAGGTTTTATGGGACTCTCGTAACTGTATCTTTTTGTATTGCAACGGTGGTAGTTTTTCATTAAGTTTTTCAAATTTACGATTCACACTAAGGTTGTTTGCAAGACTACCTTTATTGGCATGATTGTAAGTAACTAATACTAAGTAAACATCAAAGGAGAATACAACTCAACAATCATTTCTCCTTTCATTAATCTATTTGGTATTTGACTTAATTATTAAGGGTTTATTGCTATATAATTTGATCCAATCAAGTTTCACTACTTTAGGAAGACTAGAGATACTTGTTTTCTTGTATTCATCTCAATATTTAGTTTCAGGAAATGATGAATGCATGTATCAAGTTTATTAAAGATTATATTTTTCTCTAATTTATTTGCCACTACCTTCTGAGTGTTTGTTACAGGTAAACGATGTGCTTTCACTGGAGACGACCATAAAGGAAAGTCAACGTCATAATGCTCTATCAATATGCCAAAAAATTTCAAAACATCCCAAGATGGCCCTATGTATCATGGTAGATAGTTTTTTCTTTGAGCTCGAATCAATATAAAATAGATCAAATTGTTGAGGTATATTGAAATCCACCTAAACGGCCTAGCATTTCCATTCTATTCCTAGTGCACATTCAACCTTAATATCAATATTTGGACCATAAAATGCACCGCATCCTTCATCAACATAATAATCCCACTCCTTATATTCAAGAGCATCATTTAAAGTAAAAGTTTCTTTCTCTCAAACAACATCACTACCCATTGCATTTGTAGGGTTTGTTAATAAATTTATTTCAAAGTTCTTAAAATCAAACTAAGACAAGATTGCTTCTATCGTATCTAAAAAACTTTGTATTTCTTCCTTAGGTTATCATTGACCACATGTAGTCTGTAGAGAAGGTCATATCCATGTTGTATTTGAGTTCCTTCCCAAGAAATCTTCAATATTTTGCTTGACAATATCTCCTGTAGGTTTCCAAAATACAAATCCAAAAACAATTGTACACCTACACTGTATGATGAAATGAAATCTAGTATTAGGCCACTTCCAGCTATATCCTTGATTTTTATCATTTGTTTGAGATTATCCAAAGTTGCAACCAAAAATCCTCATCCTCTAAATCAGAAGTAGCCATAAATAGAGTTCCAAGTTGCTATTAGTTGTTGTTTTTTTATTGGTAAAAACTATCTAAACCACAACTATAGATAATGTTGCCTAAACAAGCAACAATTTCCCTTGGAACGGTTGATAACTCTGCCAAATACACCCATGCAACGTTGTTTTTAGGAGGAAATATAATGCTTGGGACTCTCTGTTATTTGTAATCATCCATAGAAAATAAATTTTCCTTCTAAGGGTTTCTATATCCCTCTTGATTATCTCAAAGCTACACATCACTGATCTTACATGATTTTCTCTTATTGGTATTATACAATTGTCTTTTACAAAATCTAAATGAGAAGCTTCCAGGAATAGCTCTTTCCAGTGCATGGAACAACATTTAACTCATCGTCATGCTCACAAATCAGCCAACAATAAGCCACTATAACCTTTGATATTAGTTGGCTGTGGAACAATATTTTTCTTGGATGAGTTAATATCACAAAAACCTCTAGTGAACAGTGAATATCCTCACCTTGATTATTGCTAGAATGAGCATGTATCCAACTTCATAGTTACAAGTTTCATAACTTCATAGTTACTCGTGTGATTCCTGATGAAATTCACTAAAACCATGTTATAGATACGTAGTTTTGAAGCATAATGGCTATACATATTTAGAAAATAAATGAACACTTGCTATCTGGAAAATAATATCAGCTAGACAACACTTTGGTACAATAATTCCATCTCAATTTAGATCCTTACATGTATTGATCCACATTGTTGGTTATATTAAAGAGTGACCTAACCAAACATGCACAACAAAGTATACCAAATTCAAGACTTACATGTAGGTTCTACAACAACCTTCAAAAGGTTCAAAGTATTAGTAATGTCAAACCATGTGTGCATACTCAAAATATTGCAGGTGCATTGTTTGAAAAATTGGCCCAACATAAATATCAATAAAACATATGAAAACTTGACTAAGAGGATATTAATGGGCCCAAATCAGAGGGGAAACTGTTACAGAAATGCAACATTAAATTTCAAGAAACATTGATGATGTTAGAAGAGTTTTGGTTGATCTGTTGAAATAGGAAAAAACAACATTGAAGTTTTTCAAAGAATAATGTAGATTATGTCTTTAAGTGCTTAAAGATGTTAACACTCTTTATTCTTGGAACCATTCCTTGAATGCATAATGGACATTGGAAACAAATTGTAGTATAATTTAGCAGAAAGTGATCATCTGCTCACATGTTCATCATTAAGAATATGCATAACAACTCCTCACAAGTACACTCCCCAATAGTAGTGAGCTTATGCTTTGATTTGTATATAAATTCCAATATCCAGAAAGGACAAGGACACAAGGGTATATCAATAAAAATATAATCTTTGACTTTAAAATTCACCATTATCTCTTACCTAGTCTCAAATATTGTATTCAGATGGAATCTACAAGAATTCATTATATAGTATGTAGCATCATGGTTTATTTTAAGCATTGCGTAACTTAAACCTATGAAATCTTAGTTCACATAGAATCTACGTATGCAATGAAAATATAGGTTGAGATATTGAGTCATATGATAATCCTAAAATAGACATTTATTGTTTCCAACAACAACAAATAATACAATTTATAGTTGTATTTCAATAACAATAGACCTCAACTTGCATAAGCAAATTGCCACTCATGAGAAGTTAGATTGATAAGAACATGTATTGATCATTAAATTTTCCAATTGAAGGAGCCAAAAAGAACTTCATAATAAGAAACTCAAAATTTTGTACAATACAACACCTTTACACGGTGGGGCACATGTAGTATAGTATTTGCTTCTCCCTTATTCAAATAGCCACACCATAACCTAACACCAAAAAAATTATAAGAAACGAACATATCCATATCAGAGAGATATAGCAAAGTTCATCAATAAATTTTGATGGAATAGATGTTGACACCAATTCATCTTTCACACCCTCCCCTAGAGTAGACATCGCTTCAGACAGTAGATCACTGGACATCCTTTTAGTATCTGAGTGGTGATTTATTATAAATGAAAGAAATTGAACAAAACGGGTTATTGCTTCTCTATGAACCAGTTTTAAATTGACTTATCGAACTTGATACACCCATTTCATTTGGTTACACAGAAGTTTGAAGTTGGTGACGACTAAAATGTCAATTGCACCATAGTATTCCACTACTTTTAGCCCTTCAATAAGGACAATATAATATGTTTCATTGTTCGTGGAACTCACACTTGTATCCCTCTTTCTTTGAAAAACCTTATGTGTAGCATTGTTGTGTAGAACCCTAGGTCAGGATAAGGGAACACCTCAATGTATATTGTCCATTTTTGCACCGTCGTGTATGTTTTGAATGACCTGAAAAAACAAAAACAAAACAATTTTTGATGAGATGCCAATGGAACAATAAAATCACATGCCTTAGTAATGTGACAAGAGAGCATAAAGTAGGAGGATGGTATCTCGAAAAATCATTCCAAACTAGAAAATTAAACACAATAAAAATCCAATTCATGGGCTCACATGGCCTAACATCTTTTATTTAAATTGTATTTATTTAGTTTCGTGAATTTGTTTTTATGTCAACTACATTGAGAAATTCTATCACACGAAGTTTTTCTATCACAGGTACTCTTATAGGTTCAATTTGTTTAACATATTAAAGTTTCTTTCAATTTTTGTATATTCACCCTACATAGTTATTCCTATTATTGTTGGATATTTTCTGCATTCAGTTCTTGCATCAAATGTTTATCTTTAATAACTGACCAAATTTCTTCAGTTTCTCTAAAATGCCATTTCCTGTGAGGAAACCTAAGAAAGCAATATTATGTGCTACATTTTGTAATTTTTTAGGAACTAAGGGTTTTATCCATTCATGGAGTGCATTGTATCATATTTGGATGACTTCGATGACCCCTGAAAGATTTCTGATGTTTCCAACTTGGAGAGTGAGTTGTTCACTAGACAGCACATGGCATACTTTTACAGATCCATCTTTCCCAATTGGAAAAATCCTTCCTTTTTGTTTGTAATGTCACCTTCACCTATGCCCCTTAACATAATCTCTTCTTCAAACAAAATCGGGTGAGTACACTATCAACATAATCTCGTCTTCCAACAAAATCAGGTCAGCAGACTTTCTAGACATTTCAATGATGAATCTTAACTATGCCTCATTCATGGTACAAAATTTAATCTCCGCGCCAAGGAAAAGTAGTTTCTGCTTACCTGAGTCGCCACCCCAAATAGTGGTCAACTGGTCTTCCCTGGTCAACTGGTCTTCCAAATGCGTAAACTAAGTTATTTGAGCTGGAATTTCCTGAGCTACACCATGCTTCTGGATTAAAGATTGAACTTTGTATTTTCTACATGAGTATCCTGAATATTAGCCATCAAGTCTATGTAGCTCTGGTACTCTAGAAAATAAAAATTATCTAAAACATAAATGAATTCATCATTGCTAAGCCTAGTGAAATCAAGACCATAGTCTTTGGACAATTGTTCCAACTCAGACCCAAGTGCACTAACTCTAACTTTTTTTAACTGCTCATCAAAATACTTTCTTGACTCTTTGTAATTAGCAGTGATAAAAGCACTGCAATGATATCCCTCGGAAAATAACAATGTATCTCTGGGTATCTCCATATCTTCAGGAGGTGGCCTACTACTGATATAACTCCTTTTGTTTAGGTTGAAACCAGAAGAAACCCTGACATCATTCTCAGAATATTGAACATGGCTTATATTGAGTCTCTGAGTTCATCTATGTCTATGAGAAGTGGAGATGACAGAAGCAACCAGAGCTTCAAGAAGGTTATACTCTTCAACACACACATAAATATCATCACATAGGTCCACTATGTAATGTATAAAATTGCAGGAAATGTCTTTCCTTGTTGTATTTTTGAAATGGGTTCCTTGATGCCATTAGAAAATGATTATGACCTGCTTCAAAATTCCAACCTATAAACCTAGCTCGAGATTTTCTTCCTCCATTTGCATGTGAATCAAATCATCTACCATACCCATCTCTTTCAATATTCTACCCATTGTTTGCTTGTCCCTGTAGAGGCCTCTTATGCAAGGCATAGACCTCAGTCCTGAATAGTCCGTTCAGTTTCGTGCAAATATACTTGATATCGCTGACCATATCGTCTGCAATAGCCTCATCTGAACCACCTAACCGCCTTAAAACCTTAACAACAACATGGTAGTTTTTTATTGGAAAATGCATTGCATATTTTAATTCATCTGAGGGACGACAAAGTGAATAGTGGTTTCAAACAGAACCTCACAGAGAAAAATGGCTAACAGGGTAAATATTTTATTTATTTAAATCAAATTGTTATTTATTTTGAGAAAATAAACTTATTGAGTGTGAATATTATTATATTGGAATTTATTGATGGATAAGGAGGAGGAGGAGGACTTTTGGGTGATAAAAAAGAGACTTGAGGTTGGAAGAGAGAAGGGGCTTCTTTTCTTGAAAAATATTTGTGTGAGAGTTTTGGAATGGATTGGGGAATTTGGGATATTTTGGGGATGAGAAGCTTGGAAGAGTTGGAAGAGTTTGAGCGATCTTGGAAGAATGGATACATAGCTTACTGGTGCATCATTGTTTTGTTCTTTGGGGTTCTCGGGCATGGAGGGCCAAGAGGCCAGGTGGATGGCTCTTGGGGCTAGGGAGTCGGTTATACCCCTAGTTTGTTCGGAGGCAATACCGTGGTTCCACTTTGGCAATGAAGATGGGAGCAACTTATGGAGAAGATGGAATCTTGTTTCAGTTTGGATTTCTTCACCATTTATATTAAGGTATTACTCTTGTTATTATGTATTAGTTATAAATTTGTTATACATTATTCTATAATTTTCTATATGTTGTTCTAAAATGTTTACATGATGTTAATATTGTTGTATTTACATTATATCATGATATTTCATGCCAATGAACCACTAATAGAATATTATAATTTGATAAATAATTAAACACCCTTGATGGGTGTTACACCTTTGCCTCCATCACTGCTATCTGCACAAGCAAACCAACAACAATAAAATTGTATAGTCATTGTAGTGTAGACAAAGACGTGTCAACTTTCTATTAAAGCGATTGATGACAAATGCTCGAATAATATATAAAAACTAGTTTCCATAAAAAGATAAAACATAATTATTTTTAGCAAAAAAAAATATATATATGGCAAAACCTACCCAAACTTACTTATCAAATTGATAATAAAAACAATTTGATAATGAAAACAAAATACTAATTACTTGGAAATTGAGCTCTTAATGAATCAAATCAATTTATATTTTTTATCATTATAATCTATATTATATTAAATAATCATATTATTATTTATTATATGTTACTAATAATTAAAATTATAATATTAAATTATACTTTTTATTATTTATCCTTTTATATTACATTAAATAATTATAGTATATTATATAAGAATAAAAATAATAAAATTTTTAAAATTTTAACTTAATAGAATACAAATTGAAATAGATTTATAATTATTTCTTTATTCGTGAGAAAGATCCCTTCAACCTAGCCATTTCACTATGTACTTTCACCTAGATGTAGACGTTGCAAAAAAATGACATCACCGCCGTCTTAAATTGCAGTGTGTGCATGAAAGTCTTATGAGGTTGGGTTTTCTGTAACATTCGAAATGGTTGTAAATAAATATTAATTAATTGATATATGTGTGTATTGGGAAGGTAATTATAAAAAAATAATTTTATTATTAATATAAAAATTAATAAAGTAAATAAGAAATTATAAAATTTATGAAATAATTTTATTTATACAAATATTACATTTAAAATATATAAAATTGGTTATATCAAAATTAAAACATTTTATAAGAGTGATAAAAATCTATTTTTAAAATAAATTAAGTCATTTTTAAATAAATTAACAATAATATTTAAAAGTTGGTAATTTTTTTGATTTTTTTTTTTAAATATTTAATATTTTTTTAATATTTAAAAAATTAATAATTTAGAATTAAAATTTAATTATATTAAATCAGCCTAAATGGTTGTGTTTCATTGGTGTCACTTCATATGAAGTCACTTGTTATAAAGGAAGTCACGAGATCAAACCCCACCTGCGTTTTCTTGTGTCCCATGTCTTGCGGGCGGGTGTGGGGCAGGTAGGGGTATAGTTCTAGCAAGAATGGATCCCTGGATCCCGTGTCACGAGAGTACCAAACGATCCATAGTTTTTGATTCCCTTATATATATATATATAATCAAAACATTTTTACTTAATAAAGAGCATATTTCTTACTTTAGGAATTTAAAAATGATCAAATAATATATATAAACTATAGTTTTTCAAATTATTTATATGAAAAAATATTTATTACATTTCATTAATATAATCACCCTAGATCCATATAAACTCTGGATCTACCATGCGCTCAAAGGGATCAAATCCCTTGAGGTGCAAATCTTTTTTATGTTTAACCACTTGTTGGTAGGTTTGCACCTCAAGGGATTTGATCCCTCTCTACGCATGGTAGATCCATAGTTTAGATGGATCTACGTTGGTTGCAATATGAGACAATTACATTAAATTCATAAATGATCATGATCATGTATATGAAGTATCTGACACTGATCCTATATGAAGATTTATAGGAAGTGCAAGTATCTGACATTTATTTCATCATATTGGAATTTGTCATTCTTTGTTCTTGTTGTTAGTCAGCTTCCATTTATTGTGATCATTTTTGGAAAGATTCTCTCAATTTCATGATTTATTTTTCTCTATTCCTTCTTTTGGTCAGGTGTCATTTGTTATGATTGAATTTGTTGTTGTGCTCTATGTTGTTCATTTTATTCCTTTTTTTATTCTTTTTGTTTATCAGTGATATTTGTTAACTTATTTCCATGTCACCTAACATGATGTCATGTCTATTTTCTTACTTCCTGACCTTGCACATCATCCATGTATCCATTATGGGAAGACATGATATGATGAATTGTTGTACAACAATCAAGCACTATAGTTATGTAATACACCAAAGAACCCGAATATTTATTGTTTTAAATACCGTAAGATATTACTTATTTTGATATTTTGACCAAGTAAGGTCAAAATAAATATAAAAGAATAATTAATTAAAAACTGAGAGAATAAAAACTAAAGTAAATGTTATAGAGTGTTTGTTGACCCACAAGGAGTAATGGCAAGTGTCAAAGGAAAACCCCAAGTGGCAAGAATTCTTAATGAAATCTTAAATGATGTAGGAGGCATCCACCCTAAAAATTAGGTCAAGACTGATTGGGAGTAATAATGTAGCAGGTGGCTCATAAATGACCAAGTCCATACTTTAAGTATTGAACCCGTCGAATCAGTAGGAGGCATGTGATGGAGAGGAATATGATCTAGCTTATGCAAAGAGAGTATTGTGACCAATCTTCTTCCTTGTGGTTCAACAAACAGGCTCGAGGGTTTCAGAGAAACTAACTTGGTTGTTTTAGAAGTTGGTTGGGAGGAACAACGACCTTTAGTTTTGATTTCCCATCAATTGGTATCAGGTTCCATTCTACTTAATCCTATTCTGGATTTGATTAGTTAATATATATATATNTCAGGCCATATTAAACACTTTCAAAACAAAGAACTATAAAGTACAGAGAGTAAAGTATTCAAACCCTAGATATTGAATATCAAATTGTAAATTTTTCCAAGATTATAAACTATGACAAGAGGGAAAGAGATCATCCCATATAAATTTACATAATAGCAAATTACATCAAGAATTTGAACTCTTTAGATTTAAAATATAAATATCTAAAGAATATAGTCCATCTAGACTTGAATCAAATTCATAAAAATCATAGAGTCTTAATTATAGAATCATCAATTCATACACTAATTCCATAGGCATGTTTTAAAACTTAGCTTAAAATATACCATTGAGTCGTAGGAAGCTGAGAGGCTAACTCCCCTATTTTTCAGGCTCATACACAGTAGTGGAGATATCTGTTAGTTTTTCTAGATCTTATTAGCTTGATTAGGACCTTTGTCTGAAATAATAACAAGTACATCTAAATGCATAAGATATAAGAGATACACAAGACACAAATATTTTCACCGGGTAAACCATAAAGGAGAAAACCCCGCAAACTTCTTCAAAATAGTAATATTATCAAAAGCATTAATAAGAAGTATTTAGTAGCTATCTGTCTCTCCTCCCTTTGTCTCTCTCTCTTTCTCATGTGAACTTGAGAGTGTGAGGTGGGTATAGATGAGGGAGAGAGCCTCCCTATTTATACCTTTCAAGTCACTGACCAAACATAATATTGGGTCCCACTTGTTTTCCCTAACAGGGCCCACTTTCCCCAGAGAATATCCAAATACACATTACATGATGTTACAATGGGGACTATTGACCCGACTTACAATGAAGGTTGTACCTCAAGGTATAGACACAATTAAGACATCCTGCAAGGGGGTAAACAAATCCCTAATGGGGGTACAACAACATGCAATGATAATATACATCAGAATGTCTTCCGAAGTTACAAATACATCAACACTCCCTCTTAACTATTAAGGTATTCTCTATCTTCACAATCATCAACAATTCTGGTCAAGTCTTCATCACGAAGTCATAGAGTCATCATCATAGTTCTTGCCATCATCATCTTATTATTTTGATCATCATACCATATTATATGTCATTAACGGTTTCTATAGAGCCAACCCTTTTTCATCTTAGATTTAGGCCTAGTCCTCTTCTAGGTCTTCATCACATCTCGAGCTAGCCATATCGTAGGAACTTTCCAGGACCTTCTTTACATTGCCACGAAAATAACCTGTGTCTTCTACCTTCTTCTCGTCATATCCATATCATCTCTTTTGTCTTGTACAAGACACAAAAGTAAAAAACAAAGAATCTACGGTCGACCTACGTTGTATCAAAGAACCACCTAGGTGCACCTCTCATGCTTCGTGACCTAATCATCTCAACATGGGAACAAACATATATGGATATATATGTAAGTATTGATTACAACTCAACAACTTGCTGCATAAGGATCTTTTACGTTCTAAGTCAACCTAAAGGGATTACATATGAACAACTTGTGTCCAGGATCTTTTCTGTTTAGATAACATTCGGGGTGTATTACATCCGAGTAACCTGCGTACCATGCCAAGTCTCATTTTTACACTAAGACAACGCATGGGGTGTATTACATTCGAATAACCTGCATACCATGTTAGGTCTCATTTTTACATTCGAATAACCCATCACATGACTGATTACATCCAAGCATAGCCTACGAGCTTCGTCAGGACTGATTTCATCCAAGTACAACCTACAAGACTGATTATGTCCGAGCATCCCGTTGCACTACGATTTTCTCGCTCAAACAACTTATCTCATTTTCCATGTGAGATATTATTCTTTCATAATATATCAAGACTGATTACATCCAAGGATAACATGCGAGCTTTACCAGGACTGATTACATCCAAGAACAACCTCTAGGGATGATTATGTCTGAGAAACCTATTATCTTTGTAGGATTTTACGCTCAAACAACCTGTCTCTCTAGCTATGCTAGAACACATCACTCCTTCATTTGAGGTATCTCTATTTAGATCACATCAATTCTTTCTTTGAAGTACTCAAACTTCACTCTCGCAGGAGGCTTAATCAACATATCGGCTATCTTCTCCTCTGTTGCCACATAATGTAGCTTCACTTCTCCTCTCTGCACCGTATCCTTGATATAGTGGAACTTGATCTCGATGTGCTTTGACTTGTCGTGGAACACCGGATTTTTCGACAGCTTCATGCAACTCTAGTTGTCGTAGAAGATACAAGTCACATCCAACTGGAGATCAAACAAGTCAAACAGTAGCTTTCGAAGCCACATTTCCTTGCAACTAGCCAAGAAAACATCAACATACTCTTCCTTGGCTCTACTCAGTGCCATACGTGATTGCTTCCTGCTGAACAAGGAGATCATTCCAGATCCCAAACTGAAGAAGCAACTAGAGGTGATATTCCTATCTGTTGTGCCACCTACCCAATCTAAATTAACATAACCATGTGGGTTAATCTTATGATTCACATCATATTTGAGCCCATAATCCCTGTACCTTTTAGGTACCTCAGTATATGCTTTGCAGCTATCAGGTGAACATGTCTCGAATCCGTCACGAATTGGATCAGGGTATTCACTGCAAAGGATATTTATGGTCTCATATTCGTCAGATACATCAATGAACCAATCATTTGACAATACATCATGGCATCAACCTTCTTGGATGAAGCATCACTCAGAAGATTCAAGTTAGATGCGATAGGTATGTCCATTTCCTTGCAGTCCATCATTCCAAATCTCTTCAGAATCTCCACTACATATTTTCCTTTAGCAAGGAATATCCCATATGCACTCTGCCACACCTCCATTCCTAAGAAGTAGTGCATCATACCAAGGTCTTTCATCTCGAACTCTATAAAAAGTCTCATCTTTGCATCTATAATGAGTTCCTCTTCGCCTGTTAGAAACAAGTCATCGACATATAGCAGGAGTCTCGCTGGTCTTCCATCTTCCACCTTGAAATAGAGATTGGAATATGCTTTAATCTTGGTAAATCCCAAGCTCATTAGGAATCTATCCATCCCATCGTACCATGTCCGTGGTGCTTGTTTCAATCCATATAAGGCCTTCTTAAATTTGTAGCCATGGGTCTTCCTATCATGTGTCTCAAATTCCAGTGGTTGTTCTACATACACTTCCTCCTTGACTACAACATTCAATAAAGTTGTATTTTCATCCATTTCATGTATTTTCCATTTCATAACTACTGCTAAAGAAAATATGATCCTAATGAAAATGTATCTTGCCACGGGTACAAATGTCTCTTCATAGTATATGCCTTCTTTATGTGAGAAGATTCGTGCTACTAATCTCGCCTTATATTTCTCAATGCTTCCATCTGCAACGTGCTTGATCTTGTAGATCCACTTCAAAGTCACGGCATAGTTCTTTTCCGGTCTCAAAACAATCTGCGAGACATTATTCTTCATGATCTATTGATATTCCTTGATCATCACATCCTTCCATTCTTTCTTTTCTGTAGCATCTTCATAGGTGGAGGTTCTCTGTCAATGATGTCACACAGCAGATCCACATATATATTGTAGGTATTTTCCCTTTTTATCTCTCTATGTATTCCCTTGGGAGCACCATACCTTTTAGCTTCTCATATGAGCTCCCGTGCCCATGCTGCTTTCCTCTTATGGGATTCCTTCTCAAGTAATGTCTCTACTATCTCTTGTGGTTTTGTCATGATGTGGTCTTCGTGGTCCTCTGGAATTGATTCTCCAATTTCCTTATCTCGGCCTCTTGTCTTTTCAGGTAATTCCTTGACCTCTTGGATGGGTATCCTCCTAGATTTGAAGTATGCGGAGTCTTCATCAAATAAATTAATATTAATTTATTATTATTTTATTGTTACATGTTACATCTCTACTGATGTCGATATTCATGAATCCTAGGAAGTATATTCGATTGACGGTAGGTTGTTGATGTATTACCGTATCCTATGAAGATACCCTCCCTCCCAAAAGGATCGAGCTTTGTCCTTTTCTCCTTTGGGATATGTATGTGCACCGAACATCCAAATGTTCTCAAATGGATGACTTCTGGATTCTCTCCTACGAAATCCTCTTCAGAAGTCTTATTGTCAAGTACTCGATGAGGAGTGTGGTTTTGTACATACATAGTTGTTCATGTTTCCTCCACCCAAAGGTGCATAGGAAGATCTTGATCATGTAGCATAGATTTTTCTGCCTCCATGATGGTTCAATTCTTTCATTATGCAATCTCATTTTTTTGAGGATTATATGGAGTGCTTAACTCCCTCTTAATATCATACTCTCTGCAGAGTTCCTGGAATTATTTTGATGTGAACTCTCCACCATTATCTGACCGTAGAGTCTTGATCTTCCTATCTATTTGGTTCTCGACCTCGGCTTTATATTCCTTTAGCTTGTTGAAAAATTCATTTTTTCTTTTCAAGAAATACATCCAAGTCTTATTTTAGAAATCATCTATAAAGGAAACATAGTACACATACCCGCTTAATGAACTAGAGGATATAGGTCCACACACATCCAAGTGTACTATCTCCAGTATTCCTTTATCCTTTCTCTCACTACTGGGAAATGTATTCTTCACATTATTTCCTTGTGCACATAATTTTCAAATGCATTCAATCTTTGCATGGATCTCTGGCAGCCCTGAGAGTACTTTGCTTTCCATCGGTAGTGCCCTATAGTGCACATGTGCAATCGTTCTGTGCCATAGTTCACTTGGTTCAATTGACTTATGAACAAGTGCTTCTTTAATATGTCCCTTCAGCTTGTACAAGCCTTTGTCTTCTTCTCCAATAATTGTTGCATCCTATATTGTCTTTCCTCTCAACCACCTTAGAACTTGCCCATCGACAAAAGAAACCCTAATCCCTTTTGCATCTAGTGCAGAAATGGAGAGAAGATTCTTCTTCAATACTAGAACATATAGCACATCCTTCATCTTTAAATATTTCTTGGATTCAAGCTTGTATGAATCTTCTCCACTCCTATGGGTATTGATAGTCATCCCCAAGTTTCACCTTGTGAGGTGAGTCATGTTTAGACATATTAACGAATGATTCCTTATATCCCACCATATGTTTATAAGCTCTACTATCCACAAGCCAATCATTGCTTATGTGTGAGATATTACCAGAAAGTGTTGATATTAGCACATACTCTTCATTTGAGTCATCCTTCTCCTGTATAAATATTTTGTTTGTTGGTTCATCATCTTCGGAAACATGAGCATGGTGTCTCATTTTCTTGATGGGACAATCTCTTGAAAAGTGTCCCTTTTCATCACAAGTATAGAATCGAACATTTTAAGTATCTCTTTTGGTCTTCTTTTGTTTCTTGTCCTTCTTATTGTTGTGATGAAAGTTCTCCATCTTCTTGAGGTTCTTTCTGGTGTGAACTGTGAGAGCTTGATCATCAGTTTCTCCCATATTTTCTTCTCTTGTCACAAGTCTAGATTCTTCTTGTGCACATTATTCTTGAATTTTGTTGAAAGAGACTAGCTTCCTTTTCACACAAATTCCTTGAATGAATGAGTCCCATAATCTAGGGAGACCATTCAAGGAATTCATTACAAATTATTCTTCTTCGATATTTTATTCAACCGCTTCAAGTTGTTCTTTGATTTGAGTAACCCTTGTGAAGTAAGACTATATAGTCTAAGAGTTATGTATCTTTACATTCTTCAATTGGTTCCTCAAATTCATCTTTCGGTTTATGTTATTTCCTTCGAACATCTTTTTTAAAGCATCATACACTTCTTTTGGTCTTTTGAATGAATACACATAGGGGATGATGTGATCCTTAATAGAATCTACAATGATTCTCTTACCCTTAGCCATTGATAAACTGATCCAAATCATTCTCTTTAAGGATTAGGGAGATTATGTAATTTCATTCTTGGATGTTATCATCCCCTCCAAGATTGTCCTCAGGCTGAGTATGATGAGTAATATTTTCAAATGAAAACCTCAAATGGAAATAGAAAATATTTAGATCTTATCGATTTGAGGTGTCCGACCTAGTTACAGAGCTGGCTGACTAGGGTTTGTTAGAGAAACCCTAATTTTCCAAACTTGGATTTTGCTAATTTTGTTTGGCAAGTTTCTTAGCTAGGTCACTTTCTAAAAAATGAGGTGGGAAACCTCTAAAAATCGCTGCCGTAGTTCCTTTTGGCACAAGTGAGAAGGTAAAAAATGAAACTTTTTCAATTCAGAAACTGTCTCCACCAAAAGATGTGCCCTATTGAGGAGAGTTATCCTATCCATCGTTTCTTGATTATCTATGGAGAGAACACCTTGAACTAGGAATTTGTTGGCAAGGGGTTTGGGGCAAGTGAGTCGCACAGCGTCGTGGCAGCTGCGCAAGCTCATGTGATACTGCGCAAGGGAAGGTTGGCATGATAAGTGAAAGAATAACTGCTTTTTGAATATTTTATGTATATTTTGACCAAGTTTTGTTGTAATAGGTCAGTAGCGGTTAGAAGTCAGTTAATAGTGTACCCTAATTGTAAAGGCTTAATCTTATTTATAGATCTATTTTTAAGAGCAAGAGGGGAGCATTCGTGAGCGATTGTATGAGATTGTGCACGATTGTATGGATAAGATATGGTGCGATCTGTATTATGGAGAATTTTTTGTCTTAACTATGATTTTTAGCCAGGTTTCTTCATGATGTATGTAGTCTCCGGTTTTGGAGAAGAATTGTGTAATGTGGTACATTTATGCAAGGTTAATATGATGCGATGAGTATGGATCAATTCTTATCTGTTGTTATAGATCTGTTATGATGATGCGACTCTGTTTAGTAACAATGGAATAATATAAGTGTGATCCAGTCTCTTCATGCTATATCGATGCGATATGTTGTTTTTATGTTGTTGCAATCTATAACTGTTTGATGCGCTATGAATAATGATGCTCCATTAATAATGTTGTGATATTACTATGTGATTATTGCATAAGTTATGGTGTCCCTTCGTCAAATCCCCATATCCTCCTCTCTCACTATCGAAAACTCAGTTCTGATAGCTCTTCCTTGAACACCTCAGGTGAGACATCGTCTGCTCCACAGATGTTGCTGGGCAGGGTAAAACCTGCCTGGGTCGACGAATCTTTGTTGGTGGGTTTCTCCAGCAAATGGTTTCATTTCCAGGACCGAGTTGCAAATAAGAGGGGGATATATTTTGGCATCCAAGTCGATCAAAGATCAATGGATGGTTTGATATGAAGTTGCAGGAGTTTGTTGAAGGCGAAAACCAGAATCCTAAGTTGTCAACAGGCCACTGGTTGGATATATATATCCATGACGGTCCTCATGAATGGTTCTTTTGTGAATTTCCTATGCTCGTGCATGAATGGTTTCCTAAGAAGAAGACAAAATTTCAAGGAGAAGAGCCAACATCTTGGACCCATAATTGATCCAGGAGCTACAAGAAGCCAGCAACAAGGCATAGCGGCAGTCGAGGTATGGTTGGATAGTATCTTAGAAGGATACATTACTGAGTTTACCGTTGATACTAATAAATATTTTAGTGAAGTAGAAAGGGATATTTTCAGTGGACCTTGAGGAAGATTCTTTTGTTGCTACAACTATCGATTAAGCAACTAGTCTATGGAAAGGGTATCCTAAAAATGGACCAATAGTAGTGGAACTCTGGTGTGTGGGGGATGTAGGCACTGTGACAGAAAGGGGGGAAATGCATAAGGAAATAAGGGGTATATGGGCATGATTTTTGATGAGAATGTAAAGGATGTCGAAGAAACAAGTGGTTGTATGAGGGGATGAGCAAGGTTTTGAGAAAAGTGGTAGAGGATGGGAGAAGGTCTTGCTGAAGTTGAAGTGTGATAACATGAAGAACAACCACATAGGATGAAGAAATTTTTTTGTGACAATGAGGACATACAAGCCCAGGCTACACCCAGAAGAACGAAAGGATCAAACCCCAGCAATAACGTTCCTAATCCTCCATGCACTACTCCACCACAAGGAAGGAACGCGCATTCTATGTCGACTTTCCCAATGTGTCAGCAACAGTTTAGTAATAGAGCACCAGCAGGTGGAAGAAGGTCCGGAATGGTAGGAGATGAAATGAAGTTGTCGATATTCAATGGAAATGGCACCGATGATCTAGAGAAGTACTGGTTCTTATGTTAACCAATCTGGACTGCTTGACAAACTATTGATGATGATGTCAAGAAAAGTGAGCTAGCCACTACTCTGACGGGTTGCGAATTGGAATGGTTTATGATATTCACACGGGTGCCTCAGGGAGGTACTGTGAAAACGTTAGATGAGATCAGAACATGGCTATTTGAGGAATATAAGAAGCTGAAGTCCGAATCTCAGTACAATACTGAATTAAAAGAGATCAAACAATTCCCCAATAAAACAATTTGGGATTTTGATCAGCGATTTAAGACATTGATGGCTCGGGTCAGTTTTCAGATGAGCGATGTTTAGCATAAAGAATGGTTTATCGTGGATTTTGTCCCTCATATTCAACAACCATTAATGCAGCAAAATATTGCGACGCAGAGTGAGGCTCTAGAGACTGCGATCAAATTGGAGGCATCACCAGTAGGGGAAACTGCTATTGGAATGAATTAGATTTAGGTGCAGTTGGCCAACTTGACGCTGCAATTGCAAGACATCAAAAAGGCCAAGGAATATCGTGATGATATTTGGTGCACCCCTTTCCATGTAATCAAACATACCAAGGATACATGCCCGACGTTTCAGAATTATTTGCTGTCAGGAGCCCCCAATCTGTTGAGTGGTGCTTGTGCACCATTTTGTCGCATTTGTCAAGTCTATGGGCATCGACAAGAGAATTGTGATTACATGCAGAAGATGGTTACCAAAGAAGAAAGTTTGTAGTATACCTTTTGTCGGTCAGTTGGACATGAAGACAAAAACTGTTGCACTTATGATTTGCTCCAGGAAAGGACGTATGATTCGTACTTTGTGAATGGGGAGGACCCCCGGATAGCACAAGCACAGCCACACGTAGTACAAACAGTAGCATAGGTACCATATACACCACCACCTCCATTGTTGTTTGTCCTTTCGCAACCAAAGCAATAGATTATAGCACAACCGCAGTTCGCACCACAGCCGCAAATGGTGGTACAACCACAGTATAACTAGGCACCATGACTACAGTATAATCAGCCACAATATGTTCAAGCCATGCAATATGTTCAGCATCAACCTAACCAACTGCAACAACAAATGGCCTAACCGTAGTATTAGCAAGGAGGAGTCCAAGGAGGATTCTGTGGAGGGTTCAGAGGTCGAGGAGGAGGATTTGGCCGCAGAGGAGGATGAGGTTGTGACTCAATCCAGTGCTACACTTGTGGGGTATTTGGGAGTTACCAGAGGGAGTGCCCTTATGCGCAGTGCACATACTATGCAGCTAGCGATCATAATGTTGAAATTTTCCCTCAGTTGATTACAAAATGGCAGGTAGGAAAAATTCCTCAGTTACAGAATGCACATAATCAGAATCAACCTGCATTCCAAGTACAGAACCAGTTGATAATGCAGAACCAAGTCCCACCGCGGACTCAGACTCAAAACCCACCTTAGACATAGAACCAACCAATGAATCAACCATTGAATCAGAACCCACCTTTGAACTTAAACCAGGGATTGACAATTGCCATTATTCAGGCTGATCCGCGGATGAAGGATGTTGACGTGGGGATTGTCACTCGTGCTAGTGCGACAACCGGAGGTGATGGACCACGGCTACAAGTTTGGATTCTGGTAAGAAGAAGGTCACATTTGATATTGCGACAGAGAAAGATACCTTCTTTGACACAAAGGATGTAATCGGGAGAAATATGGGTAAGTTACCAATTCTTGATATGCCTTCTGCTTTCGACCTCTCCATAGAAGCAAGATCATTGCGGCAGTATGGTACCCTATGCAATTTCTTTGAGAGTTGTCTATCATTGGCAAGGGACTCAGATGCCCTTGTCGAGCTTGATAAATTATTGCACCTCTCGAATAAGACAGTGAAGGATTCTACTTTGAATTCCTTGCAAAAAAGGAAGACCAACAAGGAAATGAGGATGAATATCCATATTGGAGATTATGAAGTTGACTCGGTCATTTTGGACCTTGGATCAGATGTAAACATCCTAACGAAGCAAACCTAGAAATTGATGGGAAATCCAAAATTGGAATGGTTGTCGATACAGGTGCGCTTAGAAAACCAAGCAAAAGTTCAGCCCATTGGTCGTGTTTCAAACTTGGTTGTCGACATTGAAGGTATGAAAACACATGCTGACTTAGATGTGATAGAAGTTGTAGGAGATGGTGGTTCCTATCCCATACTGGTAGGAATTGGATGGGATAACAATAGCATGGCCATTATCAACTTCAAAAAACATGTTATGACATTTGAAAACCAGGATGTTAGGGTCATTTCTCCTATGGACCCTCAGGAAGGGAAATTATATATCGAACCTGTAAAGGATGAATTCAGGAGAAGTTGGTATCGTGCTTATAACATATCCAAGGACTATATCCATCCTACTGTTGATGGAAAACTTGGATGGAAAAGCGCAAGTTCTACGTCCTCTGATTCTGAAGATGCTCTGGAAAATTGGCAGAATCGATTGAATGAAATATCATTCAAAAAATGTGGGTTGATTACACAGTGTCTTCGACATGTTGTGATTGAGACAGTCGAGTTTCCTATTTATGACAAACTTTCGGGACTGTCTAAGTTCTTTCAGGAATTTGAAGAAAATGTGTTTGAACCGCAAAGGACATTGGCTCTCGATGTAGCACTAAAGGCTACTCCGGCTTGATGGTGGGCGACACACAAGAAGATGGTCCATGACTGGGAGCAGTGTCACAGGTTGATGCTGGTTTGATTTGGCGATGTAGAGGTCTATCATTATGGGAGATATGATAGACAAAATGATCCCACCAGTCATTTGATTGAGTGTCAGACGTTATGGACATCGTGACCCAGAGATGAGTGGGTTCATGCTTTTGTTCATACTCTAGAAGAGATGCCAAGATCCTGGTATGTGGTAGAAGAATTGCGCAGAACCATTATCACTTGGGAGGAGTTGTCAGTTTTATTTGTGAAAATGTTTAGCTTATAGGACACAAACCCCGAGGTATGTAACGCTTTACACATTATCCGCAATGTAGTACTAAAATTCATCCCTGTTGCATACCCCGTTGATCCTCATGCAAATTGCTCCATCCAATCCATGATGATGTGGTACAACTTGTCCGGGGAACCTGAAGATGATGACGAGCTGCAGAATATTAATATTTCAGAGTCTGAAGGAAGCAGTGGTGTCCTAGCTCCCAACATACCGACAGACATGATAAATCAGCCACTGAGGATCCGAAAACTTATCATTGGGTCGGCAGAGAATCCAAAATTTGCTAATGTCAGAGATTATTGGGTGAAGAGACAATGGCCAAAATCACAGATCTACTGCAAGAATTCTAGGACCTTTTCCCAACGTGATTTTCAGAGATGAAGGGGATACTCGATGACTTGGGGGAAATGAAGATTCCACTCAAGCCATATGCAAAACTAGTCCGCCAGAGGCCGTATAGACTAAACCCGCGATACAAGGATCCCGTGAAAGATGAGATCGATAGGATGCTTGATGCTAGGATCAATGAACTTGTAGAAGAATCAGAGTGGATAAGACTGATGGTGGTCCAAGACAAGAAGACTGGTGAAATACGCATTTGTGTCGATCTGAGAAATTTGAATGATGCATGTGTGTACTATCCATTCCCAACCCGTTTTACAGATGAAGTCCTGGAAGGTGTAGGCAACCAGGAGATATATTCCTTCATAGATGGCTTTTCAGGATACCACCAGGTCTATATTGCGAAGGGGGATCACCATAAGACTACATTTGTCACTGAGTGGGGCTGTTTCCAATATATTGTCATGCCATTTAGGCTAAAGAATGCACCCGTTGTATTCTCCTGCGTAGTTGTCACTGTATTTAAAGATTTTTTTCAAAAATTCTTGTAGGTATATATGGATGACTGGACCATCTATGTCTTGATTAGAGACCATCTAGACAATCATCGATGGATGCTGGAACGGTGTAGACAGCATAAGATTGCATTGAATTCAAAAAAATGTAGTTTCTGTGCACCCTTTGGGATGCTACTTGGGCACATCGTATGCAAGGAAGGTCTATTGGTAGATCCGACAAAGATTGCGCTGATCCTAAGTTTACCACCACCGATGAATGTAAAGATGCTTTGGTCGAGACTGGGACATACGGGCTACTATCACAAGTTTATTATAGGATACGCTGTGATTACCACTCCCATGGAAAAGCTGTTAAAGAAAGATGATGCGTTTGAATGGACTCCGAAATGTCAAGGAAGTTTCGATTCCCTGAAGACCAAGATGGCCTCTGCACCAGTACTGGTTTTTCTCGATTAGAATAAAGAATTCCATGTGCATGTTGATGCCTCTTCTACTGCGTTGGGGGTTTTTCTTGTGCAGCCAGACAAAGGAGACATGGATCATCCAATAGCATATGGGAGTAGAAAGTTATCATTTTTTTGAACGAAATTATATCATGATTGAAAGGGAAGGCCTTGCGATGGTTTATGCTCTGCAAAAGTTCAGGCACTATTTGTTGGGTGGAGATTTCAAGATGTTCACCGATCATTCTGCTTTGCAATACCTAGTGAATAATCCTATGTTGGGGGGTGAATTTGTAGGTGGTTGCTTTTGTTCCAAGAGTTTGATTTTGAAATAGTGGTAAAGATGGGACGGTTGAATGCTGGCTTGGATCATATCTCGTGTATTGTGAATGGTGAAGAACCAACCAATATTTATGATGGCTTGCTGGAGGCGTAATTGTTCCAGTTTGATGTCACAGATGATCACTATGCACCAATTATTTAGTTTTTGTCTACTGGTGTCGCCCCAGTAGACATGTCGACTAGCCAAAAGAAGCAGCTGGTCGTCAGAGTCTCCGATTTTCAACTAATTGCTTGATAGTTATATAAAATTGGACTGGATGAAATATTGCGACGGTATTCCTTATCGCATGAGTAGGGTCCCATTCTAGAAGAAGCACATGCAGGGATCATGAGAGGTCACTATGGAGGACGTGCTACTGCACGAAAAGTGTTGCGTGCTGGGCTATGGTGGCCCACATTGCATAATGATTCCACATACTATGAAAGGAACTGTGATGTCTACCAATGGGTTGGTAAACTATCACGGAGGGATGAGATGCCCCTAGTGCCGCAGGTGACTCTGCAACCATTTGATAAATGAGCGGTAGAATTTGTGGGTCCTATCAATCTGCCAGGTAAGCACATTGATGCCTGCTATATTATTATTGCAACTAACTAACCTAACTCGGTGGGTGGAAGCTGCACCAGTCGTTGATTGTACCGCTACGACGACAGCACGGTTTATTTTTGAAAACATTGTGACGCGATTTGGGTGTCCTAAAATCCTGATGAGTGGCCAGGGAAGTCACTTTGTCAACTGGATGGTAAAAGCACTAACTAAGGAGCTCTAGATACAACATTAGAGGAGTACACCAACCCCACATCATCAGCAGAGCAAGGCGAACCCTGAGGGAGAGGTTGCGCAAGGTTAAAGTTGTTAGCAATAATCAGTTGACCAGTTGCAACAATTGGAGGGATGTGAGGTGGTCAAATAAAGTAACAAATAAAGGTAGTTAAACCAATTGGCTAGCGGTGCTTGTTGAAGAGACCCGCATTAATGGGTGATCCGACCGTTAGAGGAATAAGATCATCGATGGATTTGGCGTCATTAATACCTGATTTGGAAATAATGGTGAAGTTAGATTTGATAATGATGAATTTGGATTGGAAGTGGCTATAAAACACTGCACAGGATGCGTTGGATGGCATTCTTTAGTTGCACAAGTAGATATAGAAGGTGAATTTTGTGCAGAGTGTTGAGTGAAGTGTAGTTTGAGCTATTGGGTGTATTTTCAAGTTTTGACGCTATTGAAATTTTGAGTAAGTACGAGTCCCCTGTTCGACCCACGGTTGTGGAAGAATAAATCATGAGTATGCCAGTGGGTTCGTCGTCCATTCCTAAGCAGAAGCAGCAGACTCAATGACCCAGTCCTACGACACTAGAGAAGAGAAAAACTCACACGTCTGTGAGAATGTGGGGAGAAGGAATTGCACAGACTGGGCTATCGAGCTTAGGATCTGTTGAGTCCATGGAACCTCGGGGTGTCTCGGTGCATGATATATTGTGATACGTCACTCCTACACATCCAGGAGCCAAGGAACAACAGTCGTCGAAGAATCAAAAGTACCCGCCCAAGTTTCCAGTGATGTCGGAAGGGATGACGTGCTCGGTCAATATCATCCCTGCATTGATCAGGCTCAAGTTTGATGATCATGACCTGCTCTTGCTTAAAGATGTCTGGGACAACCCATATGAATTCATCCCTATGGCTTCTGGTGGCCCCATTCAGCAAATTCTGAAACCATGGGCCAATGGGTTAGACAAGTTTGAGTTTTTTTTTTTTTAACAAAAGCGGTTATGTTATTATTGCAGGGTTCAGTGAAAGTGTGCTGAAAAAGAATCGTTACACCAGTGGTCCATGATCCCAGCTTCTAATAGCCAGAAAGCCGATAGCGGGTCTAAGGAGGAATCTCTAAGCTGACTACCTTATTAATAACAAGTTCATGAAGGCCAACCGCCATGGAGTTATTGGCAGCCTTATCTGCAAATTCATTAAGATTCCGAAGAATGTGGAAAGTGTTTATCTTGCTGAACGAATTGATCATGATTCTTATTCTCTTTAACATTCTGGTTAACCGATCATTCTTACTCCTATTACCTTCATTTAGAGCTTGTATTATTAACCTGGAATCGCCGAACACAATAGCTTCACCCACTCCCTTTTCCTTTAGCTGGATGAGGCCTTGCCAGAGTTCGTAGGCCTCAGCCATATTGTTGGAGTTGTAGCCGATATTCCAAGAATATTTAGTCACGATTTTCCCTCCTGGATCCATTATAACTCCTCCTCCTCCTGCTCTTCCCGGGTTCCCTTTGGAAGCCCCATCAAAGAACAATTTAAATAGCTTTCTTTCTCTTAACCAATTCTCAAATTGCTTCTTATCCATTCTGATTTCCCAGACTTTGAGCATACTATCGGCCAAAGTATTTACTCTTTTGAGGTTGAGGCTTTGGAGCCAGGTTCTTTCTATTTCGGTCAATTTTCCTTTATTGTCTGGAATCTTGGAGATACTAATTACCTCTTTGAACAGAACGTTGATTCATTTTTATTGCGATCTTCCATGCTGGCAGACTCTATGTCCTGGAAAATTCTATGATTCCTTTCGATCCAAATACACCAGCAGGTAATTTTGGGGAGCATCATCCAACAGGTCTTCCGACCTTTTTTATTAGCGAGCTCTCCTTGATAAAGAATGTCCCAGCTGAGGAAACAATTTTGGATTCTGTCCGGGAGATGAAAATTGCCTCCCCATCGATTTAGCACCTCGTCCCAGACCAAGATGGTGTATGAGCATTGTAAAAACAGATGGCTGATGTTCTCTGTAGCATCTACACAAAGTGGGCAGTGAAAAGGCCTAGCAAAGCTCTTCTTCATTAGATTCTCCCCCATGAGAATTCTATCGTGCAGCAGTGTCCAGATGAAAAAATCTATCTTTGGCAGCGTTCTGGTGCTCCACAACTGATTCCAAATTTTCGGATTGGCCGGCACATTAATTTTGGTAGCATATCTCTTGTATCCTTCTGAGGATGTGAAATTGCCAGGGCCCCATCCCCGGCTATCTCTAGCATTCTTGGCTAGAGGAGCTTTCCTCGCCAAATGCCGTAGCAAATGATTTTTTTCCTCCTCTAAATCGATTGGGCATAATGGTATTTCCCACCCGGCCCAGCGATGGGGCCTTTCAGGCCTCCACGTTGAGATATCCTAGACTGTTAGGAGCTCTTTAGTTTCCATCGAGTGCTGGAGACGAGGGATAATTGGTGGCTCTATGCTGAAGATCGCATCCTCCCAAATTCTAATGTTTTTTCCATTGCCTAGGACCCAGTGCAGATGATTCCTGAAGAGAGGCAGCGCTCTGATACACAATTTGAACGATGGGGGTCCATTTCTTACTATTCTGCCCCCATCGAGACATCTGAGGCACTGCCCAGGGAAGTATTTGCTTCGCAAGACGTGACTGCACCAGGTCTGGATGGAGTTTGTCATGCTCCAGAGCAGCTTGGAGCCAATGGCTAGATTCTGGGTTCTTAAGTCTCTAATTTGGAGGCCTCCTTCAGCTCTTGGGAGTTTGACAGTTTCCCAGTTTACCAGGGCCATGCTTTTCTTTCCGTTATCCCCCCTTTTCCAGAGAAAGGATCTGATCAGACCTTCTATCTGAGTGATAATTTTGACCGGGGCTAGTAGTAGGGAACATTGGTAAACCGTATAACTGTTCAGGATTGCTTTGATGAGGGTAACCTTACTGCCAGATTAAGCCAGGCAGTGCCCCAGCCGGAGATTTTATTTTTTATTTTGTCCACAATTGGGGACCAGGCAGAGCTCTTGGGCTTGATTTTGAAAACAGGGACCCCTAGGTAGGTGAAGGACTCCCAGGAGACAGCTCCATCCATATTAAGTGCCCGGGAGATGTCAAGCATTTCTTTGGGGTTAACATTCCACCCATAGATTTGGCTTTTTCTTGAATTGAGGTTACTACCAGAGGCTAGGCAGTAGCGGATGATTTCCTTCTTGAACCGGCGGGCAATTGTCTCATCCACGAATTGAGCATGGTTAATGTCTTTGGTGCCTCTAGCCATCCTGATACCGAGGAGATCCTGATCGTGCTTGGCAGCTTCCAGCTGGAAACTAAGGACAGAGGCTTGAATGGCATAGAGCAGGGGGGAGAGTGGGCAGCCTTGCCTCAAACCTCCCGTGGCTTGGAAAAAGGGCCCCTCTCTTCCGTTGACTAACGGGGCTATCCAAGGGGTACTGATACAGGCCTTGACCCAGCTGATAAATTCAGAGGCAAATCCAAAGCTCCGCATGACCTGAAATAAGAAGGGATGGATGACTCTGTCAAAGGCATTTTCTAAATCGATCTTCACCACCATTCCTTTGTCTTTGCTCTTCAGGCTAGAGTGGATAGCCTCTTGAACAAGGATGAAATTATCCCCGATCTTTCTACCTTTGACAAAGCCACCTTGGTTCTCCGGGATTAGGTAAGGCAGGATGGTTTTTAGTCTGCTCGCCATGATATTGGTTATTATTTTATAGCCAATGTTGCATAAGGAGATTGGCCTGAACCTGTCGAATGACTTGGCCTTCCTCTCTTTCGAAATGAGGGCCAGGAAAGCTGAATTGGTACTCCTCCTATTTTGGTACTTCTCTGGGATTTGGAGATCATTCTGAATAAGTCCTTTTTGACAATCTCCCAGCATATTTTGATGAAGGAGGCGTTGAATCCATCAGGCCCCGGGGTGCTTTCCTCTTCCATGCCAGCGACTGCTTCCTTTATTTCCTCAATTGTAACGTTTTGGTCAGATTTTCATTGTCATGGTTCTTCACGGCTCTGGGGACAAGATTCAGAAGTTCAGCATCTTCCGAAGTTGGCTGGGCCATGAAAAATGCGTGGAAGTGCTTGGATGCCTCTTTTTTAATATCTTCTTGATTGGTGATCAACCCATCTGAGGTCTGGATTTCGGTCACCCTGTTGTAATTCTTTCTTACCGCGGCCAGTTTATGGAAGTAACTAGTGTTTCTGTCCCCATCTCTTAACCATTTGCTCTTGGATTTGGTATTCCACCAGATCGATTCCTTCCTGCATGCCTTGTGGATATCATTTTGCAGCTTGGTCTCTGTTTGAATATCCTCTGCAGTCACGTTCCCATCCTCTAATTTAGACTAGTGAGCTGCCAGCTGTAGCTAGGGTTTTCACCCTAGCTTATGCTGATGAGCACCTACTAAGGAATCTGGAATCCTTAGTAGCAGTTCAATGATGTAAACAAAGATAAACTGAAACAAAGACTAAGCTAAAGCAATAAAAAGTAAATAACATGAAGAAAAAACAGTAAAGAAATGTATAATGGTGATTTTATTGATATTACCTCCGATGAGGAGGTTGGTGGAGTCCGTTGCGCTGGTCCGATGTCGGTGGCTACGAGCTCCAAGCTGCTTCTTTTTCCTTGTCCGGTGGTGGAAATGGGCCAAAAAGAGTTCTCAATGGTGAAAGTAGCTTGATGGTAAGCTAGGGTTTCGAGAATAATTTCGGCAGAGGCAGGATGCTTATGATAGTGGATGATGAAATGAGGGGTCTCCACCACTTATTTATAGTTTTTTAGTGGTGGAGTGCTGGCCCATGGTTTTGGAAACCATATGGTTTAGGGCAGCTTGTTTAGGGTTTTTTCCTCCTTTTCCTCATTATTTTATATTTTTTCTTCCCTTTTGGGGATCTTGCTATTTTAGAGGAATTTGGACATTTTTGGAGGAAAAAGGGGTTTTTTGGCCTTTTGGAGGCATTTTTGGGCCTTTTGGAGGCTTTTTAGATGGTTTTATGGCCTTTTAGAGGCATTTTAGGCCTTTTGGAGGCTTTTTAGTGGGATTTTCAGGGAAATATGGTAGGCAAATGGACAAATGAGCCATGTAGTGGGGTAGATGAGGTAGTTAACCATTTTTGGGTGTTAACAGATTGCCCCCTGATGTGCGAGGGTAGGAGCTCATCGTATGGCCGATGGACATCATGAGTCATATTTGGTTTGTGTTGGGGTGTGGAGAAGAGAAGGAAGCAACTGAAGTCCGGGACACTGATCTCGAACCACCTGCAAGGACTGAAAAGAACATAACCTCAATAATGGATGAGGGATCATCTGATAATATGGACGAGGCGGGCATGCCCATGCTCGTATCGGAATATAAAATAGCAATATAAACGGTCCTCGAATACTGGATGAGGAAAAAATCTCAATATATGGACGAGGCGGGCATTCCCATGCTCGTAGCAGGATACATAAAAATAACTGTGTGAGGCCCAAAATGAAGGACCTGTAGTAGATAAGCACTGTGCATATCATGAGGGTCCGGAAGGGACACAAATCTGGATCATACTGCTGAGCTGACCATTTCTGAGCTGAACAACTGATATACTGGAATGGCAGCAGTGCTACTGAATGTGGTTCTGAAGGAACTGATGCGCTGCTGGATCAGAGTGAGAAGGGTCACACTCGTAATGGTACACTGATCTGGAACTGAACTGGGTACTCGAGGAAGCATGGAACTGGATGGATTCCGAATACAATCGCCAACGCAGCCCGGATATCCATGGGAACATATAACTGGGCGTTCCGAAGTGACTCACCAATGTGTTAGAGTCGGGGGAAATCCGGGGTCTTCGTCAAATAATGGAATGGATATAAATCCTGCGCGATTCTCAATGATGCGATTAAGGTGCTGAAGTCGAACATGTGAGAAACAACCATTCGGAGAGGCAATAATGATTCCTCCCAAAATGGTCCATAGGCACTCCCCACAGATGGTGATGGGTCCAAGGTGCAGGAGCCTCTAGGTCTATCCTCTGGAATAGAGGAGTTGTCGTCGACAGAGGGAGACCTGCAACTATCAAGGCAATGATGTTTCCTTGACAGGAGTGCGAGGTGCAAAACCGAACTGTGATAGTACTGATGGGAAGAGTGATAAACTGGTGGGACTAACTGGGCAAGTAGAGTGGGTGGACTCAAACTTCCTTTGTTCAGAGTATGATGGCGGGGGTGATCGGGCAGCACATGAAACTGATTGGTGGTAAAGGGATCATAGCTGTAAGGGATTTGGGCAGTTCACTGGGCTGAGGGAGACTCAAGTTGTGGTAACATGGTAGGAGACTGCAGAATACTCTGAACAAAGGCAACCTGATTGGAGGTGCTGCCGAGAGGATTGATCATAGTGCCAAGAGGCGGGGGGTGACTTCTTCATGGGTTATGGAACGAGAAGAAGTGTGGATATATAAAATGCTACTGTTGTGTGGATTTTCCGAGCCCATGACAGTTCATGCTCGTGGTTGATTTCATATTTACTGAGTCTGAAAGCAAATAAGAAGGCTCTGAAGTAATGAAATGGTACTGTCATGTGGATTTTGCGAGCCCATGACAGTTCATGCTCGTG
>LPNX010116262.1:2157-37157 GCA_001517045.1 Pseudotsuga menziesii
CGCCTATCGACCTATCCAGACACATTATTAATTTAATGTGGTTGTTGCTAGTTTAAAAAAATATATATGAATGATCGGTTAAAATATATATAATCATTTCAATTAATTAATGGGTTTACACCTATCCATATTTCAAAGAAATTTACAGCAATTAAACTCAATTCAACCAAGAATACATTTTAAAAAAATATTTTTATGCAATCCAACTTCCTTAAGGTCTCTCTGTCACGGTCAAAATTAAAGTCTACTCTAAAAGATTTTAGATTTTCAAGGAATGAAATTGCCCTGTACCTTTTCCCACAAAGCCTGTGACCCTGGTGATAAGAAAGTTCTTCTCCTTCAAAAAATCTACAATTCCAAGGCACCTGCCTGGATCTGGATCATCTGGAGAAGAGATGTTTACTGTAGCATTGCTGCAACATCTTTCATGGATCACACCAGGTAGTCGTCAAATAAGCTGTGCTTTGGCAGCAGAATCGAGGAAGTATTATTTATTTGTCATTTCGTGGGGCCACTCAGTAGTGACCTGGGCGACGACCATGCCAATCCAGAACAGTAATCCTGTTAATTCGGTGGAGCGATTGTGGTTTCTTGTGGAAATAAGACCAGGAGATGAAAATTCCATAGCAAGACAAGGTACCCATTACAGCCAGTGAGTTTGGAGATAAAGAGGCCGAGAAAAGCCCCATTGCTTGGGGACACTGGGTTTAACACTGGAAAGCCCCCACACCAATTATTTGTATTAATTGCGAGCATTGTTCTTTATTTATTATAAGCACAGCATAGATTTGTTTAGGTCTTATGTATATTAACCATAAAAACAAAAGCAAGTTCAAACTATGTAATTGAACAGTTAAAACAAGTTCATTGTTCTTTATTTATTATAAGCACAGCATAGATTTGTTTAAGTCTTATGTGTATAAACCATAAAACAAAAACAAGTTCAAACATATGTAATTGAACAATAAAAACGAGTTCAAACTTCTAGTTGCAGTTGAGAGAAGACCATAGCTTTTACAACTTCTTAGTTAGTACAACTATTTCATATATTGTACTTGACAGCCATTCCCATATCATCTTAAGCTAGGCAAACATGATTCACCCATCTCAACAAAGAAGAACGTAGTTGCTCCATTTAATCACTAAACAAGGGCAGACCATCACAGTGTTCATGCCGACAACAATGATATCCATTAGAATTCATTAATTTCGGATCGATATTCGTTGGCACAACATTAAAATTGGATAGTGTTCATTAATATCCCCGCCATATTAGTTGCAACAACACTCATATGCATTACAGTGTTCATTAATATGCTAGCGATCATTGCTGGCACAATAATATGCAGTGGCACTGTGGGTTCAGTAATGTGCTAGCGATATTATTTTATGCATTACAGTGTTCATTAATATGCTAGCGATCTTTGCTGGCACAATAACATGCAGTGGCACTGTGTGTTCAGTAATATGCTAGCGACAATTGTTGACACAAGGATAATATCCATACCAAATATTGTATGGATTTGTTGACACAAGGATAATATCCATATCATGGATTTACAAACTGGAAAGCCCCCGCACTAATTATTTGTATCTACTGGTGGCATTGGTCTATATTTATAAGCATAGCAAACTAAATAATATTCATACTGAAAAAGATACCAAAAGTCGCCGCACCAATTATTTGTATAGGCTGGTAGAATTGGTCTTTATTTATAATTAGCATCTAGAAGAGATTCTTTGAAGTATCGGTCTATTAAGCATAAAACAAGTTCAAACTTCCGTCATAAACTACTATGTGCAGCTGTGAGAAGTAAGAGGCTTTTATAACTTTAGACATGGTGCAACTATTTAAGATTGGTATTTTACGGTATGGAAACCAAACTTTGGTTTATTAGACTTAAAGAAATAAATTAATTAGTTTGCTTTAAAATTGTATTTCTATGCTCAAAGAGCTCACTATAATTTTGACAAGTTAAAAGGCTAAGAAGGTGGGTATTGCAATAAAGATTATGAAATTAAGATTTAATGTGGGTGTACGCAATTGTATTACTATGCTCAAAGAGCTTGGTGAGAAAAGTCCCTAGTTCACTATAATTTTGACAAGTTAAAAGGCTAGGAAGGTCTATATTGCAATAAAGATTATGAAACTGAGATCTAATGTGGGTGTACACACTGCACTCTAAGAGGAAGTGGTTTTCATATTCAATGTTCATATTCTTACAAAGATGACAGATCATTTCCATCCATGGTGTTTTAGAAAGTGTCCAACCACTAGTTTCACTATGGAGCTCATGAGAGTTAGTTCTTATCTTATCTTGGCTATATTCATTTTTTTCTTTGAACTCGTTAATAAGAGAGATACTTTTGATCTTCTAGAATATGGTTGATGACCTCTCTATAATATCTTAGTTTTCTTTTAGCCTCTAAATCTTTCTCACACCACAATTTCTTTTTAAACTTAAAACTAACAATATTTTTAATGTTATTAATATTTTGCAATGCAACATTTTAATCAATGCCCTAGTATCTTTATACCAACATAGCTTGAGCCTTAGTTGGTTTTGGCTGGAATTAAAAGCTAGCTTTGGAAGTCTATGGTCCCCCATGTTATTGATTTTGTGTTTGTACAATAGAGGAAAGACCCACTTCTATAAGGAGAATAGGATATGGTGTTTTGTTTTTAATTTTGAGGTTATACTTTATAAAAAGCTTTGGATTTGCTCAATCTTCCTCTAGATTCTCTAGAGGTGGTGCAACCCCAAACCTCACAACTATACAAGACAAGAGGAGTGACTAAAGTTTCAAAGAGGGGCTTCTTTTTATCCCACATCACAAGGTTTGTTGCTTTACAATTATTTTCAAGATCAAAATAAACTTTCCACGCTCCATTAATCATTTTCTCAATGCTACATATTGTAACATAAACTTTTTTTTAATTATAGTCTTTAAGTATTTATATCTAACTTATACAATCAAGATGAAATTCCCGAACCCTAAAAGAACCTAGGCCCATTACCTAATTCACCCTCGTTCAAAAGACGGAAAGCCTCACAACAATAATATCCATTAGAGTTCATTAATGTCCCAGTGATATTAGTTCCAACAACATATATCCATTTGTGTAGTGTTCATTAACCAGCTATACCCACAACATAAATATCCATTCGTTTTAAGGTTTGCTGGTCCAACAACATATATCCATTTCTGTAGTGTTCATTAACCAGCTATAGCCACAACATTAATATCCATTCGTGTTCATTAAGGTTTGCTGGTGATATATTTTGGCACGAGCAGGATAAAGCCCAACCAAATGGCCTCGCTTTTGGGGCAAAATTTGGATAGAAATCAGTTACAATTGTTTATAAAAATTGTTATTTTTGTAATTTTTAAATTTTTGTACTCAAATTCTGTTGCTCTGGACTAATTAACCCATTTTAAAACCATCTAGATTACCTAAATCTTAATTTTAAAAGCCAAAATTGTTAATTCCACAATTTTTGTAATTTTTAAATTTTTGTACTCAAATTCTTTTGCTCTAAACTAATTAACCCATTTTAAAACGATCTAGATGACCCAAATCTTAATTTAAAAAGCCAAAATTGTCAATTCAAAAAGAATTGCAGTACCTGATTGTGGCGAGTCGGGGGCGTTCTCCATTTTGGCACAACAATAAGATTGTTCATTAATGTCCTAGATATTGGTTCCAACAACATAATATCCATTTCTGTAGTGTACATTAACATGCCAGCGATATCGTCCCCTAAACATCACGTTTAGGTACACCAAAAATCAGATGTTTGGTAACAATTATGGTTATGGTTTCATTTAACCTAGCAAAAAAATTATGGACCATTTTAGCATGTAAGGTGTATATTAAATAAGTGTACATTGAATTACTTCATATCCAAACACGTGTACATATAGTTCACGGAGCAGTATAAGCATTCACCAAATCGCCCTAGACTCGTCGGAATCCGGCAGAGAATATTTTGCAGACCATTTCGTATAGATCAACTAAATCTAATCGCAGAAATTTTTTAATTGAAAAAATAACACTTTCCATTAACAATCTATACCGGTTTCTATACAAAATTCGCCGGCAAAGCGGGGCGATTTGGTGAACGTTTATCCTACGCTCACTACCCTTGCAACATTTAATATTGTCTGTCAGTGGATAACGACCCATCCAAATTAATGTAATAAAGTAGTGGCGTGTCAGCAGGACGCTAACTACGCTTGCAACATTTAATACTGTCTGTCATAGAGTGGATAACGACCCATGCAAATTAATGTAATAAAGTAGTGGCGTGTCAGCAGGACGCTCCAATGGTATTAGATGTAGTCACTGGCCCTCGCCCTCGTTGTTGGCGAAAAATATTTTATATGCAGCCGAGTACTAAATGCTGCAGCTACATTATTGTGGGTTGTTAGATCTTAAAAAGGGTTGAGATCAACGATTTACAGCACTGCTGCCCCGGCTTTTGTCTGTTTTCAGTGCACATGGTTTCTATAATATGCCAATAAATATTCAACTGTCCACTTTTCAGTACACATGGTTTCTATAATATGCCAACAAATATTCAATTGTCCACTGTTTTCTGTGTGCATATATATATATTTTTTATTTTTTATTTTTTATTTTATTTTGCACAATTTTTTGTTTTCTGTGCACAGAGTTTGTATAATATTTTACTAAAATACGGTCCCCTGTTTTCGGTGCAAGTATGAAACATATAATAAAAATATAGCTAAGTATGCAATACTGTAATGTATGTTGTTGTGCCAACAAATATGGCTAACAGTCAATAAATAAACTGTGTAATGGATATTATTGTTGTAGGTACAAATGATCACTGTAATGATGTTTAGGGATAAAATGGAGGCATTAATGTGTTTTGTGAGCACTTAGCATAAGTTAGGTTTAGGTTGAATTAGGGTAGGAATTTGAAAACCAAACAATCCATTAAATTTGACAGTTTTGATTATTATATAATCTATTTTGATTTTTTTTTGTCAAGATTGATGATTGTTATTTAAATTTTTTTTTACCATATTTAACCTACAAATTCTATATCTAAGTTCTTTTTTTTTTTATAAAAAAAATTATCAATAAAATTATCAATAAACACTCAGCAATACAGCATTAAATGACTATGGGTTCAATGGCAATGAATAATCACATAAAGTCACATCATAAAATGCTTTTGTACTTAACATATGTCATTAGATTTAGAGTAATTTAAATCTGACAGTATAATATGAAAGTTACTTTAAAGTCAATCCATTACTACTAGCACACCCACATAGTTTGTGGATGGATCATGTCCATAGAGATCAAATGGTTGAGAGATAGTTATGAAATGGAAGAGAGTTTGAAAATATTTTTTTATTCATCATAGTTATCCATGCTACAAAAATTTTCATGTTATCCATTTATCAACTATCAGTTATTTTATATATTCCTTTTTTTTATCTAGCATTAATATCTTGTAAAGATTTATTTGATAACAGTATTTTCAAATTCTAAATAAATAAATATAAAATTATATATATTGAAATTATCTCAAAATACTAGATAACTAAAGCATAAATAACTAATAGTTGTAGCCCTTAATTTATAGATATTTATAACCAAGTTAAGTAGTTGTACTAATAAATATATTTTAAATGTGTGAAGGTTAGACATTACTGCTGTTAATATAGTTCAACAAGAGCATCATATATGCCCATTTAAGAGCTCAAGCATGTCGAGGTTAAAGGGTTTAATAGCAGATACTTATAACTACAAGTTAAGTTAAGTAGTCGTACTAATAAATATATTTATTTTTTTTAAAAGTGTCAAAGTCAAACATTACTACTGTTAATATGGCTCAACAAGAGCATCATAGATGCCTATTTATGAGCTCAAACAGGTCATCTTACATAGATTTAACTTAATAAAAAAATAAGAATCATTCTTCACAACCATTAAGATAGACACAAACTTTTAAAACATCTAGAAAAATGTTTCCCATGCTTAATAAATTTACTCTAAAAGAATCTATCTATGCAAATAAATAGAGATCAATGCTACAAATACAAAAAATAGGTGTGGGTGTTTTGAGTATACTCTCAGGTTAAACCCAGTGTCCTTAAATGGCGCTTGGCTTTTGAATCCTTTGCACTGTGCAATCCATTATCCTTTGTGTATTTGCTGTGTCATTTTTCGGCCTCTTTAGCTGTAAACTGATCACTCTGTCTGTCTGCCTATCATTCCATTCCAGTCGGGGCTGTGATCATGGGTAGCTTACAGGTATTTCTAAATCAAAATCATACTGTAAATTTTTTATATGCTGATTATTATTTGCACGAGAAACCACAATCGCTCCACCCAATCAACAGGCTGACTACTGTTCCAATCGCTTGGTCGTTGGCCCAGTCAACAATATGTAGCCGTATGAAATTAGGGTATACGGGTGATAACAGGTCAATAATGCTTAATCGATTCTGCAGCCAAAGCACAGCTAATTTAATCGATTCTGCTGCAAAATTAGCAGAGCTATCCGGTTTAATCGATGCAAAACATGAAGGATGTGCCAGCAATGCCACTGTAAACATTTCTCCTCTAGATGATCCAAATACTCGTAAGGGTAAGGGTCTTGGAATTGTAGAATTTATAAAGGAGAAGAACTTTCTTATCACAGGGGCCACCGGCTTTGTGGCAAAAGGTAAAGGGCAGAATCCTTCCTTACGTTATGTTATTCTTCTTCTGTAGACCTTACGTTATGTTATTCTTCTTCTGTAGACCTTAAGCCTGATCATGTTTGGCAGACCCTAATGTTGATCATGAGCTCGTGTTTTTCGTATGATCTGCAGTGCTTATAGAGAAAATACTAAGGATGCAACCCGACACAGGAAAGCTATTTTTAGTTCTCAGGGCCGATGATCCCGCCTCTGCATCAAAGAGATTGAAGAATGAAGTAAGATATCTATAAAAAAAATTAAATTAAAATGTATATAATGAAATTTGCACATTTCCAAAATTTTATAGGGAATCTGGCACGAGATTTTTTCAAAGATATATATACATCCACAATATTGAAGACAATTTTCCAAGGATGTATATATACATCCTGTCAGGATTATAGATCTCCTTGGACGTAATGGGTTAAACCGTAGTGTAACAAACGTATGACTCTGCCAGATTAAAAGTTGAGCTTCCCTGACTGAAGCTATAATTTTCTTATTGGCATTGAATCTATGGATTTGTGCAATGTAGTGATATTTTCTCAATGTTTTTTTTTGAATCTCAGGTTATAAACTCCGGGTTATTCAGAGGGTTACGTGAAATATATGGCAATGAATACGAGAATTTCATGTTGAAAAAATTGGTTCCAGTGGTGGGTGATATGACGCGACATAATTTAGGAGTACAGGAAGATATGATCGATATTCTCATAAAGGAAGTAGATATCATTATCAGCGCGGCTGCGACTACAACATTTGATGAGAGGTTTTGGAATCCTTTAAAGTGGTTTTAATTTTGAATGGTTTTGATTTTGAATATGTAATGTAGGGTGGACAAAATTGTTGGTTTTTGAATCCTTTGAAGTGTTTTTTATTTTGAATGACAAAATTGTTATCTTTTATTATAATAATTTGTCAACAAATTTTGGAATCCTTTAAAGTGGTTTTAATTTTGAATGGTTTTGATTTTGAATATGTAATGTAGGGTGGACAAAATTGTTGGTTTTTGAATCCTTTGAAGTGTTTTTTATTTTGAATGACAAAATTGTTATCTTTTATTATAATAATTTGTCAACAAATTAGAATAGTCAAAATATTAAAAGGTAGATCTTTTCACATAGACTAAATAGACTAGTTAATTTGTGTTATTAATTTGTTCTTACATAAAAATCTACTCATATACATTACAAAGTAGACCTGCTAAATTCATTAATTAATTTTTATTACTAATTTGTTCATTCATACAAATACATATATATATTTAAAGGAAGATCTCAAATTTTATAATCCAGGTACGATGTCTCACTCGAAACTAACACAAAAGGAGTTTATCGGCTCTTGGAGTTTGCCAAATGCTGCCAAAAGATCCAACTTTTCTTGCAAATGTCTACTGGTAACTGAACCTCATAGTTGTTACGCCAATAATTCTACTAAAAATAAATGAGCTTTTGAATAGTTTTTTGAACTTGTGGTTTTTTTCCACTCCAAGCATATGTCAATGGGGAATGCCAAGGCCCAGCTCTAGAGAAGCCTTTTCATATGCAGCACAATAATAATTCCAGTCTAGACATCCGAGCCGAATTTCATTCAGCAAATAAAGCTCTCCAAAGTCTTGAGAATGAATTTTCAGATTTCCCAAAATGCAGTAACAACGACCCAAATTCGCAAAAGAAAATTGCTCAAAGGCTGAAAGATTTGGGCATGGAAAGGTGCCACTAACTTTCTCATATGTTCCTTTGTCAATTTTCTTTTTGGTAGTTTGATACATATATAAATGTTCGAAATTGAAAATGGCAGGGCAAGAAGATATGGATGGCAGAATACGTACGCTTTCACCAAGGCAATGGCTGAGATGCTTATAATTAATGACAGAGAACATTTACCAGTAGTTATTGTTCGCCCCAGTATTATTGAAAGCACATGCATTCAACCCTTTCCTGGATGGATAGAAGGCAATCGGTAAGGCAATTATAGAACTACTAGAGTGGTGGTTTGAAAAGAATCATTAATTATATACTGACGAGGGTGAAATAAAGAATTCTCATTGCAAAATGGTTTCAAGACTTAAATTGAAAATTGGAATTGCAGAATGCTTGATCCAGTCATTATACAATATGGAAAAGGGCAACTATCTTACTTCCTGGCTGATGAAGATACTGTGCTCGATCTGGTTAGCTTGTAATGTTTAAAACTACTAAATAGTGATTGGGATTTTTTCTTAAATACGCTAACTTTTTTATGAAAATTACAGATACCAGCAGACATAGTTGTAAATGCAACTTTGGCAGCGATCGTAAAGCATGCTGGGAAGCCTGGCGTTGAGGTCTATCACGTTGCTTCATCCGTTGCAAATCCAATAAAAGTTCGAAATATTCAAAAAATAGTTTTTGAACATTTCAAATATAATCCTTACATTAATAAGAAAGGAGAGCCAATAAGATTGGCGAAGGAAATAACTTGCATACGTACTGAGGAGGACTTCTATGATGCTTTGGCTTTAAAATCCCCTGGTGTAAGTTGAAGTTAAATCTCTGTACTTCTTTAATATTTAGGATGCAAATATTTTAAGACAGTGTAAAGAATTCGGTAACAATTTGATGTATTGCCAATTCATGGTTTACATGCAGATAACGAGGTTATCTAGAGAGCAATCAAAGTATATGGCGAAGATCTACAGGCCATACACATTTTACAAAACAAGGTCAGCTCTCTGCAACCTTTCACACCCAATATATAATTTGTTCATTTGTTGTTGTAAGCGATTTAAGCTCAATTGTAAATTTTTTGATTTTGTGATCGTGGTTGTTCTACAATATCACAGATTCGATATCTCAAACTTGGAGAAGTTGTTCCAGGAGCTTTCCGAAGAGGAACAAGAGAATTTCAAATTCGATGTTAAAGACATCGAGTGGAATGATTATATTGGCAATATCCATCTCCCTGGGCTTCGCCAGCATGTCATGAAAGGACGGGGTACAGAAAACCCCATTATAAAGATCTACTGCAATTAATGAGGGTCATGCTCTGTGTTCTACTATTTGAGAGAATATCATGAGAGCCATTCTCTGTGTTCAGATCAGCGAGAATGTCTTTGCTCTCCAATTTAATTACACCTTCGACTCTAATATTTAATTAAAGTTATTATAATTTTGTAAATTGTATGGAAAAAAATTTACAAAGTGACAAGTATATTTATAAACTAAAAAGTATAGAGGTCTATGAGCCAAGCTTTAAAATCTCTAGCGCAATCTCTTATAATGTGTCCTCATAGAATATAAAGATTTATGAGCCAAGCTTCAAAATTAGTAATTTGTTATATTCAATGCTTTTGTGTAACCATTTGGGTATGAGGGAGGTATGTTTCTCTATTGTGTTTGCAAGTTTAGAGTTTAGATTTTACAAGATATGAGGTTAGAGTTTAGATTTGATTGGAGATGAGGTAGATCTAAATCAGCATAGAAAGGATTTATTTGGACAAGCTTTTTAATTATATGTTTGATCTTCTTATCATTCATTAGTTATTTGCAAATAATAAACATTTAGCTTTTGGGAAAGAGATTGATAATTTTTGAATCAGTTTGTATAGTTTCAATCTTAGCTATTAGGATGTTTTTTTCCTCAACACATGGTCACATGATGAAACCCTAGCTTTTAGGATGTTAGGCCCTAAAGGAATATTCTAGCCATCCAAGGCCAAGAAGGTTTCCTCGAACAACCACACATGATGTCCTGAGGGTACCATTGGCCTATGATTGGGAATGTCAGTTCCATTAGGTGTTTTGAGTACCAAGTATGTATCTTAGGGCCTTGGAAACGATCTAGGGAGGAATATGATGCCTTATGCCCTAAATAAAGTGTTGAGGCATATTGAGCCATGAACAATGCCTTGAAGAACCACATATGACTTCTATTTGAAATTTCATGAGTAGTAGGGTCCTTGACATGGTAAGGGTCCAGGAAATTTGGGCCTTAACCACACCTAATGTCTTGAGAGTATCATATCCCTCTAAGTTGGGATATAAGCACCATTAGGAGGTTTTAAGGCCAATAATGACACCTTTTAGGCATTTGGGGCCAATAATGATACTTCAAAGCATCTTGGGCTAAGAAAGACACCCTGAACCACCCCAAAGGACCACTCAAGGAATCCTTTGCCTCTAACTAGGTTTATAGGTTCCAATAGCATTTTTTAGCACTGTGTATGGCTCTTGGGGCCTTAGGACCTTTCACATGGTAAAGGGAGAAAACCTAAAACTTAGGCCATGAAGGAATCTTCTATTCATCTAGGGCCAAGAAGGTTGCCTTGGACAACCACACATGGCCTCCTTAGGGAATTATAAGACTATGATTGGGGATGTTGATGCCATTAGGTTGTTTTGAGTAGTATGTATGTGTCTCGGAGCCTTGGAAATGATCGAGGGAAGAATACCATACCTTAGGCCCTAAAGAGAACATTGAGGCATTTAAATCCATGAACAATGCCTCAAAGCACTACACATGACTTCTTGAGGGTATCATTGTCCTTCGAGAAAGGAAAATGGTGTTGAAGAATGTAACTTCAGAAGATATTCTTATTGTACTTTTATTGTATTATTGTTGTACCTCCTTCGGAAGATGTTATTGATGTACTTGGTCATGTAAATGTACCTGAAATAATCAATGTAACCCTTCCATTGTAAGTCGGGTCAATAGTACCCATGAGAATATTATATAAATATTATTTTGAGTCTCCCTGGGAAGTCAGCCTTGTTTGGAGCAACATATCAGCCCAGTTAGGTTATTTGGTCACTCACTTGATGATTATAAATAGAGAGGGTGCTCCTCTTATTTGGACACACTTCTCACTCAAGCAAGTGTGCAAGAGAGAGAAAAAAGAAGCTCGTTGGAGAGGAGAGATAGTTGTTATTGTCTTTGGGGTTCATACTGTCTTGGTTGGAATTGCACTTAGTGACGGAATCTGTACTAAAGAAGTTGTTGGGTTTTCTCCCTTGCGGTCTCCTAGAAGAAAATTCTTGTGTTCTTTTGTCTTGTTGTGTTTGTCTTTATTTCAATGATCTGAATGCTACGGTTTTGATCAAATGATGCTAAATGTTTAAAGATCTTGTATAACCATTAAAATTATAACCTCATATTAGATCTACCCTAAAAGAAGTCTTTGTGCAACTGTAACTAACGAAAGTTTGAAACTAGGGTTTCATGTTTAGAGCACTTCCCTCCAGAGTTCAGTTGAAAAGGGAGGACCATCTAACTCACCCTAAGAGGGTGCATCTTTCTGTCTAGACAGTTTTCAATTGCATGCATTTTCAATTTTTGACATGTCACTACTCCGAGGAAAACCAGGGCATCAAATATTTTGCAATTTTGTCCACAGACTTGGGAAAAGGAGTACACTATTCAACTCACCTTAAGGAGGCACATCTTTCTATTCGAACATATTTTCAAGTCACTAAGGTTGAAAAATTAGGGTTTCTCTATCAAAATCTAGGTCCACTAGAAGCACTTTTCCAAAAAGGCTTTGGAGTAAGCATCCAGTTGAAGCACTATAATTGGTAAGTTATATTTTTTCTATTTCCATTTGAGGTTCTAAGATGACAAATAGTACCAAGCTTGAGGACAATCTTGAAGGAGATGAGAACTTCTAGGCATGAAAGTATAGAGTGCCTCTCATACTAGAAGAACATGACTCTAGAAAACTATGTCAAATAAGAAGTTGCAGATACAGAGGGAGATGAGGACAAAACTAAGCATAAGAAGAACTTAGTCAAATCCAAAAGGATCATGCAGATTCTGTCAAGGACCATTTGATCCCACATGTATCATCTATGAAGACTCCCAAGGAGATGTTCGATGCATTGACCAACCTGTATGAAGGAAAGAATATCAACAGGAAGATGACCTTAAGGAATCAACTCAAGGGTGTGAAGATGAAGATGTTAGAAAGCTTTCAATTCTACTTCACAAGGGTCTCCCAGATCAAGGAACAACCAGAATTTATTGGAGACAATGTCAAGGAAGCAGAAGTGGTAATGACCCCCTTGAATGGTCTCCCAACATCATGGGAATCATTCATCTAAAGAATTTGTTCTAGAAGGAAGCTCACCAAGTTCAATAGAATATGGAAGGAATGCACACGAAGAAGCCCAATTAGTAGCAAGAGAATAAAATTTGGGTGATGATGACAATCAAGCCCTAACAACTCATGCCAAGAAGGGAAAGTACAACAAGAAGGAATATTCTTGCAAGAAGAAAATATTTCCAAAGAAGGACCTCTCATAACTCAAGTGTTTCACTTGTGACGAGAAGGGACATTTTGCATAAGATTGCCCCTAAGGTAAAATCCATGCAAAGACAGGAAAGAAGAAGAGACACCATGCTCACATCACCAAATATGATGAACCAGTCAAGAACAAAGTGAAAGAAGACTCCTCCAGTGATGAAGAATGTGTCTTGATCTCAGCACTCATAGGTTGGTGGTGCCTCCAAGAACATAACCGGGTTCAAGAATCACCTCATGTATATGACAAAATAAGACTCACCTTACAAGGTGAAACTTAGAGATGCCATATCAATATCCCATAAAAGGGGTAGGAGAAGCATCATGCAAGCTAGACTCAATAAAGCCCATAAAGATGAAAGATGTTCTCTATGTACCTAGATTGAAGAAAAATATCATGTCCATATCAAGTCTTGATGTAAGAGGATTCCTAGCTGCATTTGTTGATGGCCAAGTTCTCATGTGGCCCAAAGGTAAGACCTTTGATGATGTAGTAGTAATTAGAGAGAAAGAGGGAGGCTTGTACAAATTAAAGGGCCGTGCAAAACAAGCATTGGTTCATGAAGCAATATAACCAACTGAACTATGGCATCGAAGACTAGCACATATACACTACAAGGCATTACTAGGTATACCAGAACTCCAGATGAAGCATGAAGGCGTATGTAAAGGATGTGCACAAGGAAAGAATGTGAAGAAGCCATTTCCAAGCAGTGAGAGCAAAGAAAAGGAGATCCTGGAGATTGTACACTCAAAACGGTATATGGACCTATGCCATCCAACTCTTTAAGTGGGTATGCATATTATGTTTGTTTTATAGATGACTACTGTCACAAAACTTGGATTTACTTCCTAAAGACAAAAGATAAAGTGTTTAGTAAATTCCAAAAATCCAAATCTCTTGTAGAAAATCATAGTGAAGAAAATTAAAAGACATTGAGATCATATAACGGCGGTGAATTGACTTCAGATAATTTCAAATATTTATGTAAAGAATCGGGGATTAAGCTTGCACACAATGACTGAACACTATGGAAACATTCATGCACAGATTAAGAGGGAGTTGAGCACTCCCTACAACCCACAATAGAATGATTTTGTAGAGAGGAAGAGCCCGACAATAATGGAAGTTGTGAAATCCATGATCCATGATCAAGATTTGTCGATGCACTTATGGGCCAAAGTAGCCAAAACAATAGTTTATGTCCATAACATAACACCACACTGTGTGCTAGAGAACAAAACTCTAGAAGAAGTGTTCTCAGGAGAGAAACCAGAAGTCATCCATCTCAGAATATTTGGCTATCCAGATTATATACATATTCCCAAAGAGAAAAGAACGAAGTTGGATCCTTCAGGAAAGAAGGGCATATTCATTAGATACAGTGACACATCGAAGGCTTCCAGAGTCTATATACCAGGCTTTAAGAGTATAGAGACCACCAAAGATGTTACCTTATGAAGATGAAGCCTTCAACAGATTGAGGCATATTCACTCCGACGAAGTACATGAAGAGGAACCTAAAGCTCCGAGAGTCAGAGACACCGTGATGGAAGAAAGATCTTCAGAAGAATATGAGGATCATGATATGACCAAGCAACAGAGACCGATATATCCACCTCGAGAGATGAACACACATAAGAGAAGACCATCTTGGACACGAGAGATCATCCAAGATGTAGAGAAGTATGGTGCTTCAAATGATACTTCAAGAGAAATAAAGAGGACCCATACACAATCCAGTTATGTGGCATTGTTATGTGACATCATTGATGCAGAGCCTTCCAGCTATGAAGAAGAAGTCGAAAAGAAAGAGTGTAAGGATGCTATGATCAAAGAGTACCAGTTGATCATGAAGAATGATGTCTGGGATGTGGTTCTGCGACCTGAAGGGAAGTCTATAGTGTCTTCCAATTGGATCTACAAGATCAAGCATGCAATAGATGGAAACATCAAGAAACACAAGGCAATATTCGTGGCTCATGGATTCTTCTAAAAAGAGGGCATAGATTATGAGGATACTTTTTTCCTATAGCCAAAAACACCTCGATTAGATATATCCTTGCAATAGCTGCAATGATGAAGTGGAAGGTACATCATATGGATGTAAAGACTACCTTTATGAATGACATAGTAGAAGAGGAAGTGTATGCGGAGCAACCACTAGGATTTGAAACACATGATAGAGAGACATGTGTGCAAATTGAAGAAAGCCATGTACAGTTTGAAACAGGAACTCAAGACATGGCATAATAGAATTTCAACCCAAAATCTGACACTTTGCATGTCTGAAATTCGACACTTCTCTGTCGCATTTTCGACACATACACTTTTTTTTAGCGTCGGTGATGTAACGTCGGATCTTCGACATTTTACTAATGTGGGTTGAAGATCCAACAGACCATTATGTCGCATATTCGACCATTTTTCCTTCCAAAGTGCCAACCAAAATTGCATAAACCATCGAAAATCCGACGTCCTCTGACCCTTGAAGCGTCGGCCTTCCAGTGGACAGAAGTGTCGAAGGAATGGCGGTGTCGTCGGTATTTTTATCCAGAAAGTTTCCAAAATCCAATGCCCTCTGACACTGGAAGAGTCAGCCTTCCGACGCAGTCTGACACTTGAACCGTCGGTCGTCCAATGGGCGGAAGCGTCGGAATCATGACACGGTCATCGGATGGGTTTACTGGAGTGTCGGAAGAACGTCGAAAAAGCGACGCCTGTTGATGCATTTAAAAAAAAAATCCAAATATTTCACTTACCCCCACATGGTTTCAGCCTAGAATTTGACCACTAAAGGAAACTTGTTTGGACCAGACATTGGTGAGTTGATAATCAGCTCAGATGATCGAGCAGAGGTTAATACGTGGAGTGTGTCAAAGGGATCAAAGAGAGAGAATTTACATTCAAAATTGTCATACATTTTGGGAGCTGAGTTTGAGAATACAAGTGAGAACAAACCTGAGTTTGAGGTTACAGGCAAGAAGAATCAGCAAGTTTTTGAACAGTCAGTGATGGATTTGAGAGAAAACACTAAAGAGCTCCCACTTTTGTCAAATTTCTCTGAGTAACATGGTTCATTGTTTGCGGTCAATTCCTCCTCAGTCATGGATTGCAGGCCTGTAGAAAACAAGTATGTTGAGTATGTTCCCATGATTGGGGCATGTTCCAATAATGGTACCTCACCATTATTCTGAGATTTTTCCCTGTATAAAAGACAGCTGTTAGAATTGACCCTAACTGAACTATCTTAAATGTTGTTTCATATAAAACCCAAAAAAAAGTAAAAGCAAAACTAAGTTTAAACTTGCAATACCTTACTCTCTTGCAGAAGGTGTTGATGTCCTTGTCCAAGGTATCGAGAAGACTAATAGCCTGTATAACCTTGTTACCACTCTATTGACATTGAATTTCATGTTGGCTCTGTTGTAACTGTGCCCAAGACCCAATTGAGCCTTCTCCAAGTCTATGTGAGTCAAGATATGTGATTTCAACTCAATGGCAAACAAGCTTTCTAAATATACTTTGTTGTTACAGAAGGGTACCTAAACCAAACAAGAATTTAGAAAAGTCACTTCCTATCTGATTCAAAAAAGACTTGTACTAACAACCACTTAATGGCAGATTAGCTCGGAGTCGTAGCTAAGGGATGTAGACACTGATTATGCTCGTCTTGTTGTATTGCTTGTTTAGATATTAGGACTCTTTTGATGATTCTGTATTGATGACAAATTGAGTATCCTAAATAATACGTAAGGAAGACTTTTAATAGTTTTCTTAAATTTCTTTGTTTTTGAATGATGGACAACAAAACAGTGTCCAACACACTTGAGTCATCGCAGGACTAGTCAAATGTATATTTTTATATATTCCTTGGGAGTATCAAATATAGTGATTTTAAAACACATCGCAGAGAACAAATAAATCATGGATCTGATATAAATCTTGACCCTTCATTGAAGTTTCATGATCTTAATCAACAATCGTATTTTCATTTAAACAAAAAAAAACATGTGTATTCATTCACCTATTTGTCTTAACAAGCAATAAACTTGCATAAATTTAGCAGATCATGTTTTTAGCTACAAGGTTCCCCTATACAATATCTCTATTTGGTATAAGATACACAAAAATACTAGTCATCTTATCATTTGATTATGCAACTTGAGGGTAAAAATGAAATAACTTCCATAAATAAACAAGTGCATATGTGAGAGCTACCACATTTACTACCGGAGTTCATAGATGATTTGGCCCTATTTAGTTAGACTGAATTCTGATCGAAACTTTCAGCAATTTTCAAAGATGTGAAACTCAAATCAGTGATTCTCGACATGGAAGAGCTTGCTGGATATACAGATTTTTGGTTTCTATCATATCAAGGACTTTATTTTTTTGGTGATATGGTTGTAAACCTGTGTATGGGATTTTGGGAGCACATATGGGACAAATTGTTTGAGTTGAAAAGAAGTATTTTGAAAAGGCTTATAAACAAGCCTCTTCTGCAGAATGTATATTTGTTATCTATTAATAAAATTAAGCTCTTTTCACTAGAAAAAGAGAGTTAGCACATTTAAATTCCACACAAATAAAAAGCAACCCTTCCACATATTTTTTCACTGGAAAAAGAGAGTTCACACATTTAAATTCCACACAAATAAAAAGCAACCCTTCCACATTTTAGATAAAACTATAGCCTAGCATGCATCAACTAAAGCTATGATCAGGAATCAGAGGAAATTGACATGGGAATTACAACATGGGAGTCTTTTGTCACAGATACATTTTCTTGCATTTCATGTATGACAAGGTAACCTTTATCCACCAAAACATATCATCTCAGGTATGACAATGGATCTTTTTCTCACAACAAAAAATCATGACAGCTATGGAAAGGGAAGCTTTTCCATAGCCAAAACAAAAAAATCATTTAAGGTCTGATGAGGTAGCCTTCTCTAACAAAAGAGCACATGTTATCTACTGAATTTCAACAACAAATCCCCTTATTTTCTAAGCTACCATTTCTCCATTCTGTAAATGAATCCATTTACTATCATAAGCAATAGCAGTTCACTTATTTCATACAAGTAGCCAATCAAATTAACAATGATTTGTCAATAAAATTCTCCATTCACCTGCCTGCTCCATTTAACATAATATTAAGGGTGGTCCAGAAAGATCTCTTTGTAGCCACTGGCATGTGCCCTCTTGCGTGTTTCCTGTATTCACTTCTTCCAAACAAAATTCTTGATTGATTTCCTCTGAGTTCCCAATTCTCTTCCGCACCATTAGAACAAGGGTTTGGAAAATATGTGTTATAATATTTGTAAAGCTATTGACAATAGATGCATTTTCAAACTCCCTTTTCAGGAAATAATGTAGTAAGTGGGAAGTATCTGCCTTTGTCCAAACACTACTATCATTTACCAGCACTGCAAGTAACATCACCAAAGCCCGTAAGAATGGTTCCTCAATCTTATCCACTTCATTATCAAAGATAAGCCAGGAATTTAGAGGGTAAGATTTACCCAAAGTGATACCTTTTAATTCCCCTACAAACAATATATTAATGATAGAGTTCACCATAATTTGTTGAGGATAACTTTGGTATCTTTTTGCACATTCACATAAGAATGCCAAGAGATATTGCACTGCATTGGCTCCTGGCCACTTCCATGTGCATAAAACCTCTATTTCACATCATATTCTACAAGAAGAAATTTCATTGCAAATTGTAATGCTCATGTTCTCCATTGTGATGTGTGAAGTCTTCATCAGTGAACCAAACAGCAATTTATCTTTTCGAAGGGCCAAAACAATCCTGTCCACAAAAATTAGAAATCTCATATGCATATTTTTTCTGCAAGTAAGTCCACAAATTGATCAGCAGTACAGACTCCAGCCTCCGACTACATTTGAAAGGATTGACTGCTATTTTAAAGGAAACTCATGAGATTTGAGAAAAAGATACCTTACAAGAAATGCCAAAGTTGTAAGTACATTTCTTTTAGTATTTCATTCCCTAGCTATTACACATTTTTCAGACATTCTAGGACATAGTGCTGTACGATGATCAAAGAAATGATGGTGTGAGTACCTTCATTTCTCCTGAAAAGACATGACTACAATTTTCAATGTAGAGATATATCTAGACAAATCTTAGTCTAATAAGCCAATCTCTTCAACTCCAAAGATGGCTTGAAATTGTAAAAGGAAGAATCAAGGTTGCAAGAGCACTATATTGGAGCAGAAGAGGGAACGAGTGTGGGAGTTCCTGGAGAAACATTTCCCCAAAAACCACAGGAGTGGGGCATCCCAAGGTTAGCTAAACTAGTTGTGAATGTTTTTGGCCATTTGGCAAGTTCCACACCCAATTCAAATCCCCATGGCTAAGGCACAGTAGTCTATTCCTAGGCACTAAGTTTGTAAGCAATGCAACATTATATGGAATTTGTGTTTGTGTGCAAGAAACACAATTGCCATAAATTTTGCAACATCCATGCCCCCCATGCACCACATTGTCATTGCATTCTCACCAAGTTACACTTTAACTACATTACAAAGTAATGAACAACATTCTTCATTACAAAGAATTGAACGATATTAATTTACAGGATCATTTGGAAAGGATAACACAACTTGTCAACAATATTATGGAAAGATTATTGTGTGATAAGTGTGACAAGGGCTATCACATGTATTTCCTTTTCCCCATTGTTGTCAAAATGCCCGTGGGGGAGTGTTTTTGTGACAGTTGTTCCCACAAGGATAAAGTGAAAGGTCTGAATTGGCAATCCTTTCAGATCCATTTTTGAGCTTTTTATTTTTATTTTTATTTTTAAATTTGGGGGATTTACCATGATAGTGCGACTGACTATCAGTTTTGTTTGCAATGTACACGATTTCCTTTGGTGCAGACTAAAATCATTGACTTTTTTCGCATTCAAATAAATTCTGTGATTGATATGTCATGTAATGGTAAAGCTCATTTGGGTTCATGTTGGTTTAATACACATTGCACATTCTTCATCCATTCTTACATTTGGCAAGATAGATTTAGTCAAGGGTTTTTATTCAATCTGAGTTAAGGATGAGATTTAATTAGGGATTGAATTTCCCAAAGATCATGGCTTCTTGTGATTCCCTTTTATATTCATTTTTCAACCTAGAAAATGTACATGTTGAATTGAATTTTTATCTTCCCATTACTGAATTTTTTTGCCTGAGAATCTTAACAATCAATTGTTTCTATTCATAACATTTTTTCGTCTGGATTCAGAATTCATGAAAACCAAGAGACGTACTGCAAGCTTTATTCTCACTAAAAAGAAGAGAAGGTTGCTACCATTTGTACCAACCCAAGATCTAGGTAGAATATTGGAGCAGATGGGATCTCTTGCTACAACACTTACCTTTGTTGGAGTGGAGTTTAGTGATGAATTGACCTATAGGCCCGGCATGGCTCCAGGATCGGCTAACAAGGCTATGATGGAAAAGGATGGGATGCCGGTAGAGTCTCATTGGCAAATCCAATCTATGTATTCTCGATGGCATCAAGACCATCAAACACATATAGACTATAGTTGGCTCTAAACATAGATTTATTACATTGAATCTTGTTTATTAGGGATAATAAACATAGGTCAAAAGAGAATCTAGGGAAATCTCAGAAATGGGTTTTCCATATATGGTACAAACCAATTTGTTGTCCCTCATATATTAAATAACATGTAAATCGATTTTAGCTGTAGAGTTGCTAATTCATTTTCTAAATTCTGTATACCTATGGAATCAAAGAAAGATAGGGCTGCCCTTGAACTCTTTAAAACAATGTGTAGAAGGGAAGAGTGGCCTCCATTGTTTGTTGTCCACGACCCTCGCGAGGGGTATGGAATATTTCCTAATTCCTTCCCTTTCCATGCTAGTCTAAAATGTATGTTGTAGTACATTTGCGATCTTAGGATTTCATTGATCTGAGAAGCTATATTTTGTCTTACGTAGTTTCACAATGGAGGAAAATAGCAATATAAAGGACCTCACCATTATCACATAGTATACAGAGGATGTTGATTATTTGTGTAAGAGACAAAAAGATGATGGGGACTGTATGATGAATTTTCTTTCCACAAGAGACTTGTCGAAGGATCTTGTCATTTGTCTTGATAAACGTGGAAACATAGCACATTTTATCAATGGGATAAAGAACCACAAAACATAAGTGATAAACTATTTCATGGAATATTTGACTCATGTTACTTTGAATATTTTATTTTGATCAAAGTACAAGGAATGCAAGTTAACTTTTAGTGTGTTGGTCTTTCAAGTTAACAAACCCTATAGGTAAATATAGTAGTATTTCATGTGTAAATATACGCATTTGCGTGATTAGTGTAGTGTTAGATTATATCTGCGTTTTTATAAGCTAGAAAACCTTAGAAATTTAAAAAATTCAATAATCCCAAAATAACAACAATTTTCAAATTATAAGCCACCCTCAAATTTTGGTCTGCCTATTTAGCCCTGGATTCTCCAGTGCGTCACCTATCTTCTTGTCTACATCCACGAACTTGAGAAGCAACCTAAAAAAAATAGTCAAAAGTCAAATCTAGGGTTTCATACTTGACATGTTTGAGGGGTTGGGATAATTTGGCCTTGATAAAAGGTTACTTTATGCCTTACAATGACCCCATTTAATTGTTTAGTAGAAAAATTTAGGGACTCTTTCATTACTGATCAGTGTTAGTATCGTTTCTAGCCCTAAAACCTATCAAAAAGACCTGCAAAATCAACCAAGTTAGGGTCATATTTGAGTTATGGGGAAATCTCAACAATATAATTGAATTCTGCCTTCCAAAAGCAATCTTTTCAAGCTAAGGAGTACTTGTATAAACCCTTAAAAGGATGGTTAACTCAGCTAGTAATTCATGTTGATATTCCAATGTGTACAATGGGGTGAAAAGTTACAATGGAAACTAAAAATACCAATGTGTACCATGCCCAACTCACAAACTATAGGGATAAGCACAAATATAAACATAGGTTTACCACTGCACAGTCAACCATTAAAGTTGAACAAGATATGAGATTAATAAACAAATTACAAAACTACTGGAGAAAGATAAACTGGGGTAGATAACAATATACTCATGCGGAATAATAGGGAAACAACGCTTCAGATACCATTTTCCACACAAGTCTATCTATCTTTTTCTATCTTTTGACCTTTCATATTCCCATCAAACTCAAATGCCTACATTTAATTTTGTTGTCCTAGCTATATGGTATTGGTAATGTATTACCAAGGGGCCAGTTATCATGATAAATCAAAATATTTAAGGTAATTGTTTAGATCAGATATAACAAAGTTCTCATCTATGTATGGTAATCATCATCATCAACTAAATGTATGTGTGTGCACATGCATAAATACCCAATACCCAATACACAACTCAATCAAACAAAAGAAAACATATTTATACCTTGATTTATGGATCTTCGCACTGTCTTCTTATGCTTTACCTTTCAAAACATCATTCAACATACTTCATTTTTTGTTTTGTTGCAATAGTTTCATGTTAGGACCCATCAAATATATTTATGTTTGTTTATGAAAATAACAAAAAAAATCTAAATAAATACAATTCTATTACAATGTAAATAATAATACTATTCAACTATTCAAGTAAATTAATTGTTAAGAATATATCACCTGATAAAACATGGATAACCAAAAATACTATGTATATAAGGCCATCGATCTATTCAAAATTCCATTTCTTGCCTCTTAACTATGGAAATGTTTATCAACGCTATCTGTAACAAGTTCCAATGGAGGAGTCAAATAGCAATAGTGAAAATTACACAATAAAAATATAGAAATAGATGTTTTTTAATTTATTCTTCCTTACCATTCATTGAGCTCCTCTCTGTTTCAAGAATAATTTAATATTCTCTACTAAACAGGACCAACCATGTGAAGGTGGAAGCTCTTATGGCCCCTCCCCCTCCTCACATCACTCTCAACTCCCCAAACCAATGCCTATACTTGCAAATAACAATTTATTTCACTATTTCACAATGCAAAGAACAATGCATCTACAATGCAAATTATTTCACTCAATAGTTGAAAAATGCTTTCATTAAATCATTCTTTAAAACATTCATTAAACCATTCAATCATTTAACAACTAAAAAACCATTCATTAAATCATTCATTAAAACATTAATTTAGTCAATGGCAGAAAAACAATTCAGTAAAGCATTCATTCATAAAACAGAGGAAAAAAGCATTAATTTTTTTTTTATAAATAAGAATTACTCAAAATTTGTTTAGTCGCTTCCTTTTTACTTTTCTTCTCTTTAAATATTTAGTTAGTCACATCTTCGGGAATCTGATCATCGGTATCCCTACTAGTCTGCTCGCAAGGTTGAACTTCAGGCGAGGGGCAATGAATTTTTGCAATAATGTCAAAATATTTCATTAATATATTTATATTTTGATAAATACGAGTAATTCATTTAAAAAACATTACGAATGTGTGTTTTTACCTGCCATGTGCACATCAACATGTTCAACATTATCTCGTACTGGCCCAACCTGTTCCGTGTTATGATCTACAGCTACATGCTCTGTAGTTGAATTGTGTAGAATTAGAATTAATGTTCATCATCTGCAATGGTCTATAAAAAATAGTAGCACATTAATAAATTTATTACTAGGATGAGAAGCATGATCTTCGTTTGGTTGGTCATGTACTACATCCTCGACATGAACGGGATCATTACTTTCCTGCACAAAAAGGAATAAATAATTTACGTTAGTTTATTTATAAGGAACAAATTGCATGAGCATTAATAAATTATCATTAAACTATACAGTTTTCACATACCTGGGCACCAGATGGATCAGCAGAAGATCGTGCAATATTCACAAACAAGCTTCTCCAGTGTTCAACAACGGCGTCAAAGCCATGTTCGAAGCCAAGCTTCATGTAATTCGCACAGGGCAATTCTTTGAACCGATCGGCCTTCATATTTGCATGATGTCATTAATTTTAAAGCCTTTTGTCAGAACAAAACAAAAAGAATAATCTGTATGATATTTGGATGCGGATTCGGGTTTTGCGATACTTACATATCGGGCCGCCAAGTTGGAGTAACCACCAAGCCCAAGCTTGTGTTGGCCAATTTTTTCAATTCTTGCCTTTGTGTTCTTAGATGTGTCCGAGAGCCTAATTAAGTTTTTAAATACATTAGTCTATGTACAAAAATTGATATAAAAGCTAGTAATAATAAGGCTTACCACTACATTTTGGAATGTATTGCATACTTCCCTGTTCCACCTGGTGGTATCTTTCTTGATTTTCTTAGGCCCTTCTCTTTTCCATATTCCACCAGGGCTTTCCACTCCATAAATGGAATCATTGGAGGGCGCTTATACCTAGGGTTCTTTTCTAGGTGAACCCTATATTGATCTCTGACAATCTTTAGATGTTTTCTAGCCTTTTGTAGTACCTTCAATGTATCAAAGGAATCTTTTCCGAACAGACTAACCAAGCGATTAGTCAAATCATCCTTTAAATCTTTTGGCTTCTTGTTCCACATTGTGCGGATGGTGGACCCGAAGATCTCCGAGGCCAAATCATTCATGTGTTTATAAAATATATCATTTCCTGTAAAACATTATTGCCATCATTAGTCAACATTAGAAAATATTATCGGTATATTATACACAAATTATAAAAAATAAATTGAACAATCTATAATGACCTTGAATCCTCTCTATATTTATTGGAACCAGTTCTTCATTCACCAAAAATGTACACTTTATTGAACCAGTGCTAGTCACACGACAAGATCCAAGAAATGCTTCCACATCTCTATCTAGCCCTACATCCACCCCTTCTTCTGTAGCATCTGTTGTGGGTGGGGCAACATCAGTTGCACCCTCCGCTGCCATCGGCAGTGTAGCAGAGCGTGTTGTCGATTGTTCAGTGGACAATATGGGAGCAGTGTGTGGTGTGTGTGGAGTGGTTTGGTCACTGGGACCAACATTTCCTTGACCACCACTGATAATCTCCATAGCGCGTTGTAAATTAAACCCATTGTATTATAAGTTCAACAGCATATAAAATCAAATATTATAAAGTTTTTATAAATGAATTTACATTTTTATTCAATAACTTACGTCCACTTGTTTACGTTGTTGTAACAACAATTGAATCCTTTGTTCAAGCCCTTCTGTTAGTGGAACTGCCAATGTTAGACGAATCAGTTCCTCATTTTGTTTTTCCCATGTCCTTTGTAGCACCCTCAACGGGTATGCAGACTCTCTAATTTCACTATCTCTCATCAATAGAGAGACCTCATTCTGTAAAGAATTTTGAGACGTCGTTTGATAAACGAAATCCCCTGTCTGCAATTGAAATATATAAAAAATTGCTTAGTCTTTGAAAACATAGTGTGCACAAATAATTGTATTAGGGATTACATCTAGGATTACATGACGCCTAGCCGAGGGCATGGTCTGATCAACAGATGGGGATTTACCTCGATCAGCCACCTGCAAAAAAAGTAGAGAACATTATCACAATGAACATAATATGTATAAGCTAACAAATACATAACAAAAACAAAAATAAACACAATGCTACATGTTTTATATGTGTACATTTTTGAAGTATTTAGAATGTGGAATTACATTTAGGTTAAATGGTTGCCTCGAGTCTCCAGTCGTCTGATCAATAGCTAGGGAGTTTCCTCAGTCAATCTGCAAAAAAGGTAGACAACATTACCATCATGAACGCAACCATAAAAACAAAAGAATACATAACAAAATAAACATAATGCATCACGATAGACTTGTTTAATATTTTAAAGTATTTGAAATGGAGAATTACATTCATGTTTGGTTGTTTCCCTGATGTTGTAGTCAGCTGATCAATAGCCAGTTGGCTTCCCTGATCAACATTTTGCATGGAAAATCGATAATATTATATAAATGAACCTAATATACTAATGAAAATACATAACAACCTATCTGTATGTCCATCCTAAATTTAATATTACATTGGCAATATCGATGTATACCTGTTTCCTTGACTCAAGTTGACAAACATCTACAGAGATGGAGGTGCCCCTGAAAGAACCCTGCATCAAAAACATACTAAAAGTTACATAAGGAAACATGAAAAGTAGATAATTTCAATTATATGCTAACAAAAATTCCTATAGACATTAAGATAATTAATAAAAGGGTGGGTAAATTGTTTGTTGTACCACAACCATACTAACATTTTTTGTATCTACACGATTCAAATTGTAATCAATAAGCAATTTTTCACCAAGAGCTGTTGATTTAATTGCACATACAAAGACATGGTTTCCTTCACACGACTCGAATATGCAGTTGGGTTGATTTAATGTAGACCTTGATTGTGTACTGTTTATAAACCGCGCAATATTACTGGTTGTTTTTGGCCTTCCGTCCATGTACACCGTTGCTCCTTTATTTTGAGCTTTGTCTTTTAGTTGTATATAATTCATTGACAACCCATATCTACGCATACTTCATGTATATTGGACCAGGCACATTCAATCACTGTAGTTGTAACAGGGTCCAACATACTCCATCAATTCTGTACATCTACCGTATCCAACCTTTATGTCGTTCATGCAAAACAAGCCCAATCCATGCAATGAGGACGGTGCAATTCTATATATCCTCTCATTCACACAAAAATTAGTGTTTACTTTAGGAAGATCGCTAGGAACCCATTGTTTCAATAAGTGTTGGTACCTTAAGAGCACGTCGATGTATCCCACTGTCTCATCATCGTAGGAACATGACCCCCCTCCTTAGAGAAAAAAATTCATGCGTTTGTCAAATTTTCTTCTGATCTTCTAACATCTAGTTGATCTAGCCCGTGTAGACCTACTGGATGTCTCACTTTCCTCTAGCCTTCCCAAACTCCCTTCGCTGGAGGAAGACAGGTCTGACAAATACTTGTTTGGTTCTACTTGCACCGTGGCCAAAAAAAAATTTGGCATAAGCATAGCAAAATACCAACAAAAAAACGTGGAAAGACCTATAAGAAAAAAAACTTGGAAAGACTTGCAAGCCAATAACTTGTTAAAGAAAAAGTTTGTCAAGAATGAGTTTGGTTACTATGTGTGGGCATTTGGTAGCCCTAAAAATTCTAATGTATGCCCCTCTTTTGGTTACATACAAGTCTCCATTATAACTTACTGCTTGCATTGCCTTTTGCTAACATGAATTGGGTAGGCTTCATAAGCTTCAAATGTATGCTTGTGGCCATTGTACTTTAGTCTTTCAACATTGTCAAGCTTGAGACGATATGTTATGCATATGCATCACATATAACACTGCAATTTGTGCCAATATATGTCTATACAAAACCTGGAGGTTCTCCTTTAATGGACTATCTCCTTCAAAGAACATATCTCCTTTAAGTGGTTTTTAGTTTTCCCGTGAATGATTTTGTGATGTTGTAGATGATTATCCATTTTACCTAATATGTTTTATGATCTTTTCCATGTTTTCTAGGGTGCACATACTTGTTGTTGATGGCTTCTTTTGCTTGAAAGTTGAACTGCCTAAAAGTGCACAGATCTCATCTAGGACCCTTTAAGAGTCATAATAACAACTATTGTTATAGGATTTTATTCTCCAAATGAAACACCAAAACCATACTCATCAGTTAATATTTGTGTAGGGATATTTTTCTTATCTCTCCCATAATTTATGATACTAATAGGATTGTATGCAAAAATTTATGTATGCCCTAAGAAATCTTATGTATGCCCCTCTTTTAGTTACATACAATTCTCCATTCTCACTTATTGCTTGTATTTCCTTTTCCTAACATTGCCTTTTCCTTTTACTAGCCTAACCCCTTTTCAACAATAATAGTTGCAGATTTAATCAAGTGTTTTTCTACCGAGGTGGATGAATCAACCGAGTTGACCCCCAACCGAGCTAAATCGACCTTTGAAACGATTGGAGTGACAAGTTTGGTATTGAACCAAGCAAATCAGTGTATGACTGAATGGATCAGTAACAAAATGGTCAATTCATCCCAATCCATACTAAATTGACCTAGTGAATGTGCAAATGCACAGGCCACACACATGACACTTCAATTCAAAAAAGGAATTAACCTAGAAATATAAACATCTAGACTCTAAACCTACTTCATTGTCGAGTCAATTAGGTTTGTAGGATTCTTATACATCATAGCACTATTTGGAGTAAAACACAACTTTCTTTGTAGGCCCTAGATGCGACCCATGTGCACAATAGTCAATCTATAAAGCAACCCCTGAATACAAAATCGTTCTTCACAAAATAGGGCATGAACCATGTGAACAACCTTCCAAGTGGACCAGCTCAATGAGTAACCTCCAAGCATGTAATATCTCTCATGAAATGGTGTATAAAATAGTGTAAGCATGCTTCAAATGTTCACCTTCTCCTTTGGTAGGGCTGAACATTGCCCTTATGCATGTGTCTCCAAGGATGAATGTTCCTCAAATAATGAGAGAAGGCCTTCCTCTAACAATAAACCACTACACCAAGGTGAATTGGCCCTTCCAGAACAAACTTGGTATTTTCAATGTCACACTAGGAATAATGTTGGGCAGTCCTATGGGCATAAACAACTCTAGAATCAAGTATGAGCATCAGAGCACTTTACAGTAATGGACAAATAATGATGTTGAGTTCTTGGAGATCCTGTAGAGTGGATGTTTTAACCTTTGTGCTACTCTGTAGAGTGGATGTTTTAACCTCTGTGAAAACCTGTATATGAGTTTGAGCCAACATTTACATCCACTCTACATGATCTCCAGAGAACTATCATGATTATTTTTCCATTAGCATAAAGGAGATGTACTAGAGTATTTGCCTGTACATGTTGATTTTACTGTTTAGTTGAACCTAAATGAGAAACAAAGAGGAGCACTAAGCAAGCTACAACACTTTTCATGTGCATCAAAGAGTTGTAGCTTGCTTAGTCTCCTCTATGTTTCGTTCAACTTCTTCGTGAAATCAACAAGTCCTCGCAAATCTTCTAGTACAATTCCTTTATAGTAATGGACAAAGAGCGGACATTTCCAGATCTACTACTTGGCACGTTCAGGAATGAAAAGAATGTTTTAAATACATTTATATCAGTCTGTAATATTTGTTGATTCTAAAGCTGATGATGAAGATAAAACTTGGTATTTTCAATGTCACACTAGGAGCAATGTTGGGCAGTCCTATGGGCATAAACAACTCTAGAATCAAGTATGAGCATCAAAGGGACAAATCTTAGCACTTTGGGAGCATTCTGAAGGTCACAACAAACAGTAAAGCATCTCTAATCAGCTATAATTAGGCCAACTTTTAGATCTGAGCACATTGCAGCAATAAAATATGATCATCAATGGCAATAGGAGGCGGTCTTTACAATTCTGGCTATGAAAATGAGAAATATGTGGGTGAAAGCAACCCTAAAATCTCATTCATATGCCTTATAGTATCATCCACATGAATTCTAGGCACAAACAAACCTGTTTGGCAGTAAAAAAGGGTATGAAGCAACCTTATTTCACCATCTTGGGCACCATTGTGCACTTATCCATCACCAAACAGGCGGGGCCTCTAAATCTGGGCCAAATTGGAGGGTTAAAAGGCAGTTCTGGGCATGAATAGCCCTATGAAAAGTGACAAACAACGGAAAAACTAGCTTTCAAAAAGCCATTGAATATGCTAATGCTTGGATTACCAACATAAGGGCTGTTCCAACCTCCTAAACAACAATTTATAGTAGTGTCATGACTCTTGGGTGCTTTTTCTCCACAAAAAGAGGGTAAACAAACCTAAATAAAACCAATACCATTTAATTTCAGACCCTATAAACCAAGTTGGATTCTACTTTAGGTGATTCTCGGCAATCTCTTGAAGGAGATCAATAGCAAATAACAGTCTTTAGTGGCTTTCCTTGCAACCGTAGGTCACAAAACAACCCTAAAAATCTATGGACCTGTGCACAAGAGAATTAACAACCCCAGTTGGCCCTAAAATACCAATTTTGTTCTGGATTAAGGGCCCCTGTCAGTGCAATGATTCTTCCCAATGTTTGACAGTTGCCCTGTGATTGCCATTACATGATTTCCATCTATAAACCACTATTGTGGTTTCATCATTACTCCCATTCAAAAACAAAAAAGTAGACATGACTTGTCTCCCTACATTAAGTCCACGTGCACATAATGACTATCTTCGGTACTTCCTAACTTTTCAGTATTCCTTTTGACAACAAAAGTGAAACATGAAACAATATCCTTACTTTCAGCATCTTGCACAGCTGATGGCTTTGATCGAACTGTATAAGTACTTTGTTCCCAAATTAAAGATTTTGAGACCTACGAATGAAGGGGAGTGAGATGAATGGTTGAAGGACTCAAATGGAGGATGAATTGTTGCCTTGTTCTGCCTACCCAAAGGTCCTTTTATAATGAAGATTATCCCTAACTTATCATTGATTTGTAGACTTCTATTGTTCACCCATACTGCTCTACGAAACAAATTTTTATGCTGATCTAGCATGTATATTCACGATGATGCTTGTTTTCACATATTAATTTTCAACCCTAAGGAAACGTTAACTTGTTTTCCATACTAATTTTCAACCCTAAGGCAATCCCATAGTAGAAAGAACCAAAAAATACTATACCCCACAAATCAAAAGGCTCTTAAATTAACCATATCATGCCTTGCTCAATGATTTGATGAAACCAAGGGGGTGGAAAAAGGGAAAGGAAATATCAAATATCACTCACACCATGGAATAATTCTAAAGCTAACCAACTGTCTAAACCACAAAGGTCATCTTATCCTGTTAATTGTAAGAGGGGTAAAAAAAATCAGACACGGTGAAAATTGGCATAAAATGATCAAATAAAAAATGGAGAACATCAAAATACCTAGTACTTGCTTCAAGACCCAAACATCATTCAAGTGAAATGTCCGCTCTTCACCACCATGGGTTATATATATATATATATATATATATATATGCACTACAGAGTAGCATTGAAGAGGTTAAAAGATCCACTATACAGTATCGCCAAGAACTAACATCATTCAAGTGAAGGATGTATGCAGAATGCTATAGACATTATATCTCTACTCATTCGATTTACTACAAAGTGTTATAGCTTGCTTAGTGATCCTCTCTGTTTATCATTTACGTTCAAAGTTCAAATTCAACGTGAAATCAACAAGTCCAGGCAAATCTTCTAGTACAATGCCTTTATAGTAATGGACAAATAATGATGTTGAGTTCTTGGAGATCCTATAGAGTGGATGTTTTAACCTCTGTGCTACTCTGAAGTGCATAAGCCAACACTTCAGAGGCATATTTCCTAGTGGTAACCTACAACAATCATATATATATATATAATCAATGGTGGTGAAGAGCGGACATTTCCAGATCTGGCTACTTGGCACGTTAAATACATGTATATCAGTCTATAATATTTGTTGATTTATTCCTTTAAGCTTGTCTTGATGATGCTTGTTTTCCCATATTAATTTTCAACCCTAAGGAAACACTAACTTGTTTTCCCATGCTAATTTTCAACCCTAAGGAAACCCTAAGGAATACAATTGATTAGCTTCACAAGAATACTTGACAAACATTCAAAGGTAACACCTCTAATCTAGGAATCTTTAATACATCCACATCACTAACATTCAACAAATTGAGAATTCAAGTCTGATACTGAAGTAGCTAATCCAAAGAAGCAATAAATAAGAGAGATTAGTAATATGAGGGGATCATCCACCTCAATCATCCAAAGGATGTCAATAGCAACAGCACATAAAAGACTTAAGTGCTAAGGGCTAGAAAAGCTGGAAAGTGCCCTGATCAGTACATTCACCATCAGTGAATTCAGTAAACTGAAAATGGCCTAAGGCCAAGGTTAATGCTTCTTTGGATAAGCTATCAGCCTTAGTATTGTGTTCTCTGAATATGTGAACTTCTTTTAGCTGGATGAAGTAAGGTTCCATATCACGAATACGTTGACACCAGCCATCAAGTGCAAGTAAAGTTAGTGCTGATCTTCTATTGAACCAATTAATGATGGCTGTGGAGTCACCATGAATGTGCAGAGTGGGAAGGACCATGGATTTAGCACAATAAAGGAGAGTCCAGAAAGCAAGTAGTTCAAATCTGGTGTTTGTACTCATACCAACACCCAATTTGAAGCAAAAATAGTGGTCCTGGGTGATCAAAAGATGAACACCTATACCTCCAATTTGACTGGTTGAAGCCCCATAAAAGAATATGTAGATACAATTATCGAAATAGTTTATGTAGTCAAACTTATTACCTTTCTTTTTTGCATTGACTTAGCCACTTTCAATTCACTAACTCTAAAATAGCTAATAAGTGTTGGCTAATAATGGGGACGATTCTTGGTATTATGTTTCATTAGGTTGCAACATGGCAAAATTGTGCAACAAATACCAAGAATCATCCCCGTTATCAAAATATTTTATTAGGTACAATTATCAAAATAGCGGAAGATGTAGGTACAATTATCAAAATAGTTTTTTTAGTCAAACTTATTACCTTTCTTTTTTGCGTTGACTTAGCCACTTTCAATTCACTAACTCTAAAATAGCTAATAAGTGTTGGCTAATAATGGCGACGAATCTTGGTATTATGTTTCATGGGGTTGCAACATTGCAAACTTGTGAGGCATAATACCACAAGTCGTCACCGTTGCTTGGCTGAACACTTGCTATCTTTTGTGAGATATAGTTCATGTGGACAAACTCTGTCCTCATGGACAGTTTTGTTTGATGACGATATTAACAGGTATGTAGAAAAAAAATTAATATTTTATAATGATCTTCAATGATCTAGGGTTTAGGTTCTAGTTTATTGCTTATAACAAAACATGGCTAGGGTTCTCACTACTCTAAGCGCCCCAAGAAAGGTGGATTGACTCCCAGCTACCATATCATATTTGAATTTCTCCTATGCCTTTTGGAGGTTTGATATTCACCCCTTTTGTTTCCCAGTTCCCAAGGTTTAAGGATTTTGTCCCAATCCTTCTACTATATGTTTAACATCCCCGTGTGAAGACCTAGGTCTAAAGTTATACCTAATGGTTAGTTGGGATGAACCATGTAAATTGTTGTATTTATGACACTGCCAACACCTAAATGGAAACCCCTCATAGTCTGATGTCTGAATGATAGAAATATTTTTGTGCTCAATTTCAATATCCTCCTTTAGACCCTCATGGTTGTTTAGTCTAACCAAAATGCGAGAAAATTTCATATTGTCCGACTTTTTTAAATGACATATCTGTCGCAACAAACACCCCCACAATATTTCTAATGCCCCTAAAAACATCTAAAGACCAATAGCCAAAGGGAAAACCTTAAAGTCACACCCAAATTAGGGTGATGTCTAACTTCTCTCTTTTCTTGTCAAACAGAGTTCTCCACATTTTCAGAGCCATTAGTGTCGAGCCTATACACCAATTATGTTTGAGATCCCATTGTGCATCTTCGGCTTTCTTAAGATGCAAGATGAACAACCTTTGGAGAGAACCAGGATTTTGGGCACGCATCCTAGTTTGTCACCCCAATTTTCCTAACCCAGATCCTTGAGGGTTTTGGCATTGAATTGTCGACCTTAGACCCTTCCCGTAATGGTTGTCTCTGTTGTATTCTCCAACTTGTTAAGGTGTATAACTACCCCAACCATGAAATTGTTTGCTTTGCCTTGGTTTTTTAAAAGTTGCTACTTATTTCAACTTGTTTGTTCCCAAACTTTTGTCCTCGAACTAGTGTGTTTTTCAAGGTCTTGGCTTTCATCAACAAAGGTATCCCTCGTTCCATCTATTCCACCATCCTAAGTTTATAATTTTCTTAAGTACATGGCACTCATTAACTAACTCTTCTAAGGCTAGAAGTCCAGGCTTTGATTCCACATGTTAAGGAATGGAATGACCAATTGGGGTGCTTATGGTAAACCCCAACCCTGGTTATTGGGAAACGGGTTTATGAGTTTGAGGTTCCACCGCAGCTTGCCAAAGTGAGCAGTTGATGGTATCAAATTATATAGGATAGGGTCCCCTCCCCCTTAAGGAAAGTCAATATTGGACCGCCAATTTTTGAGATCGACAGAAAGGAGCAAACATCACAGCGCGCACAAAAAACCCTTGTCACAGGATTCCCAAAAACCATTGTCACATAGGCTCTGCACATGGAGCAAAGAAGGGAAAGCTTCAGCCGAGACTCTGATGACGTAATGAGGGCCTTAATCAGGGTTTTGTGCACATGGCTATGAAGGATGAAGATGAGCTTCGTGTACGACTGTTAAGCCATTAATTAAAATTTTAATTTTAACGGTGATCCGTGAAAACACAATACAATTTAACAGCCAGTGATCGACCTGTATACCGTGCAGGAGTCAAATCAATAAAAAAAATTCAAGAGTATGGGATGGATCGGGATAGACCAAGGCTGCACTCTGTTTTGAGATGGGACCGTCATGATTACAGGAAAGCTAGCCTAGAGTGCGCTCGAAGCGCGCTTTTCAGTCTCATGTGCGGAGGCTAACAGCATGCCAAAAAAAAGGAGGTCATGATGCTTACCCGTTGAGTCATGAGCTCCAAATCCAAAACCAGAACTCCAAAATGTGAACCCTGTGCTCCAAATTTGTACCGTCAGCTCCAATTCTCAAGCGTGAGCTCCAATTATCAACAGTGAGCTCCAATTCTCAACCCTGACCTCCAATTATCAACCGTGAGCTCCAATTATGAACCCTGTGCTCCACCAGACCTACTCCCAAATTCACAAAAACCTCCAAATTGCACTGAACTATCCACAACGAGTCGCGACAATGTCCAAATACACTTGTCATTTTTTATTATATATTATTATATATTATATGTATTTTATTT
>LPNX010116262.1:39657-141474 GCA_001517045.1 Pseudotsuga menziesii
TCATAATCATCTTCATCATCATGTTCATCATCATCGTCGTCGTCATCATCGTCATCCTCATGATGATGATAATCATCATCATCATCGTGATGAAGATGATGATGATGTTGATGATGATCATGAAGATGTGATGTTGATCATGATCATGATCATTGATGATGATGATGATGATGAAGATTATGATGTTGATGTCGACGATGACAATGATGATGATGATGATTATCATCATCATGAGGATGAAGATGATGATGATAGCGTTAATGATGAAGATGATGATGAAGATGATGATGACGATGATGATGATGTTGATGATGAGTATCATCATCATGAGGAATGATGATGACGATGATGATGAAGATGATGCGCATGTTGATGATGATGATGCGCATGACGGTGATGATGTTGATGGTGATGTGCATTCGATTTACTATGATGAAGATGATAGTGATGGTGATGATGTTAGTAACACTCTTTTTTTAAAATAAGATAAAATAATAGTTCTAATTAAATATTTACCTTTCAATATATTTCATCATCTTCTTCATCCATGTCAACGTCTTCTTCATCCATGTCATCATCTGTATCATCAGATACATATTCAACATTGTAAGGATTGGCCATATCATCATCATCATCATCATCAGTTACGCTCATAGTGTCATCGTCGGAATAATCTTCATTGGCATTGTCTGCTACATCATCTGATTCAACTATTCCTTGGACATCTTCTGTTGGATCATCATCGTCAGCTAAATCAAGTTGATCATGCTCTTTGTCATCATATTCTTCTTCCAAAGAACCCTCTTCATTATCATCATCTAGGTTATACTTTACCAACCTTCCCCTTGGATCGTGTTTCACAACAAACGACCAGCCGCTTTACCTGAAACCTCTGAGTAAAATTGAATTTATATTAACTTGTTCTCCGTTGGTATGAAATTGGATGACGTCTTTCATTGCATGGTTGCTTTCTTGAATGTCTTTGCACACTTTCACAACTTTATCTTTCTCCCTCCTTAGCTCTAGTAGTCACCATAAGGTTTCAGTAACATTCTTTCCTATATGCATTGTATCAAACAAATGAGCAATTTGTAGGTGCTCATAGTACGGCAACCTACTGAATTGAATAGGATAACTTTTCATTCCTCGTGGAAAACCATTAATTCCTTCATGATCAAGATGGACATCATGAATATTAGTGTATAATTACTAAATTACATCATAAATCAAATATGGCCACTACAACAAACAACTCACAATAAAAATTAAAATACATAAAAATTCATATATGATGATCCATACGTACCATGATGACGATTTCTATTGTATTGCATCTTCCAAAGGTGAGGTGTCATTTTCCGTGGTTTTAATGCAGTCTCCTGATTCCCATTGAAAATATTTCTTTCAGTTGTTCTATACCTATGATTCTTAGAGAGGAAATTCCTATACTCATCAAACACCTCCTTTCTTAAGCTTTTTGAACAACGAGATTTTATCTTAGGACCACAAACTGGACATGTAAATTTACCCTTTGTCTGAAGACCTACAATATTTACATATGGAATATCTATGTCAAATATATTCATATATAAAATATTCTAACTACTCCATATCATTAAATGCAATTAAAGTGGAACTTAAAATTACAAACCACAAAATGAAGTTAACCCAGGGGCATCGTATATTGTCCATACAACCATTGCATGGAATTGAAATTGCCTTTGTCGTATTGGTCTAGATACGTCATACATAGTTATGCCATTCCATAACTTCAGTAGCTCATATATAAGAGGTTCGATGTATACATTCATATCTTTGACTTGGAACTTCCCTGATTCATAATTTGAAGTACATATAAAATATATCATTATGAGAACCATTAAGATATATAAACCATGCAGAAGAGTAAAATAATAGATATATATATGAAATTAAGATACATATTACGACAAATGAGATGCCACAACTACATTATAAATAAAACAGTTTTCGTCAATAAAACCTGGAATAATCATCAACAACATTATGTGCTCCCTCTTTATTGACAACCATGGAGGAATGTTATTGTTGATAAAAAAAATAGGCCAAACTGTGTAAATGGATTTCATCTGTGCAAATGGATTAACACCATCTGCTGCCAAAGAAATCCTATGATTACGTGGTTCTTCTTTAAAGTGAGGCCACTTTCCTCAATATCTCTAAAAGCAGTACCATCTGTAGGCATTCGGATAACGTCAACTTGACTTCTGTTCCTGGCATGGTAATCCATAAATTGCGCTATGTTTTTGCACCTGAACAGTCGTTGCAAACGTGGAATGATGGGAATATAACTAAGAACCTTCTAAGGCACATTTTTTGTTACTTTGTACGATATCTACTTACATGACATTCTGGACATTCGGTTGCAAATTCATGTTGATTATAATATATAACATGGTCATCGGGGCATGCATGAATTGATTCATAATGCATTCCAATCTCTTTCATGATGGAAGATAAATCTCAATATGTGCGAAGTAAAATATTTGATGGTGGTAACAAAAATTCAGCTATCAAGCTACAAAAAAACAAAAAAAAATTGTTAATGTAATAAATAAATAATATTAACGAAACACGCTTCATCTGTACGATGATCAATAATGAGTTAACAATACAATTATTAGAGGAATACAAATAAACTTTACTGCGATCATACAATTATTAGATACCTTAGCATACGTGTGATTGCAATGTTTGAAAGACCATTCATAACCTTCAAGTTCATTATCAACAATATAGTAGAGAGAATATTTGTTTTGGAGCCTTCATAAAGGGGTTCATATGCCTTATCGAGAAGAGTATATCGTGAACATCATCAAATTCATCATCATTTTCATTATCAACATCATCGTCATCCATTCTAACGTTAAATGAATCATGGATCAATGTATTTGTACCATCATATTCAATTACATCATCGACATGATCATCTTGTTCAATATGATCATTCACTTGTTCTCCATTAAACATACACGCTCCATGATCCTGACCCTGAACTTGTTCTGAAAGCACTTCCTATGGATGACATGCTATAGGGTGTCTTTCCTTTAATATAAATACATGGAAACATCAATAGATATACATTAATATATGAAAAAATAATAATACATACAATTACCAAAAAAAACGAATATAATAATGTTTATAATGCTAAACCTACAAATGGACGATATTCATTCCCCCCCTCAGCGTGTCCATGTTCCCTGCAATGTTTTGTGGCTGTTGAGATCAATATTCTTCTCCTCTTAAATCCCCTGCATTGAGTACATGGACAATAGCATTTTCCATCACCCCTTCGTTTCGCTGCATTCCATAGTCTAGCAAGCAATTGTCGGTTGTCTTCGTTTGGATCCGGAATATTTAATCTATTTGACATTTTGTCATAAACTTCGTTAATGAATATAACCGGTTGTCTTAAAAAATCAAGTTCCACACATCAACCATGCATCAAGGTTTTGTCAAACGGAAAGAAGTCGAAGAATAAAAAATTCTCGGCAAACTGTCTATCGATGAAAAAAAATTCCCACAACCGCCCGTTGAAGAATAAAACAATTCCTGAAAACGTCCATCGAGGAACAAATAATTTTCACAATTGTTCGTCGCTTCTACAACAAACATGTCGAAATGTTTAAAACAATTTATATTTATAATGGACATGCGTCAGATATTTGACACCTTGAACATAGTTATCGTTGAAAGTATGGGACCATAAAATTTAAAATCATGTAAACCTTAATTTTTTTTTATAAAAAAATATATACTGCCCGTCGGATATCCGACGCTTAGGGGTCAGATAACCGACATTTTTGGGTTCACAAACGTCGAAGATCCGACACGGAAGTGTCGGATAACCGACACTACAAGAGTCAGAAATCCGACTCCCAAGTGTCAGATATTCGACGGCGCTATAAATATTTTGTTGCCAGCATTCTGTTGATTGATTGTTGTCCAACACATCCGTGCGAAATGTCGGATAACGTCAGATTCTGAAGTCGAAATTCGGGTTCAAATCTTGTTGTGTGATACAACAGGATAGATGGGTTTCTGACGAGCTTGGCATTTACCAAGAGTTTAAAGCATATTCCAACCTTTACTTGTAGGTTGAGGATGGGAAACCTGTGATACTACTGTTGTATGTAGAGGATCTGTTCTTGACAGGTGATGAGAAGCTCATAGCTAAAATGAAGAAGAGGCTTTTTGCACAATTTGAAATGAAAGACTTGGGTATGATGCACTATTTCTTAGGTCTTGAGGTGTGGAAAAATCCATATGAGATTTTTGTGAGCCAAGGAAAATATGCAGTAGAGATCCTAAAGAGATTCGAGATGATGGATTGCAAGGCTATCGCCACACTGATGGAATCAAACTTGAAGTTGTTGTGTGATTCTACTTTAGAGACGATTGATTCCACAGTCTACAGGAAGATTATCGGTTCGTTGATGTACCTGATAAACACAAGGATGGATATATGATTTTCGATGAATACTTTAAGCCAATACATGGTGGAGTAGAGACATGTTCACATGGTTGTGACAAAGCACATGTTGAGGTGCCTAAAGGTACAATTGAGTATGTCCTCAGACATGTGAGGGATCAAGGATCTTGCTACAAGGATATGTTGAATCAGATTGGGCTGGTAGTGCTACAAATAAGAAGAGCACTTCATGGTGATGCTTCAGCTTGGGGTCTAGCATGATTTCTTGGTTCAGCAAGAAGTGGATGAGTGTAGCACTAAGTACAGCCAAGGAAGAGTATATTGCAACTTGTTTAGCAAGTTGTGAGGCAGTGTGGCTTTAGAAGCTACTTGTGGGATTGTTCGATGTTGATCTAGATACGACTTGTGTGTACTGTGACAACTAGAGTCATGTGATGTTGTCCGAGAACCCAGTATTCCATGACAAGTCGAAGCACATCAAGATACAATATCACTATATCTTGGATATGGCACAGAAAGGAGCAATGAAGATCTAGTACATTGCGACGGATGAGCGGATAGCCAATGTATTGGCCAAGCCTCTAGCAAGACTGAAGTTTGATTACTTTAGAGACAAGTTTGGAGTTGTTTAGATCAGTGTCCATCGCAAGAGAGAGTGATGAGTCCCTGTGGTCCTCACATCTAGCATGGAAAAGGGTCGGCTCTGTGGAGGATGAGTGGTCTTCACATCTAACATGAAAAAGGGTTGCCTCTATGGAAAACATATGAGATGTGCACCCACTATAAAAAAGGACTAGTCACTGCACAGGTGGTCATTGTATGGGATGATCCCAACTTGGTTGGTTGTATCTCATGAGTTACTAGTTGTATCTCCAAGGGTAGATCCCAACATGGTTGGTGGTATCACTGAGGGATATCCTAGTATTGCATGTAGGTTCCTCGATGGACTAGGTTGAACTTGTGCACATTGTTACATGTAGATTCCCCAATGGACTAGGTTGATCTAGTGCATGTGTTGCATGTAGGTTCCCTAATCGACTAGGTTAAACCGGTGCATGTTGTTACATGTAGGTTCTTTGATGGACTAGATTGAGCTAGTGCATGTTGACTGGTGGTATCACCAAGGGTAGATCCCATCATGGTTAGGCGTATCTCCAAGGGTAGATCCCAGTGTGGTTGGTTGGATCTTCGAGGGTGAATCCCAGTATGACTAGTCGTATCACTAAGAGTGGATCCCAATGTGGTCATCTTAGGGATGATAGCCATTCTATGGGAGAATGGAGGCACCTGGTCAGTTACTAGGAAGATAATTAAGTCTAGGACCAGAGCTCACCCTAGGGCTGGGAGCCATTCTTTAAGAATGGAGGCACTTGGTTAGTTACCAAGATGTTGAATTTGGTCAACCTTAAGTCTAGGAATCAAGAACCTGATATGCAATCAAGACCTGGTCAGGGAACAAGATGTTGAAGTCCTAGAATGGATCTAGGCACTGGTTACATCCAACATGAAAAAGGTTTGGTTGTGTAAAGCTTATGATGATGTATAGATTCAAGAGATGTCACAAGTGAATGGCCCGAGTTACAAGCTGCAACAGCAGTGATGAGGTCCATTGATGACGTCCAGAGTTGATATCTAGTGATGATGTCCAGTGACAAGACCTAGTGATGATGTCTAGAGTTGATATCCCGCAATGATGTCCAGTGTTGAGTGACAAGAACTAGTGATGATATCCAGGGATGATGACCATAATGGAAGAATACCTTCCTTGTTAAGAGGGAGTGTTGAAGAATGTAACTTCAGAAGATAATCTTACTGTACTTTTATTGTATTATTGTTGTACCTCCTTCAAGAGATGTTATTGATGTGCTTGGTCATGTAAATGCACTTGAAAGAATCAATGTAACCCTTTTGTTGTAATTCGGGTCAATGCTACCCACAAGAATATTATATAAATATTATTTTGAATCTCCCTAGGAAGTCGGCCATTTTTGGAGCAACAGGTCAGCCCAATTAGCTTATTTGGTCACTCACTTGATGAGTATAAATAGAGAGGGAGCTCCTCTCATTTGGACACACTTCTCACTCAAGCAAGTGCACAAGAGAGAGAAAGAAGAGGCTCACTAGAGAGGAGAGATAGTTTCTATTGTCTTTGGGGTTCATACTATCTTGGTTAGCATTGCACTTGGTGACAGAATCTATACTAAAGAAGTTGTTGGGTTTTCTCCCTTGTGGTTTCCTAGAGGAAACTTCGTGAGTTCTTTTGTCTTGTTGTTCTTGTCTTTCTTTCAATGATCCTAATGGTATGGTTTTGATGAAATGATGCTTAATGTTTAAATATCTTGTATAACCATTAAAATTCTAACAAATGGTAGTTACTACAATGGTGGATTGAATGTCAATGGGGCTACAACCAAGTGAATTGTTGTAGGGTGAACGGTGTAGCCACAACGTATGGAGTAATGGAAAATATGGTGGGGGTGAGCGATGATAACCTCCCATGGGTTGTAGAATTAGAGGAAGGATGCCAAGGGGGAAAGAGGAAGGACAAGGGTGGGGTAAGAGTGGTTAAGGACCATACCAACCCTATAGTGTGGGATGAATGGCATGGGTGAGGGATGTTGAAGGAAAGGTGGATGTAGTGGACTATTCATGAATGGCACAACCTGCATGCACATTAATAAGTTAGATTGGTATAAATCCAAGAAAATTAGTGAAAATAAGATAACTAAGATAAAAATTAAAAGTATATTTAACTTTACACATGGTGCCCGCAATGGGAGCAATTTATCCACCCCAAGTGGAGATGGTTGTTCTTTCTTAGAAGTCACAAGCTGGAGAAACAAAAAAAGATTGGCAGTCTCTAAATAAACTCAAGTCTTGGAGATGGCTTTAAGCAAGATATTATAAAGAAATGGTCTTATACTTGACTTCTATCAGTAGTATCCATAGTTTTTAGTTCTTTTTCACAATAAAAATAAGACATCAAACCCTTACATGTGCTTTGAAATAAACAAGTTGGAAAATTTAAATGAGTAGTTTTTAGTTGTATAATAAAAGTAAGCCCCTAAACATTTTGATGGAACCTTTAACATATATAAATTAGAAAATTTAAATATGCAACATTATAATGGATGTTCTTATGCCAACAAATATCACTAGCGATCAATGAACATTGTAATGGATATTATTGTTGTAGGTATGAATAAACACTATAATGGTGTTAAGTGATAAAATGGGGTGCTAATGTGTTTTGTTAACATGGGTGTATTAGGTTTTTCCATCGTCTTCGACTCTTTTGGGACTTCAAGATGTCAAAATCATGTCAAAGGAGGTTATCAATAAGCATCAAGCAACACAACATTAAATGTTGCATGAGGTCCAATGCCAAAAGAGGCAATTTCACAACGTTAAATGCCACAAAAAATCCAATATATGTCATTGGATCTGAAGCAATTCAAATCCAATGATATATATTGGACCCTACATGGCATTAGTGCTGTCAGTAGAGGGTTAATGATTTGTCATCAAAGAATGTCACAAGCATGTCAAACTTAGATATACATGCTCAACGATAATGAGTGTGTAGATCTATATTTATTTAGATCAATAATAATAATAATAATAAAACTATCACAAAACCAATGGGCCTGGCTCCTTAATTACCACATTAAATAATTATGCTAATACCTTATTTATGTTACAAAGTTTGAGACACAAGGTGCTTCTCTCAATTAGAAAAATAACTTGTTCTTAATGTTTGAAGTTTGAACTTGTTTTTGATACCTAATTGATCCAAATTTAAATGAATATTTTCTATGCAAACAAGGTAGATAGCCACATAGTGGCTAGTCCGTACCTAGATTATTAAAAAAATGCAAACAAAGAGTCAAGGATGAGCATTGTTTCTATTTGAGTGGCATGACAACATAAAAGTATCCAATTTGCATTAAAGTATATGAAAAATGTTGAGAAAATATTTATTGGAAAAATATGTTAGAACACTGTCCTTTCTACTATTGTTTTCTTTACCCATGTTTTCAAGTAATGTGCAGAAGCTCATTATCTTCATTGAGCGTAAATGTATTGTGCGCGTGTAAGTTCATGCAGCATATAAACTGTTGTTACCTTCTTTTGGAGATATTCGTATGACATTTCTACAAGATAGGGAAGTAGTTCCTTCAAGGCTTGTTGATTCATTAGAATGCATCGTACAATGGTATTTCTTATGGTCTTGATCATGAACATTTATATTTGCATTGGACACAACTAATAATTACATTTTCTATTAGAGAGGAAGGCTCCATTGGAAAATTGCATTTAATGCATAGAGGATCGAAGGGAGTTGAGTATGCATTTGTAATTGTTAGTGTACCTTCTAACTAGTAAGTGCAATGACCAATATTTATAACTATGTGGTTAGAATTAAAACAAATAAATGTAGGAAAATAGTTGATTTTGGCAATGGGTGCTTACAGTAATTGTTTAGCCAATTAATTTCATCTCGAGTCTTCTACTCTTGTTTTCAATCTTGCCATAAATGTTTTTTGAGTTGTTCAAAATGTTCCTTCTCTTATTTATCTTATTCGTGCTAAATATTTTAATAACATATGGGAAAATCTCCACTTTGTAATAGTTGCTCCGCTTGAGCAAAGAATGGTGCAAATGTTTCAAACAATTTAAGTTGTTATAGAAAAGTAGTAATGTTATGTTATTTTCTCAAGATGGATGGAATTTGGTGATGTAAATGCTAAGCATGATTAAAAGTGTTGGCATGAACTTATAGCTTTTTTATTACTACTGGAGTTTCCATCCTTAATTTGTAGTGTATATTGCATACCTATTATATGAGTAAATATAACAATTCCTTCAATTGTACTAGTTGGATATGAGTCTTTGTCAGCGATTTAATTGTTGTATTTGGGACACATATTTATTCCTTGCAAAATAGAGTATGTTTTGTTGAATACTTGATTAGTCGAGCAATAAAACACGGTGTCAATCATATTTGTTCTAAGTAGAATTTGGAAACTAGCAATAGATACAACACTTCTTGGTAAAATCTTTAGTCAGTGCTCTTCAATAAGATCAGTTTGTACAATGATTGCAACTATCATTATTCCTTCCTAATTTGTCAAATTTGCGTGTAGCATTTGTGGTGTCCTATGCATTTTATCCAGATATATACTACAGGTTAACATGACTCCACCATTGAGTGTTTTCAAAATTTCACGTGTTTAAATCTTCAATCGATAGTTGAGTCGATGCTACTGATTTTTGTGAGTAGAAACATATGTACATGGAATAAAGAATAAGCTAAATGAGCATTGCTATGTATAATAAGGAATGTGCTAATGAACATTGTGGGATATATATTGCTTGGCATCTAGTTGTTGTGATGTTTTTGTCCCTTCAATTGTATTGTTGTCTATGGTTTATAGAGATGGAAAAAACAATGGTATCGTGGTGAAGGAGGTATGGTTGTATTTTCTTTCCATTGATAATCTCTAATGCTTCTACATTCAAGGGTAATAAAATCAACTAGAATAAACAACATGAAAAGTCATTTTTTACAAAACAAATATATTTAAGCATATTCATGTCGACCTGTTGTTGAAATGGTGTTGTGGTATCCACTTGTATCAATTATGTTGTTTCTAATGAACTATAAAAGTAATGGTATATTACATTAGCATGATGTATTAACATGAACTGTACAGTTTGACAACAATTTAAGTAAATTTAAAAAATAAATTTAGAGATGCTCACCCGTTGATTTCTTCTTGTATGTTTTATTCTTGCTCCATTTGAGATAAAGGACATGTTACATGAATTTTGTAACAAAGTATCAAAGTACATATAAAAAAATACCAAAATAGAGATATGTATGTTTTGATTTTGTGTTGCATGGTTGTTGTTATGTATTTGTTATTTGTATTTTCTTAATATGTTCGATACCTTTTAAAAAGGCATAAAATAACTTGAAGAAAAATTATTTGACATATGAGCATTTAGGATGCAAAACTAGTGCACTGATTTATACTCCAGTGATATTTCAAATTTACTATAATTATTAAATTCAATGGCATATGTGTTGGCAGGGGTTTTGGGTGAGTGAGTTGCGCATCATCGCGGCAGCTGCGCAACCTCATGTGATACCGCGCAAGGCTAGATTAGCGCGATGGGCGGAAGAATAACCGCTTTGAATATTTTATATGTTATTTGACCAAGTTTTGTTGTAATAGGTCATTAGCGGTTATAAGTTAGTTAGAAGTGTACCCTCAATGTAACGACGCAAGCCTATTTATAGATCTAGTTTTGCAAATAGGAAAATGGGCATAGATGATTAGAGCTACAGACTGAGTTTACGGGAATTGCATCAGAGAATAATCAAGACATAAGATTTCGCACGATCTAGTTTTGTGAAGAATTCTCTACGTACTTGCGATTGATCTGGGTTTCTCCTGATGTATGCAATCTCCGGTTTTGGAGAAGAATTGTGTAATGTGGTTCCATTGCGCAAGATTAATATGATATGGTGATTGTGGCACAAATCTTGTATGTTATCGTTGTTGCGATTTTGTCTGTTATTGTTGTTGTAATCTGATATGTTATGATGCTGCGATCCATTCTGTTATGATGGCATAATGTAGATGTGATCTAGTCTCTTCCTGCTATATCAATGTGATCTGTTTTGATGCTATATGTTTTATGCTACTGTCTGTTGTGCGATGAGTAGATATGTTTCATGAATAATGTTGCGACATTGTGATAACTATGTGATGATATGATGATTGCATAAGTTATGGATACCCTCTGCAAGTTGAAGAAATAGTGTAAAGTTGACTGCTAGCTCTGGATCAGGCAGTTATGGTGTCCTTCCATCGAATCCTTGTATCCTCCCTCCACACTGCTGGAAACTCGGTTCCGACAGCTCTCCCTTGAACGCCCTCAGGTCAGACCTTGTCTGCTCCGCAGACATTGCTGGGCAAGGTAAAACCTGTCTGGGCCGATGCTTAGGGAGATTGCCTTGTAGGGCATCAACAGAGTGGGAACCCCTGTTGACGAGGCTTTGTTGGCGGGTTTCGCCAACAAATGGTTTCGTTGTCGGGACTTGAGTTGTTGTTAAGAGGAGGATATGTTTTGGCATCCGACTCAACCGAAGATCGAAGGATGGTTTGATCTAAAATTGCGGGAGTTTTCCACGGCTGAAAAAATCGGAATCCGAAGTTGTCGATGGGCCACTAGTTGGATAGGTACATCCACAACGGTCCTCACGAATGGTTCTTTTGTGAATTTCTTGTCCTCTTGCAGGAATGGCTAGCAAAATTCACTAAGAAGAAGACAAACTCTCAAGGAGGAGAACCGACATCCTAGACCCCAGAGTTGATCCAGGAGTTACAAGAAACCAATAATAAGGCATCGCGGGAAGTTGAAGTGTGGTTGGATAGTATCTTAGAAGGATATATCACCGAGTTTGCAGTCGACACGAATAAGTTCTTTAGTGAAGCAGAAAAAGAGTTCTTCAGTGGACCTCGAGGAAGGTTCTTGTTGTCGCTGCAGCTGGCCATTAAGCAATTGATCTGTGAAAAAGGTATTCTGAAGATGGACCAAGAGTAGTGGAACTCTGGTGTGCAGAGGATGTAGGCACCGCGATGAAAGGGGGGATGCATAAAAAGGTAAGGGGTAGATGGGTATGAGTTCTGGTGAGAATGTGAAGGTCGCCGAGGAAACTAGTGGTTGTACAAGGGGAGGAGCAAGGTTTCGAGAGAAGAGGAAGAGGACAAGAGAAGGCCCTGCAGCGATCAAAGTGCAATACCGTGAAGAACAACCACACAGGACGAAGCGACCTTTTTGTGACGACGAGGACAACCAGCCCTAGGTTATGCTTAGAAGAACAACAGGATCGAACCCTAGCAGTAACGTGCCCACACCTCTGCGCACTACTCTACCGCAAGGAAACAATACACATTCTGAGTCAACTTGCCCAACGTGTCAACAACAGTCTAGTAATAGAGCACCAACAAGAGGAAGAAGGCCCAGAATGGCGGGCGACGAAATGAAGTTACCAATCTTCAACGGGAATGGCACTGACGACCCATAGCAGTACTGGTTCTTATGTGAGGCGATCTGGACCGCCCGACAAACTGTCGATGATGATGTGAATAAAAGTCAGCTGGCCACTACTCTAAGGGGCCGTGCACTGGAATCGTTCATGAAATTCACGCAGATACCGCAGCGGGGTACCGCGAAGACATTGCATGAGATCCAAACGAGGTTATTTGAAGAATTTAAGCAGCCAAAATCTGAGGCTCAATATATTACTGAATTGGAGGAGATCAAACAGTTCCCCATTGAGACGATTTGGGACTTTGATCAGTGGTTTAAGACGTTGATGGCTTGGGTCAGTTTTCAGATGAGCGCAACACAAGGAATGGTTCATTGTTGTGTTTGTCCCGCATATCAAACAGCCACTAATGCAGCAAAATATTGCAACATAGAGCAAGGCTCTAGAGACCGCGATGAAATTGGTGGCATCACCAGTAGGAGAGTCTGCAGTCGGAATGACCCAGATTCAAGCATAGTTGGCCTATTTGACGCTCCAACTGCAAGATATCAAAAAGTCCAAGGAAAATCGCGATGATCTTTAGTGCACTCGTTGCCATGAAGGAGGACATACCAAGGACACATGTCCAATGTTTCAAAATTATTTGTTGTCGGGAGCCCTGAATCCGTTGAGCTGTGCTAGTGTACCATGGTGTCGCATATGTCAGGTCTATGGGCATCAACATGAGAACTGTTATTACATGCAGAAGATGGTTACCAAGGAAGAAAAATTTGTACTGTACATTTTTTTGGTTAGTTAGACATGACGACAAAAACTATCGCGCTTATGATTTGCTCCAAGAAAGGACGTACGATTCATACTTTGTGAAAGGTGAGGACCCCCAGACAGCGCAAGCACAGCCGCAAATAGTACAACCAACAGCACAGGTGTCGTATACACCGCCACCTTCGTTGCAGTTTGTCCCTGCGCAACCACAACAACAGTTTATAGCGCAGCCATAGTTTGCACCTCAGCCGCAAATGGTTGTACAACCGCAGTAAACCAAGCATCGTGACTACAGTATAATTAGCCACAATATGTTCAAGCCACACACTATGTCCAGTAGCAGCCTAACCCACCGCAGCAACAAATGGCCCAACCGCAGTTTCAGCAAGGAGGAGTCCGTGGAGGATTCCGCGGAGGGTTCAGAGGTCAAGGAGGAGGATTTAGCCGAGGATGAGGACGAGGTCGTGAATCAATCCAATGCTACACCTGTGGGGTATTTGGGCATTACCAGAGGGAGTACTCTCATGCGCAATGCACTTATTGTGCAACCAGCGATCATAATATCGAAAGTTTCCCTCAGTTGATTGCAAAATGGCAGGTAGGAAATATTCCTTAGTTACTGAATGCGTAGAATCAAAATCAGCCTGCATTTCAAGTATAGAACCAATCGATAATGCAGAACCAAGTCCCATCGCAGACTCAGACCCAGAACCCGCCTTAGACACAGAACCAACCGACGAATCAACCATTGAATCAAAATCCACCTTTGAACTTAAATCAAGGATCGACGGTTGCCACTATTCAAGCTGAGCCGCGGATGAAGGATGTTGACGTTGGGATTGTCACTCGCGATGGTGCGACAACTGGAGACGATGGACCACGGCTACAAGTATGGCTCGTTGGTAACAAGAAGATCGCATTTGATATTGCGATAGAGAAAGATACCTTCTTTGACGCAAAGAATGTAATAGGGCAAAATCTAGGTAAGTTACCAATTGTTGATATGCCAATTGCTTTCGATCCATCTGTAGAGGCAAGACCATCGAGGTAGCATGGTACCTTGCAGAATTTTTTTGAAAGTTGTCTATCACTGGCAACGGACTCTGACACCCTTGTCGAGCTTGAGACATTATTGCACCACCTAGATAAGACAGTGAATGATTGAATTCCTTGCAAAAAAGGAAGACAAGTAAGAAGATGAGGATGAATATACAGATTGGAAATTATGATGTTGACTCGGTCATTCTGGATATTGGATCCGATGTAAACATTCTAACCAAGCAAACCTGGTAGTTGATGGGAAAGCCAACATTGGGATGGTCGTCGGTACAACTGAGACTGGCAAACCAGGCGAAGGTTCATCCCATTGGTCGTGTTTCAAACTTGGTTGTCGACATTGAAGGTATGAAAATGCATGTTGATTTTGATGTGATAGAAGTTGTAGAAGACATTGGTTCCTATCACACGTTGCTAGGGATTGGCTGAGCTAATGATAGCATGGCAGTTATCAACTTCAAAAACCGCATTATGACATTTGAAAACCAGGATGTTAGGGTCATTGCTCCTATGGACCCTCAGGAAGGACGACGATATATTGAACCTGTAAAGGATGAAATCGGAAGAAGTTGGGATCATGCTTATAACATCTCTGAGGACTATATCCATCCTACTGTCAATGGCGAACTTGGATGGCGCGGCGCAAGTTCCGTGTCCTCCGACTCTGACGATGCTCTAGAAAATTGGCAGAATCGATTGCATGAGGTATCATTCAGAAAATGCAGGTTGATTACACAGTCTCTCCAGCATGTTGCGACTGAGACTGTCGAGTTGCCCATTTATGAAGGACTGCCGGGACTATCAGAGTTCTTTCAGGAATTTGAAGAGAAAGTTTTTAAAACCGCAAAGGATACTAGCTCTTGATGTAGCACTGAAGGCTACTCCGGCTCGATGGTGGGCGACACACAAACAAATGATCCATGACTGGGAACAGTGCCACAGATTGATGATGGTCCGATTTGGCAATATAGAGGTCTATCATACTGGGAGATATGATGGAAGAAATGATCCCACCACACATTTAATTGAGTGTCAGACTCTATGGGCGTCACGACCTAGGGATGAATCGGTCCACGCTTTCGTTCACACTAGGAAAGAAATGTTGAGATCCTGGTATGTGGCGACAGAGTTGTGTAGCACTATCACCACTTGGGAAGAGTTGTCTGTTTATTTTTCGCAGACGTTTAGTTTTCAGGACATCAACCCAAAGGTATGCAATGCTTTACAAATCATCCGCGACATTGTACTCAAGGTCACCCCTATCGCCTATCCAGTTGATCCACATGCGCATTGTTCAATTCAGTCTATGATGACCTGTTACAACTTGTCGGGGGAACCTGAAGATGATGATGAGTTGCGGAATGTTAATATTCCAAAGTCCGAAGGAAGCCGTGATGTCGCAGCCCTCGACATACCGACGGACTCGATGAATCAGCCGTTGAAGATTCGGAAAGTTAACATTGGGTCAGCAGAGAACCCGAAATTTGCCAATGTCGGAGACTTTTGGGACGAGGAGACCATGGCTAGGATCACGGACCTGCTACATGAATTCCAGGACCTTTTTTCGACATGGTTTTCAGAGATGAAGGGAATTTTAGGAGACTTGGGGGAGATGAAAATCATGTTGAAACCAGATGTCAAACCGATGCGACAGAGGCCATATCGACTGAATCCACGATACAAGGACCGTGTGAAGGCCAAGATTGACCGGATGCTTGATGCTGGGATCATCGAACCTGTGGAAGAATCCGAGTGGATAAGTCCTATGGTAGTCCAGGACAAAAAGATAGGAGAAATATGCATTTGCGTCGACTTAAGGAAGTTGAATGATGCATGTGTACATGATCCATTCCCGACCCCTTTTACAAATGAAGTTCTTGAAGGTGTAGGCGGCCAGGAGATGCATTCTTTCACGGATGGCTTCTTGGGATACCACCAGATCCGGATTACGAAGGAGGATCGTTATAAGACTACGTTCGTCACTAAGTGGGGCTGTTTTCAATATACAGTCATGTCGTTTGGGCTGAAGAATGCACTAGCTGTATTCTCTCGTGTAGTTTTCACTGCATTTAAAGATTTTATTCAAAAGTTCCTATAGGTGTATATGGACGATTAGATTGTCTATGGCCTGATTAGGGACCATCTGGACAACCTGCGGCTAATGCTGGAAAGGTGTCGACAGCATCAGATCACCTTGAACTCTAAAAAGTGTATTTTTTGTGCACCATTTGGCATGTTACTGGGACACATTGTCTGTAAGGAAGGTTTGTGGGTCGACCCGAAAAAAATCGCGGTAATCCTTAGTCTACCACCACCAACTAATGTCAAAATGCTTTGGGCCACACTGGGGCATACTGGATACTATCGCAAGTTTATCAAAGGATATGTTGTGATTACCGCCCCCATGGAGAAGCTGCTAAAAAAGGATGCATCTTATGAATGGACTCAAGAATGTCAAGGAAGTTTTGACACTTTGAAAGCCAAGATGGCCTCTGCGCCCATACTAGCTTTTCCTGATTGGGATAAGGAGTTTCATGTGCATGTTGACGCTTCCTCTATCACGCTGGGGGTCGTTCTTGCACAACCAGGTGAGGGCGACCTGGATCATACAATCGCATATGCCAGTAGAAAGCTGTCTTTTGTTGAACGAAATTATACAACGACGAAAAGGGAAGGCTTGGCGATGGTTTATGCATTGCAAAAGTTCTGGCACTACTTGTTGGGCGGACATTTCAAGATGTTCACTGATCATTATGATTTGCAATACCTGGTCAATAAGCTTGTGTTGGGGAGGAAGATCTGTCGATGGCTGTTACTCTTCCAAGAGTTTGATTTTGAAATAGTTGTGAAGCCAGGACGATTAAACGCTGGCCCTGATCATCTGTCTCGCGTCAAGAACGGGGAAGAACCGACCAATATTGATGATGGATTACCAGATGCGCAAATGCTTCGTGTTGACGTCGCAGATGATCACTATGCACCAATTATTCAGTTTTTTGCCACTGGTATCACCCTGGAGGACATGTCGACTAGCCAAAAGAAGTAGCTGGTCGTAAAAGCTTCTGATTTTCAACTAATTGCGGGACAGTTATATAAGCTTGGACCGGATCAAATCCTGTGACGGTGTATTTTACCTCATGAGCAGGGTCCCATTCTCGAAGAAGCACATACAGGAATTGTGGGAGGTCAGTATGGAGGTCGGGCTACTACGCGGAAGGTGTTGCGCGCCGAACTATGGTGGCCTACGTTGCACAACGATGCCGCAGACTATGCGAGGAGCAACGACGTCTGCCAGCGTGTCCGTAAACCATCACAGTGAGATGAGATGCCACTGATACCGCAGGTGACTCTGCAACCATTTGATAAATGGGCTGTGGATTCTGTGGGTCCGATTAATCCACCAGGGAAGCGAACTGGGACGCAATACATCATCACTGCAACTGACTATCTCATTAGGTGGGCGGAAGTTGCATCGGTTGTGGATTGTACTGCTGCGATGGCAGCGAGATTCATCTTTGAAAACATTGTGACAAGGTTTGGGTGTCCCATGATCTTGATGAGTGACCAGGGCAGTCACTTCATCAACCGAACAGTGAAAGCGCTAACTGAGGAATTATAGGTGCAACACAAGAGGATTACACCATACCATCCATAGGTGAATGGGACCATCGAAGCATTCAACAAAATCTTGGAGACAGCGTTGACTAAGGTATGTAACGTTAACCATGATGACTGGGACCTAAAAATTCCAGCAGTACTATGGGCCTATCGCACTACTTGTAAACGGCTAATTGGTCAGACACCATTTAAGCTGGTCTATGGGCAAGAGACAGTCATGTCCATGGAGTATATTGTTCCCAGCTTGCGCATTGCCGCAGAGACGGGCATGGATGATACAGAAGCATTAGAAGAACGCATTGTGCACTTAATCCAGCTTGAAGAAGATCGTTTTATTGTTGGCTTCCACCAGCAAGTTGAGAAGGATCGATAGAAGGCGTGGCATGATCGCCACATTAAGAAAAAACAGTTTGCGACAGGAGATTTGGTGTTGTTATACGACAGTAAGTTCATCAAGCATCCAGGTAAGTTGCAAATGCACTGGTTAGGTCCCTATCTTGTTCATTCCATTACTTCTGGCGGTGCAACTCAACTACAGCAATTAGATGGTGCAGTCTTACCGACGCTTGTCAATGGGAGTCGCTTAAAGCCCTACAGGTCGAGGCCAGCGATGCACACCACTTGAGGCGCTAAAAAAAAAATGAAGATTTTAGTTTAGAATAGCAAGGCGAGTCCCGGGGGAGAGGCTGCGCAAGGTTACAGTTGTTCGTGATAATTGGTCGACCACCTGCGACAGTTGCAGGGCTATGGGGTGGTCAAATCAAGTAATAAATACAGGTAGTTAAATCAGTTGGCTAGCAGCGCTTGTTGAAGCGACCCGCATTAATGAGTGATCCAACAATTAGAGGAGTAAGATCGCCGACAGATTTGGCATCATTAATACCCGATTTAGCAATAATGGTGGGGATAGATTTGGCAATGATGAATTTTGGACTAGAAGTGGCTATAAAACAACGCGCAGGATGCGTAAGGATGGCATTGTTCAGTTCAGCGAGTAGAGAGTGTGAAGCAGAGCAGGGAATTGTGCAGTGTGGTGAGAAGTGTTGAGTGAACTGTAGTGTTGCAGTTTAGAGCCATCAAGTGTAGTTGAAGGGTTGAGGCATGAGGCATGCTGAGCGACCTCGACGCCATAGAGATTTCCAGTGAGTACGAGTCCCCGATTCGGCCCACGACAGTTGAAGAAGAGATAATGAGTATGCCAGTCGGTTCGTCGTCCATTCCCAAGCGGAAGCGGCAAGCTCAGAGGCCCAACCCCACGCCACCGTAGAAGAGGCAAACTCGCACCTCGACAAGAGTGCCAAGCGAAGGAACTGCACAGACCGGGCCATCGAGCTCGAGAGCTGTTGAGTCCGCAGCACCTCGGGGTGTCTCTATACAAGACATTTTGGGCTATGTCGCTCCTACGCGTCCAGGAGCCAAGACAAGACAGCTGTCAAAGAATCAGAAGTACCCACCAAAATTTCCGCCGCTACCGGAGGGGATGAAGTGCTCGGTCAACATCATCCCTGCACTCATAAGGTTGAAATTTGAAGACCATGACTTGCTACTATTCAAAGATGTCAAGGATGAGCCTTATCAATCAGTCCCGGCGGGGCCTGGTGCCCCAATTCAATGAATTCCTCAACCGTGGGCGAGTGGGTTGGATAAATCGGGATTGTTGGGGCTCATTAATATGCCTCATTTGGGCGATTGAATGAAGCCCATGCATGCGTGAAGCAATTATTGGCTTGCTTTCATGGAGGGACACTTTGGTTGAACACGTCGATCCCTGTGACCGTAGACTTGATCACAAGCATCACAAGCTTGCCGAAGGCCGAGGAAGATCCAATGCAGTATATCTGCGGGCGAAATACGGACAAAAATCTTGCCAAGCAGCTAAAGGAAAGCTTTGGTTTACAGCGTGATGGTCGTGCTTATCGCATCGATAGCATTAACTCACAAGCGATGCACATTGGTGCACGGATTCTGGCAAGCAAAGTAGTTCGAGGAAACCGACTAGTACAATGCAATTCGGGTGTTGTTGCCTGCACCCAAATTTGTGCTGAAGGGGTGCAAATGAATTTGTCTATGTTTTTGTTGAACCAGTTGCTCGAAGACACGCTGGCTGCTCATGCTGGGCGGTCATTTTCATATAGTTAGTTGCTAATCCTTAATGTGCTAGTTGCCTAGATGGAACCGACCGATTACCAACCAATGGCAGTTAATGCGGCAAAGGTGTGTCGGGGCGCACAGTATCAAAACTTATGGTGGGTCGAAGAACCCAGTCGACAGATGGACTGTGCCATCCACTTTTGGGTGTATTGGGAAGCATTGCAAGCTCCAGCCGGTTCCATTCCCCGAGTCTCTCCTTACGTCGCAGCGAAGTACCAGCGGATCCTTCAGTTTGCCATTGGGCCCCATTCTATCTATATTCAGGCGCGACAGGATCCCGACAAGTAGTGGCTGCCTTTGCCATACAAAGTCACAACAAAGGAATTGGATGCCATCGTCCAAAAGTGGTTGACGGAGTGGTGAAATCCAGTAAGTCAAGAGGAAATATCCGACGAGCAGACACTGGATGCCCCAGAAGAGCCTGCCTAGAAGGATCTGAGCACTCACAACTCCGACAACGAGTCATCCACAGACCCAGAGGATGCAACGCAGCGCATGCGGGAGGAGACTCGCACCAAATGGCGCCAGGAGTATGAAGCAGGTAGTGGTAGCAAGTCGAGGATGGAGGATCAACTGCAGCGACTTATCAAAGCGGTCACTGACTCATCCGCGGATGCAACAAAGGCAATTTGGGATTCAAACCATGAAGAATTTGGAGTGGTAAGAGATCGACTAGATTCTATTTTTGGTATTATTTCTAGGTAGACATCTGTGCGACCCATACTGCAGGACATTCCGTCGATTAGCACTGAGCCCTGGGCCAAGAACGTGCAAGTTCCCCCAACTGCAATCGACGTGAATAATGAGGAAGTTCACCAATTGCTGCGACCAATCCAGAGCGTGGCTTTGGACCTGAACAAGTTGTTCGCTATGGAGTTAATGGAGTTGCAACATGTCGTTTCCCTGGAACTGGTGTAATGACAAAGAGAGCTGACTGAGGGTTATGTCTAGTACCAGAGCATCGTAGAGAAGCTACAGAAACAGGCCGACGAGCTACATCAGGTCCGAGTGCAGCTGGCAGAAGAAAAAGTTCAGGAAATCGATGCCCTGAAGGCGACACAAACTGGACTGCAGCAGAAGGCTGCTGAGGAGATTACGGAATTGAAGAAGGCACAAGATCGCCTGATTGTTGAGCAGGCCCAGATGTGTGCCAGCTGTGGCGAGGTCAAGCAGGGTGTTTCTGAAGCCTGCCAGCACATTTTTGAGAACACAGTCGACCTTACCCCAATCGAAAAGGCCAAACGATTGGGGCAAACTATCGTTCAACTTCAGGATAATAACCTGATGCTCCAAGCCCTGGTACAACCGACGCCACCGCCAGAGTAGGTTGCAGAAAGGAAAGCCTCCATTGAAGACATTGCGACTAAGTTCGAAGGCATGGAGCAAAAGGCTAAAACCATTATGGAAGCAACAACGCAATTTTGGCAGAGTGTTGTCCAGGACGAGCAGCGTGATCAGCTAACCACGTAAGTACAAGAAGCAGAAGGTCAACTGACGACCTTGAAGACATCGCTGAGGGCTATGCCACTGATGGTGTAGATCACGCGGGCCGAGGAACTGAAGGATTTACAACAACGAGCCCCACGAGCACAGAAACGCCAACAAAAGCGGCGCGCTTAGCTTGATGAGTTTCAGGAAATCGGTGGACAATTGGCTATCAAAGCAGTCGCCACGTTGCAAGCCGTTCAAGAGCATCGATAGGCGGTCGACAGCAAGGCCCGAGAGGAGCACCCGGTGAAGCAAGCTTTGACTAATTATCAGAGTACCGCCGACAAAGTCCAGCTGCAGGTACAGGAGATTGCACAACAATTTGAAGATTTCAAGGCGCGGACGTCAGCACACANCCCCCGGTGAAGCAAGCTTTGACTAATTATCAGAGTACCGCCGACAAAGTCCAGCTGCAGGTACAGGAGATTGCACAACAATTTGAAGATTTCAAGGCGCGGACGTCAGCACACACCCTATCAACTTGACGTGGCTTCGGGGACGAGCCACAAGACTGTGTTGGGGGCCTGTTGGCAGGGGTTTTGGGTAAGTGAGTTGCGCAGCCTCACGTGATAGCGCGCAAGGCTAGATTAGCGTGATGGGTGAAAGAATAACCGCTTTGAATATTTGATATGTTATTTGACCAAGTTTTGTTGTAATAGGTCATTAGCAGTTGTAAGTTAGTTAGAAGTGGACCCTCAATGTAACGCCACAAACCTATTTATAGATCTAGTTTTGCAAATAGGAAAACAGGCATAGATGACTAGAGCTACCGACTGAGTTTAGGAGAATCGCATCAAAGGATAATCAAGACATAAGATTTCGCACGATCTAGTTTTGTGAAGAATTCCCTGCGTACCTGCGATTGATCTGGGTTTCTCTCGATGTATGCAGTCTCCGGTTTTGGAGAAGAATTGTGTAATGTGGTTCCATTGCGCAAGATTAATATGATATGGTGATTGTGGCACAAATCTTGTCTGTCATCGCTGTTGTGATCTTGTCTGTTATTGTTGTTGTGATCTAATATGTATGATGTTGCAATCTGTTCTATTATGATGGCATAATGTAGATGTGATCTAGTCTCTTCCTGTTATATCAATATGATATGTTTTGCTGCTATTTGTTTTCTGCTACTGTCTGTTGTGCAATGAGTAGATATGTTTCATGAATAATGCTGCGACATTGTGATAACTATGTGATGATATGATGATTGCATAAGTTATGGATACCCTCTACAAGTTGAAGAAATAGTGTAAAGTCGACTACTAGCTCTGGATTGGGCAGTTATGGTGTTCTTCCGTCGGATCCCCGTATCCTCCCTCCCCACTGCCGGAAACTTGGTTCCGACAGCTCTCCCTTGAACGCCTCGGGTGAGACCTCGTCTGCTCTGCAGACGTTGTTGAGTAGGGTAAAACCTGTCTGGGTCGGTGCTCAGGGAGATTGCGTTGTAGGACGTCGACAGAGTAGGAACCCCTGTCGACGAGGCTTTGTTGGTGGGTTTCGCCAACAATATGCCCATTTGGTTCAATACTTTTTCCCATGTTATTATTTGTTAAGAGGTCATTGAAATGTAGTAATGCATGAACTACATCATGACTTATCCAATATGAATCTACGATGTTAATTTCATAATGTTTAATATCAAAATTTGTCAATAATGGTCAAATACGGTTTTATTTTTTGAGATAAATTTATGTCTTGTATCTTGAAGGTGTTTTGATTGGATATATTGCAATAGTTATATGCTTTGATTTTTTTGAGAGGATGCCAATATTGAAATATCTAATGATTATGAGAGTATAGTTACTAGGTTGTGATTGTTTTGTTGTTGTCGCAATTGTTACAATGATTATCAAGTCAAGTATAAATTGTTTAGCATATATGGCCATGATGCAAATTACAAAACAAATTCAACTTTGTTATTAAAATAAAAATTGTTGATATGATTTCTATGTTTTTTCTTATGCATGTAAGTATGCCATGAACATGATTTACAATGTTGAAATTGAATTTGGAAAATGCATTGTTTAGTGTTTCTTGGATGTAAAGGATCATATTATTGACTAGATCTTGGTCTTGTACAATGTCATTGATATGGGATTGTAAGCTACATGTATTTAAAGTTGCAATTGACAAAACTTTTTTCACTTGTTATTGGAATTTGTATATATTCTATGTTCCATAATGCATTTATTGTTACTAAGTTCTTCAAGATAGGGAGTTCTCCATTATGCAAATCGCCAAGACATGTGCCATAACTCACAAAACTTGGTACTGACATGCACCAAAGCACCACGCTTCAATCGATCTACCTACAACTAGTAAAGACCTCCAACCTAAACCCCTCTTGTGGGAAACTCCATGTCATGTATCAGGGACAACAATCCTAACAATGAACCTATTCTTCCTTCCCACAACCCCATTTTGTTGTGTGTAGTAAGGACTGTCAACTCCATCTTGGTCCCTACTTCCTTGCACAAGAATCAAACTTCGCAAAGGTATACCCTCCTCCATTATCCAAGAAAAGTACTTTGATCTTCTTTGTCTAATTTTCAACCAAGACTTTGAACTTTGTGATGTCGTTGAACACTTTACCCTTAGTCTTCAAAAACTTGATCCAATTCCTACAAGAGAAATCATCAATAAAAGTGAGATAATACCAACTACCTAGTAAAAAAGTAGAAGACACAAGTCCACACATATGTTTGGATCAAATCAAGACTTCCTCTCAATCTATGCTCACTGCTAGGAAAGAGAACCTTGATGTGTTTAACAAGAGCACATCCTTTGTAGACAACTTCCCTCTATATCTTGAAGCCAAGTAAAGACAACTAGGGAGTGCACCAAGATGCAAGGGACCAAGATGCATGTTCCATAACTCACACAAATTGGTGCTACCATGCACCAAAACAACATGCTTCATTTGATCTACCCACAACTTGTAAAGACCTCCAACCTAGACCCCTTTTATGGGAAAATCTATGTCATGAATCAAAGACTTAGCAATATTAACAATGGAATTGTTATTTCTTCCTGCAACCCCATTTTAGACAACAAAAAATTCCAATATATATGCATAAAAATGATGTTCATTACATATCATGGCCTTATCATAAGGCTAGTACAACAATGAAAACCCTAGCTCATATCAAGGAGTTCCAACAAGCTAGCATTTGACAAGCATGTCCTCCAAGGCAAGATGTCTCACCTTCTTCTTCTATTCAACAAGTACAACCTAGGGTTTAATCCAATTTAATCTCAAAACCATAATCTCCAAGTCTCCAGGGGATGAAACCCTAACCCTAGTATTCAAGATGGTCCAGAAAACCCTACTAACTCCAAGACAAGAGAGATAAAGTACAAATGAAGATGCATAAGAGAGAGTAAGACTAGTGAGCCCATCTTGGTCACATCTCTAACACAAGATAATGAACAAAGATAAAATTTATGAAAGGACTCTCTCCTTCCTTTATATATATGAAAGGTCAAGGAGACCGACAATACAAATGTGGGCATAAGCCCTTAGAAGCAACCTACAAAGACACATGTGAAGCGCTATACTCCAAGGGCATACATGCCAAGCTTCCTGGTTATATCATCCACAAGAAAGGGCTCCAGTGCAAGGGCGCTCCATGAAATGTGTTTAATGTGTTTCTACAAGCCTCCAATGATTCCAACAAACTTCCCAATCCATGTGCTCCATTGGATCCACTCCCCCAAGTCAACTACTGGTCTCCAGCAAGCATCCAAGCTACCCCATGCTCTCTAGGGCTCAATGCCCCCCTCCTAAGTGCTAAATGCTCCTCCAACGTGGGGTTTTCTCCAAGCAAGTAGCCTTCACCATGTGGCCAACATGGTGAAGGTCACCAAGTTGTTTGAAAATCTCCAACGTCCTAAGGAGGAATGGCATGCAAGAACCCAACTAAAGTCAAGCAACCACTAAGCGAGCCATCTCCAATGTGTGGATCCTCATGGACCATCCAAGAACTAATCATACATCATTTACCCCAAATTTGTTGAAACACCCTCAAACATGATGTAAGCACTTTTAGACTAACCCCAAAAGCTAAGAAGCAAACCTTGTAATTCAGTGAATCAAACATGATGTAAGCACTTTTAGACTAACCCCAAAAGCCAAGAAGCAAACCTTGTAATTCAGTGAATTGACAAATCGCTCACCTTGGTGTGCTAGCTTCGCATACAACCTTAGAAATTTCCCCATTAACTTTCTAACTCGGCGATTTGGACAGCTCTGCAGTTGGAACTTTGATTGGATTTTTTATTATAACAAAAATGCTAGAAAGAACAAATCTCTCACCTTTGGTGGCTCATGCCCCTCTAACCCAGCGATTTGGAAAATCAACTACTCGTGCAAACTAAGCACATGCCCAAAATAGACAAATCGTTCCCAGCGATTTGGAAAATCAACTACTCGTGCAAACTAAGCACATGCCCAAAATAGATAAATCGTTCACATCAGATGGCAAGAGGTTCCTCGTAACCAACTAATTCATTCTTGTTCCGTAAGGCATCGATTCACTGCCAATTGAAGGGTCGGATTTGATGGTTCACTTGATGTATCGCCATTAGCAAAGCAAATTCATTGTGATAATGAAGCAAATTCACCCCATACTTAGTGATTCCATTCAGACTTAGTGATTCCATTCAGACTTCCCAAGACAACAATTTTTAAGACAATTGTGCTTCCGAAAGTTGTGAGCAGTGCATGTAAACATTTTCTTCTTTAGACGTGAATCAATATTTCATTTACTTCGTTTATGAACTGAATACTTTGGAGAATGATCCTTTCATCCAAGAAGCACATCGAGGCTGAGGCTTCTCAGTTTTCATTGTTCCTTATATCAATCAGTACATGGTGAAGGGTTGGCACATTGCTTCATTGGGATTGGGAATTGCTAAATCAAATCACTCCGATGGTGATTAAAGTCTGGGTCTATCCCTTGCCTTGTCACAGAAGAATTCTTTACTCTGACAAAAACCTTTTTTGCAAATTGGGACCAACAATGCCAATCTTCGAAAATGTATCTTCAATAACCAAAGCATAGATACTATGCCTTGATCACCAGAAAATCAATGCATCCTATAACGTAGAGCGGGAGATGGCTCTTGTAAAATTCCTACGGAAGTATAAAATGAAACTCCTACCAAAGCAAATCGCTCTGGATAAGAGGAAGAGCCTTCTTTTCCTAAGCATGCTTCAGAGCATCACAAACACGAAAACAAAGTCTTAATGGCACCAAGATTCGAAAAGAGTGGAAATGGTTCGCACCCCTCTCGTGACAATACTTCAATGAACCGGAACTAGTGAAAGTTTATGCAAGATGAAAATATAGCATAAGGATTGGGAACTGACTGTGCCGACTATGGTTATTTTGATGGTAGAAATGGTGATAAACTTGTGCTTATAAGCGAGGGTTGCGATGTCATTCCGAGCTAAGGATAAATAGAAATAGCAGAATCCGAAAGAAGTTAATGAATTTTCAGTGAAATATGAAGTTCAATTGGAGGATGGCAGTAGCATATTTGAAAAGGAATGGATCTAATGAAGAGCCATTTGAGTTCTTCACTGGAGAAAAACAATTTGTTAATCGATTAGTTAGAATGGTTAGAGAAATGAAGACAGGAGAGGTTTCCTTGTGACTATAGCACCTAAATATGGATATCAAAATGTGATTAGAACGGACTTGGTGGTTGTTCCACCAAAGTCCACTCTCATTTATGAAGTTGAGTTGGTTTCATTTGTAAAGGGGAACAGGTAGTGGAACATGATACTGCTAACAAATTAGAGGTAGATAGGATGAAGAAAGAAAAAGGGAATGCAGTATTCAAGGTTGGAAGGTATTTTAGGGCTTCCAAGAAATATGAAAGGGCTATTGAATATGTCAGATCATTCAGCGAGGAAGAGGAGCAATCTAAGCCTTTCAAAATCACTGATAATCATAGCAATGCACCTTGTAATTTGAAATATTTCATAAGTAGAAAAATATGCACAAAGGTTTTGGGAATTAAATCTTAAAATGTGAAAGCTTTACAGAAAAAAGCACAGGCATCGAATTAGACAATAGATTTGGAGCTAGCAGAGATCGATGTAAAGAAATCACTTGAGATTGATCCAAGAAAGGAAATGGGAAGCTAGACATGGAGCCCCGTAAGAATTGGAACATGATTTGTACGAGACAATGGGCTTTGCTGAATCTTCTTTTGCTCTTATTCTTGCGTCTGCATTTTTATTTTCTTTCGTTAATGAAATATATCATTGAAGGGCCAATAACGAAGGGATATTTGTTGCAAGTCAAAGGATCTCTATATAAAGCAGTAGCATTGTGTTGATATGAAGACATCAGTTAAGAAAGGCACTATGGTGATTTCATTAACCGACAGTGGAAACTACTCATCGCAATTTGAGCTAAATATATTGTTACGTATTTAGCTCCTTTGCTCTTGTTCTTGATTCTGCATTTCTATTCTCTTTCGTTAATGAAACATATCATTGAAGGGCCAATAACAAAGGGATATCTTTGAAAGTCAAAGGATCTCTACACAAAGTTGTAGCATTCTGTTGATATTGGGACATGAGTTGAGAAAGGCACCATGATGATTTTATTAACTAGCAATGGAAATTGCACGTTGATACTTGAGTTAAATATGTTTGTTACATAACCAACAATGAAAGGTATTATCTATCTCTTTTGGGTTTCGCTATTATCTATCTCTGTTAGGCAAGGGTGAGGCTAGAGCAAAAGAGATGCCAGAGAAGCCCTATCTCGTATGCAAATAGACATAGAGCTCTGAGGTTTACAAGATGCCTGCTTGATTTACTAGTTCAAAATCCTTTGTCAGTTTTAGAATAGCCATGACAATTCATGCAGCGTAACCATCAAATTCTTCAAAGCAAATCTGGTTGGGAAGGGAGTCCATAGCAAAGCTTACCAGAGTCCAGAGTCCATAGCACAACAAGTGGATCACAAATGTGTGGGCTTTTCTAAGCCTCACTCTTGGTCATCGATGTCCTTTCCACATTTTTAATTATTTTCACTAATGAAGCATGTATTGATTGCATCAAGCTATATAGGTTCATCTTGTGTTATGATCCATGTCAGGGAGTTTTATGATTATCCCAAGCCTAGAAAGTTTTCGTATACAAAGGATTGAATGGAGGAATAAAATTCACAAAGGGATGTGAAGTGCAGTTTCCAGACTCAAGTGGAACGCTAATGGATGACAGCCCATTCCGAAGCAGGATGAAATGAAAAGGGCAGTGAATGTTGCTGCCAGCCAAGTAGAAAATGCGAAGATAAGGCAACTCCCAGCTTAGAAGATATGCAAGATGATCAAAATCTGAAGTCTAGAAGTATGTGAACAAAAAAGAGGAAGTAGACATCTTGATAGTAGGAGCATATGTCATCGTATTAGGAGTGTTCAATGAAGCCTACCTTATGGGAGAAATATTGTAATTTATAATTTCATAATGTAGTTATTCTCATTGTTATCTCAAAAACTAGCACTCTTCCACTATCGAAGATAAGTGGACCCAAATGAAGTATGTCGACCCAAATATGATAGGTGGACCTAGTGGACCCAGTGCTATGATCAGAAACTCTTCAAGGAAGTACACCCACCATCACCTTGATGTAACCCCCTTCCTCTTTAGACCCTGCTCCTTGGGCTATGGGAGGCTCTCCAAAACAAAGTAAGGATAAACCTATAATAGACACGATAACTAGTACTTCTATCCCTACAACACCTTTCCAATTTTAGTAGACCAGTGCCTAATGGAGTCAATGATATATGTCTATATTAAACCCTTTAACTCAGAAAGCTAGGAGCAATTATGAAGATGTACCTTACTGCTGCAATTTTATGCAGTAAAAACCAACAAGAATAAACTCGTGATATCTCCCAATCCAATCATCAAAAACACACAAACTTTACCTCTTGACGACCGGCAATAAGGGGCACACCTATACCCCCTACGGCACACTTTCTTTGTTGGATGAAAGTTGTAATTTGACTTTGATTTATGCTTCAGATCTGCGTTTTGTGCAGTAAAAAACAGAGATATCTCTCAAACCAATCATCAAAGTTGCATGAAATTGACCTCTCGGCAACCAGCAAGGAGGGGTGCATCTATCCCCCCAACAAGAGCTAAGAATTCAAGAGCCATCCAAAAGCTCAAGTATCACTTGCCAAAGGGCTCCCCTTAAAGGAGGAAGCTCTAACATCACAGAGTGAACAACCACCACCTAAAGATGGCCCACAAGTCATGACATCGAAACCAAAAGCAAAATTTGTGCCACAGTGGGGATCCTATCACATCAAACTAGGCACACAAAGCCAGTTTTCGAGCTTTTGGTAACAGTTAATGCTTCAAAAACATCTCCGTCTCACTATTGTTATGCATGTGGGAAAAATAGAATCACAAAGCAATAGATATAACATTTACCCCAACAATGCCTAAGTATCTATGTGGAGTGTCTCTGAACAATACCTACTATAAACACTATTGTAAAACAGAAGTATAACATAATCAAACAGAAGCACTGTTAATTTGTCAAACATATAGTATAACATAATCGAAGTAATAAATTATTTCTACAACATCATACTCAATATAGGTAAAATCCATATATATCTCTAATACCATTACGAACAATAAAAGGTTAGTTATCCGATGTCTCCAAAAATTACCTATGTACCAACTTCAACATAAGCAAGTGCCTAATCGGGAGAGAGCACATGAGATCAATAACAGAGGTATTATCATGGATGAAAATTTCAGCCTCCTTCAACATTGTCAGAGACGATCCTTTACAGCTATATATGCTTTGCACTGGAACCAAAAGCCAAAGGCTATTATATAATTCGAAGTTTAGTGGGACTGGAGACTCTCCACAACTTACCAAACCATCTAAAGCTGGCATTTTTACAAGCTTTTAACAGAACTTGTATTTGAGGAACTTGAGTTTATAATATTAAGTATTCAAAACCCCATGACTACACTCTTAAACCAGTACATAAAAAAGGTAGAATAGATGTGGAAAACTAAGAACCTATAAGGTTTCTGCTTCATGAGCAGCATATAAAGATTTGATCTCTTCTACTTCTTCAAAGCTCCCAAGGAAGATAGGAGAACGTTGATGAATATTGGTTGGAACTATATCAAGTGCCTGCAATGATAACAAACCAAACTCAAATTTTCAAAATCAAAATACAGCAGATGGTAGAAGCTCATCAAATTTTGAGAATACTGTTCAGGAATAAAGCTTTCACAATTAAAGCTACAAAATTCGTACAACCCCAACAAAAGAACTCAGGAGTCAATACATACTCGTCCTGTGCCTGTAAAGGCTTGACCTCCTGCTTGCTCCATTAAAAATGACATGGGAAACACTTCATAGAGGGTACTGCAGACAAAGACGATATAAACCAAAGTTTGTTTCTCTTCTCATTCTTGAGGAAACATCTATTTGTGAAACAGCTAACTAACAAGGCGTGTAGTAGTAAATATGAACTGTTGTGGATCAATATTTATAATGCAATAAAAATAGGTATTAGTAAATAGGGGACCGTATCTCATAATTATCTCATACCGTAACTTCCCATTGGGACTCTTCTTATCTGCAGGGTACATGAATATGCCACCATATAGAAGTGTTCTGTGAACATCAGCTACCATGCTACATAAAAGAAAAGGATTTATCAGAATATTACTCTTGGAGACAAAGGAATCACTACGAGAGAATTGAAAGAGCATTACAAACAACATATATTCAAACAAACAATGCAACTATCTAAGGTTGGGCAGTTGTAACTGTTATCACATATATATTGCAGCTGGGCTACCATGATGCAACATACTGATTGATCTCTTTATTTTTTCGAGCTACGCATTCAGATGGGGTTTCAGCATGGATCATTACATATTGAGCCATTCAGAGCTTTTGTTCAGCAGCAGTTTCATATTATTTCCTTGCCAGTACTGAGATCTCTTTGTCCATTGAGATCATTTCAGTGGTGACCTAGTTCATTCAAGCAGAGGAGCAGATGTGGTACACAGTTACAGATGGGCATATCAGTTAGAGACTGGTATATGGTGAGAGCAGGTATATGGCTCCTTTGTTGGATTTTTCTCTTTTGATGTATACTAACACCTAAGCTTGTCATGCTATGATGATTATGGTGACCTATGCCTGTATTACATATATACTGATGCGTAAACTTGTGTTGAGAATGATTAAAGAATCTAATGTTGAAGACTATTGCTTATGCCATGCTTTTCACAACTTTTAAACTTTAGTGTTGCTGGTTCCATGTATCATTTGTCCCCATCCTTCCAGTTCATCCATAATTTATCTCCTCCCATGACCTATATTGGTTGAGACCTGTGAGATAGAAGATCTTTTTCCCCATCTTGACCCCTATGCATGATAGACTCCATGGTTTCTACGTCCTTGGCTATGAAGTATGTGGCGTCCTTGGCTATGAAGTATGTGGCTTGGTTAGTGTGGCCAAGTTCACCGGATGGTTTTCCTTTAGTCCTCAAAACAAGTACTCCACACAACAGTGTCTTTAGACACTAAAGCATCGAACTGCATAAATGTTATATCTAAATAATGCAAAGTATGAATGTTATAAATTAGTCAATGGCCAAAGGATGAGCACTAATCCATCGTATGATGTCAGGCTTTCCCCCCACGAGGGAAACAAGGTGAGGCAAACCCATCGGGGCTATGGATACTCACTAGCAACGGGGCTAGGCATTAGTCATTTACTGGAGCCCATAAGGCTTTCGAGGGCACCTTCTTTTGGAGGCTTGTTACCATCTTACGTGAAATTAAAAATTGTTTGAAAAAGGCAATGGTCAAAAGAGGAGACTCATTCCTTGTATAATGTTCGACTCATTTGCCCCTACAGGGAAATAGGGTGAGACTAGCCTGCAAGGGTTATGTCTTTGTCATTTTCTGGAAGCCTAGAAGGCTTTCTAGGGCGCCTGCCTTTGGAGATTGCTTAGTGTTCCAACTTGTTAAATATGTTAAATGGAAACTTGCTAGAGCCCGAAGGAAACAAGTCAAGTACTTTATCCATTTGTGAGACACCACCATACCCTATTGCTATCTGTCATGCATATGTCATTTTAGTTGAGTATATTTGTCATCATTTGGAGAGATCACATGGTCAAAACCAACTAGAGGTCATCAACCTTTACTTTAGCCTTGTTTTCCATCCTCACCCAACACTAGCAAATTGTTTAAACTTTGTAAGTATGGCATACACGAGACTTCCAGAAGATTCAATGATTACTCAAAAACACAAATATATCTTATTGTTTGTTATTATTATTGTCACCATGATTCTGAATGGCATAACTTAAATTGGGTTTTAAAATACATCTTGGAGCAGTTCTTACCTTGGATGCATGCAGGTTCAACTTAGTTCAGCTGCCAGCATCTCACCTTCAATTTGGGTATTTTGACCTCGTTAACCCAATTGACCAAGTCAAGCATGATTCCCAAAGCAGTGGCTAAAAATTTGACAGTGCTTATATTTTCTCCAGACATGCCCAAGACCAATACTACGGTTTCTGTTTTCAAAGTTTGGCCTCATATTGCATGATTAGTGATTATTATCACTTTATTATTGGGCAAAGCATATTTTTTCTTACATATGGTAGTGATTTTAGTTCTCCTAGGGCGCCACAATGATCCAAGGGGTATGAGTAGTCATGTCTCCAGATACTCCTGTGTAGTAGTTTTCCTTAGTTCTCATCATGAATTAAATTACAATGATTTTTATGATTGTCAGAGGACATACCATCAAAAAATGAACTAGGAAATCACTGAGAAAATTGATTTGGCTTGTGTGGTCAAAGAATTGGCAAGGAAATGTAGCCTGATGATTCATTATGGCTCTCTGAACACTTCTTCACCAATTTCAGTTAGCAGTATGTCCGAGATTATTTATTTGGCTTATCTAGTGAGGACGCCCCCCATGGGGCACCCCTCACTTCGACTATGTGATGTATGACATTGTTATATCTTATGTTATGATGTTGTAATGGGCCCTAGGGAGAATTGAGCCCCTAAGGTGACCCCCTTGATGTATTATCATGTTATATCTTGTGTTATGATGTATTTTGACTTAGACAAGGCATCATTGGGCAAAAAGTGTGTAAATTTCCTTAAAACCCAATCTTGAGTTACCCAGTATATAATTTTTTTTTTATTACTGACAACCACAAATGAGTTTCTTCACAAATATTGTAGCGGAAAATAAATACCGAGAAAACTAGAACAACAATCACATCAATAGAGACACCAATATTTTTGGGTATGAAAACACCCGAAAAACCCAAGATGGGAAAACCAATGCAACAGTCTGAGAAGATATTTGTATTAGCAAGATATAGAACAGTACAATCCAGAAATCGATTTTACCCAACCTGGAAAAATCGTACAACCAAAACTCACTAAAAAATCCCAGCAAGATCGCACGGCCCCTGCATCAGTGTGTACGGCGCTACGTCAGCATGTACGTCCCTGTGCGTCAACGTACGACCTCTCTGTGTCAACATACGACCTCTATGGGTCAGCGTGTACTATCGCCTACGTCAACAATGTACGGCAACTGCGTAAGATCGTACGGCCTCCTGCGTCAGCTTGTACGGCCCCTCTGCAATTTGCTTGAGTTGCTCAGTCGATCTCTGAAAAATGTCCTTCAGTCTCATTCTCTGCAAACTTCCTCTCTCACTCTCCCGCTGAAAGCTATGAGCAAGAAATCTCTCTCTGACAATGAGTTTGTCAAAGCAACTATGTTGTCTGTCCTCTCCACCAAATCAATCTCCTTTTAACTCAATGACCAAGCAAAAACCCTCTCACTATGGATCAATGGATGAGATCCTCTGATGAGATAAATGGCCAAGATTAGATTAGCCATCACTTAAATTATTTTTCACTTGAACTTTATAAAAGTGACTCCATTAAGTGAAATTAAAATTAGATCACATAATGCACTTTTCCTAAGTATAAACTTTGGATAAAGGCAATGATCAATCTGGCTTCCTGTTCTATGTCTTCTATCAATCAAGGACACATGCAAATGATAGAAGACCTTCCTTGTTGCCACTTTCTAACACTCCCTCTCAACGAGGAAGGGATTCGGTAGCAACCCCAACTTGTCTCTGAACTTCACAAAACTGTGCCTGCAAAGTGCCTTGGTGAATATGTCTGCCACGTGCTCATCTGTCTGAATGTACTCCAACTAAATGGTTCATTTCTGTACACAGTCTCTTAGGAAGTGATACCGGATGTCTATGTGCTTGCTCCGCTCATGGAACACTACATTCTCAGATAGCCTGATGCCACTCTGATTGTCACAGGGAACCACCATAGCCTCTAACTCACACTCGAATAACCCTGAAAACAACTTTCTCAGCCACATCCCTTCACATGCAACCAAACTGGCTACCATGTACTCAGCCTCTACCAAGCTCAATGCAACTGACTTCTGCTTACTGTTGAACCAAGAGACAATCCCTGACCCAATGCTGAAGCAACAACCTGAAGTGCTCTTTCGGTTTGCTACACATCCTTCCCAATCAGCATCTATGAAGCCTACTAACTGTACACTCCCATTGCGCTCATAAACCAATCCATACTCCACTATGCCTTTGATGTAGTGAAGCACATGCTTCGCAGCTGTCCAATGTACTCTCTGAGGGTCCACCATGAACTGACTCAAAGAGTTGACTGCAAAGCCAATGTCTGGTCATGTGTTAACTAGATACATGAGCGACCCGATAAGCTGGCAATACATAGTAGGATCAAAATCCTCTGAAACTCGATGCATCAATCTTCCTCCAGTTGGTAACTAGAGGTGTGGACATGGGTCTATAGTCCTCCATCCCTAATCTCCTCAAGATCTCTACTGCATACTTCCCCTGACCAATGAAGAAGCACCCATCTATGTGCCAAACCTCCAAACCTAGGAAGTAATGCATCAACCCAACGTCTTTCATCTCAAACTCAACTGCAAGGTTGAACTTGCAATCCTTGATCAGCCTCTCATCTCCTGTAAGAAAGAGATCATCTACATACAAAACCAGCATGAGAGGTACCTCACCTAACAAGAAGTATAGGTTGTGGTCAACCTCACTCCGCTGGAATCCCATATCCTGTAAAAAGCTATCAATCCTCGAGTAGCATGCCCGAGGTGCCTACTTGAGCCCATAAAAAGCTCTTGGTAACCTGCATACATGCGACTCCCTGCTCTGCACCTCAAACCCCTCGGGCTATTCAATGAATACCTCCTCCTCTATAACTCCGTTGAGGAAGGGAGTCTTCACGTCCATCTGATGAACGTGCCAACCCAACTCTGCTGCTAATGAGAAAATAGTTTGAATAGAAGAATATCTAGCGACAGGGGCAAAGGTCTCCTCATAGTCAATATCTTCCTTCTATGAATACCCCTTTGCCACAAAGCGCGCCTTGTACTTCTCCACGCTTCTGTCTGTTGCATGCTTTACCTTATAGATCCACCTACATCCAACCACTCATTTTCCTTCTGGCCTCGACACAACCTCCCAAACCTGGTTTTTCATGATGGAGTCATACTCCTCTCCATAGCTTCTTGCCACACATCATGTTGTGTGGCCTCCTCGAAACTGGAAGGCTCGAAGTTAATCAACTCTGTCATCAGTGCCATATAGCTAAGTCTATCTGGTGGTTTGCTCCACCTCATGGAGCTCTGTGGAAGAGTCAACCTGTCTGGAATCCTGAACTGTGGACCTAAACTACTTGGGTTGTGCCCTAGTGTCTACCTGTTGCGGCTCTTGGATATCCTCCTCCTGCTGCGGCTCATCCTCCAAGTCAATGACCAAAGGATCCTATCCACCTGACTCCCTCTGACTATCAAAACCTGTGTCCTTTGTATGTACCTGTACCTATCCCTGTGGCTCCTCCAATTTTACTCCTGAGTCTTGTGCTAGCTGCTCTTGTGCTAGTAAGTCCATAGATCTTCGTAAGGCTCTGTCGTCGTCAAACTGGTCATCCGTACTCACAATGATCCTCTTGCAAGCCGAAATATATACCCTGTATGCCTTGGAAGTCTCGCTATAACCAACTAGTAGCCCCTTCTCACCAGAAGGGTCCAACTTCTTCCTAGTGTCAGCATGGATGTGACAATAGCAGACACTCCCAAATATGCGTAGATGACTCGCATATGGCCTAGTTCCTGTGAAGACCTCCTTGGGTGTCTCCCTTCCCAAAGCTATGTGGGGACACCTGTTCTAAATGTAGACTGCGGTCCTATATGCTTCGGCCCATAGGAATAGTGGCAATCCCTAATCAAATAGCATGGCCTCGGCTGCTCCTACCAATGTCCTGTTCTTCATCTCTACCACTCCATTCTGTTGCGAGGTATGAGGAACAGTATGCTCGTTTTTTATCCCCTCCGATGAAAAAAACTCCAAGAACTCCTTGAAGGTGTATTCACCCCCGTTGCCTGTCCTCAATACCTAAATCTTCCTCCCTGTTTGGTTTTCCACGAGAGTCTTGAACTCCCAAAATCGCTCGAAGACCTCTGATTTGGCCTTCAGGAAATAGATCCAAGTCTTCCTGGAATAGTCATCAATGAACGTGACACAATAACTGTAGCCACTGAAAGATTGGACACTCATGGGTCCGCAAACATTCGAATGTACCAAGTCCAAGGTCCCCTTAGACTTGTGCTCACTCTGTGGGAAAGGCTTCTTGATGTTCTTCCCCAACGCACAACCCTTGCAGTGGTTATGCTTCTCCTCCTATACCTGAGGAACTCTAGTAACTTCTTGTCTCAAATGCCTCAGTGCTCCATGGTGTGAGTGTGCCATCCTCCTATGCCACAACTCACCCTGACTGTTGCTGCTGCTAACCAGAGGCTTTGCAGAATCGAAGTGTAGTCTATGCATCTTCCCGCTCCAAATCCCAATCACACAATCCAAACTCCTATTTGAACCCTTTGGCCTGATATGCACTTTCCTATCACGGAATTTCACCTGAAAGCCCTTGTCCTCCATGGTGGAAACGGATATAAGGTTTTTTGTCAAACCCGGAACATATAATACATCAGCAAAACTGAGGGGTTTGCCAAACTCTATCTGAAACAAAACAGTAGCAACTCCCTACGCCTGATACCGCGCATCATCTCCCAACTCAATGTGGAGATTTACTCCATCCTCTTGCAAGCTTCTGAAGAACCTTTTTTGTCTTGTCATGTGACAAGATGCTTTGATATCAATGTACCAGATGTTGTTGCCTATGGTGCTTGCAATGCAAACTATCAAACAAAAATCCTCGTAGAAGCTTTTGCTGAACTCTTCCACCTCTGCAGAACCTACCATCTGAGTATTGTTCTTCTTCTTCCTATCCGGGCACTGGGATGCAAAGTGTCTGGGCTTGTGGCAGATAAAATATTTTACCTTTGACATGTCAATGTTTTTCTTAACACCCTTCTTTTTCTTTGCCTTACCCTTGCCCTTGTTTGCTAGGGCTAGAGCCACTTCATCCACGATCTGTGGGGCACTACTGGATGAACCTAAACTTTGACCCATACGAACCTCTTCCTGAACAAAGTCATCCCACAATCTCTGCCAATCACGGAGCTTCTCCCTAGCCACCACGCCTTTGACAAAAACGTCCCACGGCTTAGAAAAGCCATTGAGGACTATCTAAACTAGTTCCTCATCTTCAGTCTTAGAGCCCACTGCTCCAAGTTCATCCCTGATCTGTGTGAGCCTTGTGAGATAAGGCACCACTCCTTCACCCTTGGCCATCTTGGTGCTTTGCAGTCTCTCCTGTAGCACCATTATCGCTTCTTGTTCTTAATCTGGTAAAGGCTTTCTAAATCCGTCCACATGTCTAATGCACTCTTCTTCTCGGAAAGGTGAGGGACTATGTGATCCTTCACCCCATCCAAGATAATCAAGATGACCCTAGAATCCACCTTCTTCCACCTAGCCAACTCTGTTGGATCTATGGGCGCAACCTTCTTGGAGTCAATGTGCTTCTCTACATCACTACCATCCAAGATCCTCATGATCCTCTCTTTCCATGTCGGAAAGTTCTAAGCCCCCTGGAGTCTATCCTCGACTCTCAACTGTATGGCCATAATGAAGCGTACCAGTCAAACCCTAGACCTAAAACCCTAGGTTTGTGTCTTCAATAGATTTGCCCTTGATTTATCCAATACTACTACTTTCTCTCAGATCAGCTTAGAAGAGCTCTAATACCATGTCCTTAAAACTCAATCTTGAGTTACCCAGTATATAATTTTTTTTTATTACTGACAACCACAAATGAGTTTCTTCACAAATATCGCAGCGAAAAATAAATACTGAGAAAAATAGAACAACAATCACATCAATAGAGACACCAATATTTTTGGGTATAAAAACCCCCAGAAAAACCCAAGATGGGACAACCAGTGCAGCAGTTTGAGAAGATATTTTTATTAGCAAGATATAGAACAGTACAATCCAGAAATCGATTTTACCCGACCTAGCAAAATCGTACAATTGAAACTCACTGGAAAACCCCAGTAATATCGTACGGCCCTTGCGTCATCCCTACGTCTATGACCCTGTGTCAGCATGTACAACCCTCTGCATCAGTGTACAACCTCTCTGCGTCAACGTACGGCCCTTACGTCAGCGTGTACCGTCGCCTACGTCAACAATGTACAGCCCATGCATAAGATCATACGGCCTCCTGCATCATCTTGTACGGTCTTCGATTTTCCTGAGTTGCTCAGTCGATCTCCGGAAAATGTCCTTCGGTCTCACTCTCTGCAAACTTCCTCTCTCACTCTTCGACTAAAAGCTATGAGCCAGAAATCTCTCTTTGACAATGAGTGTGTCAAAGAAACTGTGTTGTGTGTCCTCTCCACCAAATCAATCTCCTTTTAACTCAATGGCCAAGCGAAAACCCTAACTCTCACTATGGATCAATGGATGAGATCCTCCGATNCAATTATTTTTCACTTGAACTTTATAAAAGTGCCTCCATTAAGTCAAATTAAAATTAGAGCACATAATGCACTTTTCCTAAGTATAAAATTTGGATAAATGCAATGATCAATATGGCTTCCTGTTTTATGTCTTCTATCAAGCAAGGACACATGCAAATGATAGAAGACCTTCCTTGTTGTCACTTTCTAACAAAGTACGCCCCCCTTGATCTAGTTAAGTTGATCCATGTATTGATCTGTGTAAAAGTGATCTCCACCGTTGATGATGTTATAATCTCAACCGTTGGATGAAAAAGTAAGTTAGGGTTTGTGTCTTGTTGTCCGCCGAGATGCACACCAGCAACAAAATTCTTTCGAAAGTTGTCTCCTCACTACAAGTGGGAGAGGTGTGGCCTTGGGGGCAAGCAATGAGCCAGGTACTGTCACCTGAATCCCAGCTCCTCCGTTTAGGCAAACTCCTAACGAAGCCAAAGGGGGTAGTCCCTACAAAGAGTTGTCTATGGCTCTATGTTTTTCAAGTGTTTTTATGGTTGCAGATGTGGATGGGTGTTGTTTAGGATTTTTTTAATGAGATCACAATTTTTGGTAATGAATGAGATAAACACAAGATAAAAGCAATCCACGTTGCAGATACAAGATTGTAGATAAACAATATAATGAAGACTTGTACAATAAAATGGCATCCACATATAGATAATAACTTAAACAAATTCCCAATGGACAAATGGCCCAGATTAATTAATATATGAAAGTTCAAAGTGACCAGTGCCAAATGGAGTCAAAATGTGTAGTGCTTGGGGATGCTGAAGATACAGGTCTCAGAATAATGTTGGTGAGAATGTTGTGCAAATTATCTTGGTTGATTTTATGAGTTTTAGTGATCTTGATTATTAAGGCTAAAAAAGCAAGGTATGAGTCCAACCGGAAAAGTATACCTTCAGTGGCTCCCCTTGGTGACCTGACGGACCGTCCAGTATTCTAGGCTAGGTGTCCAGTGGATTTAACTGGCACGCTAGAACTCTATGACAACGGTGATTTCCGGCGCCACCAGTAGGAATTTTCCCACTACCTGAGTATCTCTCGAAACAACATCGGTTCGTTGGTTTATGGGGGTGAAGATTTTATTATGGTTATCACTTGTAAGATTAACAAATCCAATCACCGTTCTGAGTAATAATCCAACTTTTTAGGGTTGCAAAGCATACTTGGTGATGGAAGGCAACAAAACAAATTTTAGAAAGGGGATGTGAGTGGCAAATTTTAATTAAAGCACAATGAACCTCTCCGACAGAGAGTGCTCTTGACTTCGTCTTATGACAAAGTTCAAGAGTCTTGGTTCCTTTTAAAGATTTATAAATTTTAAACAAAGAAACACAAGTGAATAGCTCAAATAAATGATAAACAAATGCCTCAATAGTTATTGTACTACTTATAAAATGAACTAATCTAGCAATTTAGTATTCTACAATAAAATGAAGCTAAGCTACTTGCAAAAATAAACTAAGCTAAGGAAAGAAAAACAAACTAAACTAACAATTAGTGTTCTAAGCACAAATGAAACTATTCTAAATACTTAAAGCAAATTTAAGCTAAGAACACACAAGACACTCTTCCCCCAAATGGAGAAGAAAAACCAACTATGGGAGGCTTTATCCCACTTAGCCTTATTTTATTAATCAAGTACAAAATGAGGGGATTCAACCCTTAAAATGGAAATGCAACTAATGAAATGAAGCTAAAGCCTTTTGAGGGCTTATACAAAGAAGAAAGATGAGTTTGGACTTTGAGTTTTGGATTTCCTTGGTATTTGTGAAGCTTTGTTCTTTGTTGGGTGTAAATGGCTTCTCTTTTTGAAATAATTCTTTGTTTTAGATCTAGCTCCTTGGGATCAAAACTTGCTTGTATCTAGCCTTTTGGTTCTCGTGTCCTTCAAATACCTACAGAAGACAAGTCATCTCAAAGCACCCATTAGGCATTAGCTAAAAATCAATAAAAAAAGAAATGAAACTACCCTAGATTCTAAGATTGCAACAAGTAAAATCATATGCCACTTTTTCAAAGGAATGTGATTGTGAGATCTACGAATGGAAAAAGCATACAATGGAAAGAGATCTAACTATTTAATCTTTTAAAATTGAGACAAAACTAACTCTTAACCAAATAACCCTTTTTGCTTTTTGTGATTTTTTGAAATACTCAAGGGGGAACAAAAAGGAGGAAGCTTGAACAATTCTACAGGTAAAACGAAAGGGATGAGAGAGCTAGGAGAAAGGAGATCTAGAAGGAAAAACGAAAGACCAAGGAATGAGGGAAGGTCAAAAACGAAAGGGAAGAGGAAGGGAAACGAGAGCAAAGGAGAAGGTAGAAGGCCAAAAACGAAAGGAGGAGGTTTAGGGCTTCCATGGTAGCAAGTAACCGAGTTTTAAGATATAGTTTTGAGAAATGGATCTTCAAACTAGTGCCTCTTGCCAAATTTTTTAAGGCTTCAGATCGACTTTAGGAGGCCCTAAAATGCACACAATGTCAGAAAAAATAGGTCTTTTGAAGAGATGAGAGAAGCAACCAAGCTCAAACTTCTCTTCAAACCTGGGAGATCTGCACAAGAAACCACTTACAAACATATCTTGATCAAATAACGTATGCAAAGCAAAATGGGATTAGAAGAGTATAAGTATTTCCAACTACAGTCTACTCCTTCCAAATCACATAAAACCCAGCATAAATGGACAAATTGAACTCAAGTGCCCACCCTATGGACTTAATAAAGCCTTCTAAGCTAACAATTTGATCAAAATAGCGAAATATAAGTAATACACAAGAACAAAATCACCTTGATACAGATGAAGCACTTCCCATGACAAGAATCAACACACCATATGGACCTCCAAAGTCACTTTATTTCCAATAGCAAAAAGTTGTAACACAATTACAATCTGGCAGAGTAAGTTTGCCCAAAATATCCATGAAGAATAGAGTTCCAAGAGCCTCTACTTATACAAGACTCTACAACCTAAAACCTAAAATAGACTCGGCATGCAAGGAGCCAAACTAGGGCGAATTCCTTTGATTGGATGAGCTCGAAGCAATGATTGGAGTCAAACTCTAGCTTAAGGTAGGCGTGAGTCCTTTGTGGGAGATCTAGTCTAAACTGAAGTAATTGATAACTCGTGCTTTGAAGGGAGCCAAGCCATGAGGTGGCCCCAAAACAAGGAAGTCGCCCACCTCCAAATCAACGCGAGCTCCATCTTAATGCTGACGTTAATCTCCATCTTTCGCGAGTGTACGGCTACGTGAATGGAATATTCGCTTAGCATACACTCAACCATCACGATATGCTATGGTTTAATTTTACATCCATTACGTGGAGAGGGGTCCATTATATGCTAGCGCAACCATCTCATGAGCTAGCGTGAGAGCTCTATCATTGACGTCACCACTCCCACATAACGTCACCACTCCCACATAAAACAATTCACATGTATTTTATATGCCATGGTTTATGCTTGCCATTTTATATTTGAAGGGGTCCACCTCATAGGCTTACAACTATGCTCACACTTTCAACCACTCGTGAGCTCCCCTCACGTCACCCTCCTTTTATATCTTAACCCAAACTTCAATTTTAAATCAAAGTTTCATTTCATATCATGTGGAAGAGGGTCGTAAGTTACTTGGACCCACATGCCAAGTAATCCCCACCAATAAAATATTAATTTTGACTTTGAATTTTGACCTTTCTAAATTTGGATTTTAGTGCATTTTGTCCAAATTTAGCATTAAAATGCCACTCTGGCGCTCAGTTAGCCGAATGATGACTTTCGGGATGCTTCGGCTAGCCAAAACATAGTGAAAGTGGCCATTGGGGTAAAGATGCTGATTCGAGCTTGAGAATGATCCCAACCACACTAAAAACGGACTTCGGATCACATAATTTTTTACATTCTGAATTTTTCCATTTAAACCATTAAAAAATGGCTTAAAAAACAGAAGAAAAAAAAAATATATATATATATATATATATTTCTCAGAATCCAACGAAACTCTAGGGGGGCCTAGTACATGTTCATACGACTCAATCGAAATGCCTAGCATGTTGAAAAACACTGACACGGAGGCTCTAATAACCTCCTAAGGCCGAAACACCAAGACAACTACCCCAGCTTTGGAGGTGTGAGTGAAAAACTCGGAAATTATTAGTCGTTTGTTCAACAACAAATAATAACCAAGGGAAAAAACACTCTGGGCTAGTCGGCTTGATGCTTAAGTCCAGGAATCCGAGCCTTTTATAAAAAATTAAATGCTAGGACATTTTTTACAATTTCCCCAAGGGGGTATGAACATGTATTTACAAAAAATAAAAGGTTCAGCCAAAAACTGGCTAACTCTGGAGCACACTAAACTTCTGAACTCTGATCTTGAACAAGTGTACTTGTTCAATACTCTGGTGGCTCACCGAAAATCCACTAAGTGCAAAATTAGTGGATAACACGTCTCTCAAAAGCTATATAAAGAAGAGACCCCCCCCCCATTGTAAACCATGAGCTCTGGCATTGGAACTTCTGAATAAAGAGATTTTTCTGGGATCGAATACTTGTGTCTTTATGGATAAATGAATGTGATGATGATTGAAACGATCTCTCTCTTGCACTGAGGATATCGTGGCATAGTTTCTTGTACTTGTTGTATCAAATTCGTTCTACAGGTGTAAGAGGCGATTTGAGGAGAAGGCGCATTGGCGGGGGGACTTGCCCTGATGTCTTGCTTCAGGTTGATTTCTGACAGGGAGTGATTATTTCTTTATGACTCTTCATTTCTCTGTTAGTTACTTCTATTTTTGCAGATCCCGATCTTTCTTGTTTCACTTACTGGTTTTCCCTTTGTGTCGCAGGAAAGGAGGAAGCTAGGGTCACTGAGCAAAGCAATACAATCAAGAACTTGTCGAGATTTCCCATTTGATCTATGAGGAGGATATCCTCATCATCCAAGAAGGTATCTGTAAATTCCAGGTGAGTGTCTCAGCTAAATTCTCTCTGTTTTATTTTTCATGCATTGCCCATCAACAAATTTCACTAAAAAACCTCTTGTAGAGAGTAGTAAAATTCACAGAGGCACTTTTTACTTAGAAAATCAAAATTTGGTGATCTGGTTTTTGACAGCATTCATCCAAATTCCTATCTCCCTCTTAGGCGTCACCATCAGACTCCATTTGCCCATGTATGAGTGGCACTGATCCCATAGGAAAATCGCCCTCCCTTCTTTGTCAGCAATTTTCTGAGTTCTGTGTATCTCTGATTTTGTTTGGATCTTGCATATTGTCATACCTGTCATCCAAGCATCAAATCAAGTGTGTTAGAAGCCCTAATTCTCTATCAAACCCTACCTTGGGTATTTTCCTAATTTCACATCTAAATCACCCGAGGGTTCCAGGTTTGATCATTTGAATTAACACACGAATCCTAGATTTGGTAATTTAATCCATAAGTCATTACGTAAATCAACTTGAGTAGCATTCCAAATATTTGTAACCACCTTCTACTCAGGTATTCCTTAAATCGTGGCTTTACCCTTAAATCTAGGGTTTATAGCTTTCACCTTACGTACTCTATGCTTTTAGTTTGATTTGGTGATTTAGCTTTAGGTCTTTCCTTCTAGGATAGGTCTGGGTTTCCCCTTTTGTCACTTAGGCTTTAGTGGCATAAAGCGAAGGATATATCAACTGGCATGACAACCATCCATCATTTGGGGGTTGGGGTATTCATAGTTCTCGGCTTTAGTTGTCTTTCCCGTCTACCATCCTATATAGGATCACTCTACATGGGAAACTACAAGATCCATGATAACATTTTTGGCCCCGTTGCCAAGGAAGGTAGAAGCCTACCTTGGTTCAACATTTATCCTTAAGCTCTACTCTCGTTCTCTTTGCCAACATTTTTGGCACCGTTGTCGGGGAGGTAGAGGTTTACCTTGGTTCATTCTACGTACCTTCGGTGTTTGTGAATGTGTTTAATTTCTTATCATTCATATCACATCTGGTTTAGTTCTAGTGAGTGCATTTTTCAATTAGTTAACTCTACACAATCAATACGTTTTATTACTCATCTCTCCTACGATGTCATTTTTTCAATGAACACGGCAATTCGTTCACCTAACGACACCACAGCGCAACTCCTCTGAGGGACCTATCGACGAGTATAACTTTCAAAATACCCTATTAGGAAATATGGCTTTCTATGAAGAACTTGATTCTAATTATGTGTTTCCTGAAAAATTTACAACTGCAATGAGTAAAATGGTCTCAGCTTTGGCCCTTTTAGCCCAACAATGTAAAGAAAATTATTTAGAATTTGATGGCCCTCGTTTTTCGCATGAACAAACGAAACCTCGTAAAGTAAAGGAAGTTGGACATGGCAATTACGCGATCACTCGATCTCAATCTAAAGTTGACCCTGAGAAAAATGATAATGTGTCTGTTAAACCTAGGGAGCCATTAACTAGTAGCATGCCTCCTCATAATGTTGGCACTCCTATAACAAGAACTAAGAGTCCTAATCAAATCAAGGGAAGTAACCCGCAAAAAGGTATTCAAACAAAGAAAGTAGTGCCACCTCCTAAGAAAAACATCACAACTACGCCAACTCTTAAACCTACAGTTGTCAAAGGGAAAATGTGGAAACCACCTCCAAACGCTAAATTACCAAAAAGAGATCATTTTCAAGACAAGCCTTTGCCTCAAGAACCAACCAAGATAGACCTTGCAAGTAAACTATATAATTTAATGGTCTCAATATCACTAAAGAAGTTGGTGAAAATACCCATCATTAAGGCTCAAGTCATGGAATTTTTAGGATTAGGAGCAGAAAAGAGGGATAAAACAAACCCATTCGGTTGAACATTGATATGTCTCCTTTCCTAAATAAGCTAAGTATGCATGTGTCCCTAGAAGAACTGTTAAAGATACCATCAATAAACAATAGGGCTACAAAATGTTTGGGAATACAACCCAAAATGAATATACCAAGGTCCAAAACCCATCCCAAGGGTAGCAACGAATCCCCCCATCATAATTCAAAGTGTAATGAATAATAGAGACGAGTGTCCTCCTTTCTATGTTGCTTTAGAAATAAACCGGTTAATTATCCATAATTGTATGTTGGATTTTGGGGCCGAGGTGAATGTTATGCCATATAAAGTCATGAACCAATTAGATTAACCACAACCCAACCCTTTGAAAATGTTTATGGCATGGATTCACATCCTATGGAATCTAAAGGGGTTATTGAAAACCTAAAGATGAAACCGGCGGCTTACTTGTATGTTAAGGTAATTATGAACATTTTGGTCATTGATGTTCCCGATGTTTTGGGAATGCTTTTATCTAGAGAATGGGCAGCAAAATTAGGAGGTAGCATTCAATTAGATCTCACATACGCAACAGTCCCTATTAGTAAAACCGCATCGATCAAACTAATGAATGAACCACCTATGATAGAACACGTAGAAACACCTGATTATTTATTTGATGAGGCCATGCATGCCATAGATGTTGGAAATTTTATGGTATTGGCAAATTATTGGGAAGAAGCTAGACCACATCCTTTCCTTCCTAGCAATATTTGCAAAATGTGTTTTGATGGTGCTAAATCTAGGCATGGTGTTGGAGCTGGTATTGTTTTGATATCGCCAACAGGAGAAGAAAGCATATATTCTTTTCGGTTAGAATTTGATTGCACTAACAACGTGGTTGAGTATGAAGCTTTGCTTCTAGGGCAAGAAATTGCTAGGGACATGAAGATTAAGTGTTTGAGTGTTATTGGTAATTCAGATTTAGTACTCTCTCAGGTAAGAATGATAAACTAGGTAACTACCAAAATGCAGTATGGGATGTTATCGAAATGTTTGATGCCTTTTCAATTAAAGCAATCCCTAGGGAGGAAAACACGCTTGCTAATGCTTTATCTATAACTGCCTGTACCTTTGAGAGTCCTGAATGCCTAAAAGAAAGGAATTGTAAGGTAGAAGTTATGTTTAGACCCTTTGTCCTTGATAATCAAGATCACTGGCAAGTTTTTGATAATGATGCCCAAATAGTCCGCTTTTTGCATTGCATTGATTATCCACAGAATAATGCTATCACTCTAGAAGATTAAATGCAAAATCACTCATTATGTGACATAGATGCCATTGTGTTAGATTTTTATCATTTAAGCTAGCATATTATTAGGATCGTTAACTGATAGAATAACAAGCACAACAATCAAACATAAGAGACAATGAACACAATGTTTTTCCTCGGAGAAACCATAAAGGAGAAAACCCTGCAACTTCCTCAGAGATAGAATCAGCACCAAAAGCAAAACCCCAAAACAGTAAGATGATCTCCCGACAGCAGTAGTCTCTCTCTCTCTTGTCCCAACAACTTCTTCTCTCTCAGTTATGCGCTACAACTGAGTGTGAGTGAATGTGTGTTAAATAGAGAGGCTCACTCTCTATTTATAATAATTCATGACTTTACAATAACTCACTAGGGCCAACTTCTCTAGGAGAGTCTAATAACCCTAGGGCCCCACAACTGCGGGGACTTTAACCCTTGATCAATAGGAGGGTTACCCAAAATGACTTGACATGACTTGTTTACATTATTGAATCTCGTGATAGGAACATCGGGGCATGACATGACTCAAATACATTACAGACACTTCCCGGCATAAACATCGAGGTACAATACATAAGATATACGGATGAATACATTCCGAAGTTGCAAATACATCAACACATTGAATTGTCAATACCCCTATAGAAGAATTTTAATAGGCATGATGAGTACAAAGGGAGAAGGGCTAAACCTGTAGATGAGATTATTGAGATAAACATAGGGTCTCTTGTTTCCCCTAAAATGGTCAAAATTGGAAAAAATGTTTCTCTAAAAGAACGAAAGGAAATTGAGAACCTAATTCGAGAATACAAGGATATTTTTTCTTGGACTGATGATGACTTGAAAGCATACGATCCGTCCATCATAGAACATACTATCTCTTTAAAAGAAGGATCCAAACCCTATAGACAAAATCTTCGTAACAAATCCCAAGTTAGCCTCTCTGATAAAAAATGAGCTTGAAAAAATGCTAGCTGCTGGAATCATTCGTCCTGTAAGACATACTACCTGGGTGTCTAATCCTGTAATTGTAAGGAAGAAAAGTGATGAGATTAGAATATGCATAGATTTCAAAAACTTGAATCAAGCTTCTCTTAAAGACAATTACCCTTTATCCAATATGGAGAATCTATTACAAAGTGTCATAGGGGTTGGGATGTTATATATTTTAGATGGTTCTCTAGGTATAATTAGGTGCAAATTAAGAAGGAAGACAAGGGAAAAACAACATTTACCACTCCCTATGGAACTTAAGACTATATACAGATGCCATTTGGATTATTGAATGCAGGATCCACTTTTCAACAAGCAATGGATCAAGCATTTAGTGAATTAATTGGAAATATTATTGCGATCTATCAAGATGACTTAATTGTCTTTCCTAAAGAAAGGAGTGATCATGTGGGGCATTTACGGAAGATTTTTCATAGCTGTCGCAAATTCGAGATATCCTTAAATCCAAAGAAATCAACCTTTGGGATTAATGAGGGGAAGTTACTAGGGAATATTGTTTCAAAAGATTGAATCTGAATTGACCCAAAACAAGTTCAAGCCATAAACGCCATTCCCCCTCCTCATGATGTTCCATCTCTCCAATCTTTAATTTCGTACGACGATTCATCCCCAACCTTGCAGAATTGGAAAAACCATTAAATGCTTTGTTAAAGAAGAATGCCAAATTCATTTGGGATAAAAACTGTGACATATCATTCTCAAAGCTAAAGAGGGCTATATCAACTTCACCTGTTTTGGCTTGCCCTGATTATAACAAAGAATTTATGATTTACTCATACGCTTCTGAAGACATGATCGCAGGGGTTTTATTGCAAAAGAACAACAAAAATCATGAACAATCCATAGATTTTATGAGTAAAAACCTTACGAATGTGGATTTAAAGTACACTACTACTGAGAAACAAGCTTACATGTTAGTTAAAGCCTTGAAACATTTTGGAACTTACATTGGTTATTCCAAAGTTAAAGCTTATGTTCTATATCAGGCAGTAAAAGATGTATTATCCCAGTCTAATGGAATAGGTGTACGAGGAAATTGGATTTCACAGATTCAAGAGTATGATTTAAAAATTAAACCCATCAAAATAGTGAAAGGACAAGGGTTGGCTCAACTCCTAAGAGAGAAGGAAGTTTCGGTGAATTGTGTCCAGGAGAACCATGATATTAGGAATATGGAACATGAGTGGTATAAGGACATCATTTATTTCTTGAAAAATTTAACTTGTCCTAATCATTTGGTTGAACATCAAAGGAGAGCCTTAAGGTTGAAAGCATCATAATACATTTTCACTCAAGATGGACTAGGGTGGAAGAACCTTGATGAAATTATCCTTAAAAGTGTAAATCCTGATGAATCTAAAATCATATTAAAGAAATGCATGCAAGGGTATGCGAAGGGCACTATCCACCCAGAACATCTGCTGCTAAAATCATGCGTCCAGGGTACTATTGGCCCACGTTATTTAAAGACGTTCAGTATTTTGTTAGTTCATGTCAAGAGTGCCAATTCTTTTCAGGAAAGCCAAGGCTACTTGCTTTTCCTTTGAATCCGATAATTGTTAACGCACCTTTCCAACAGTGGGGAATGGATTTTGTTGGGCCATTTGATCAAAACTCGAGTAATGGATTCAAGACTCAAGTACATTTTAATGTGCACTGATTATTTTACTTGTTGGGTTGAGGTCGTTCCTACAAAGAAAGCTACCGCCGAAGTCATAATTAGGTTCTTAGAAGAGAATATTATATCAAGGTATGGTTGTCCTTTGAAATTGACTACTGAAAATGCCAAAGCTTTAAGTAAAATAAAAATGAATAACTTGTTTTTAATCATGGCATAGTTTTATCACATTCTTCTAACTATTACCCACAAGGAAACAGTTTAGCTAAATCTAGCAACAAAAACATGGTAAGACTTTTCAAAAGAATGGTGGGAGAAAATAGAAGAAGCTAGGACAACAAGTTGAAATATGCTTTTATGGGCAGACATAACCACGCTTAAAAGGATCACTAGAAAATCTTCGTTTGAGCTAGTTTATGGAAAAGATTGTAGGCTTCCCATTAGTATGCAAATACTAGTGTATGAGTTGTTACATCAATGCACATCTGACCAAGAAGCTATACAAGCAAGGGCTGATAAGTTGGTAGAATTGGATGAAAAGAGAAGAGAAATTTTTGATAATTCAGTAATTGAGCAAGAAAGGATTAAGGGCACCTTTGACCAAAATACTCAGAACGATGTTTTCAACATTGGTGACGTAGTGTTATTGTGGGATAAGAATAAAGAAAAACCTGGAAATCATGGAAAGTGTTTCCTGCCGATGTGCACACCGTTAGCCGAAAATCTTTCAAATAGATGTCTCCCAGCAAAAGGGAGAGGTGCAGCCCTGGGGGCAAGCAAAGAGTCAGGTGCTGTCACCTGATCTCGGCTCCTCCATTTAGGCAAACTCCTAACGAAGCCAAGGGGGGTAGTCCCTACAAAGAGTTTCTAAGGCTCAAAGGTTTTAAAGTTTATTTAAGTGCATGGTGCGGATGGATGTTTTATAGGAGTTTTTGACAAAGCTTTACAATAAACGGAATCAAGTGAGCATTTGCAAGTATAATTAGAAATAAGCAACCATTCGACAATTGCACAATTAAAGTAAAACATTCATGGCATGGAAAATAGATAAAGAACAATGCTTTAGACGGATAATAAGCAAATAATAGGACTAGTGCCAAAAGGAGTGCTTGAGATAGTTTTGCAAGTGCTTCTTGGTAAATTTTACTATATATTTTTAAAGGATGAAGTTATTTATTAAATGGGAGGGGGATCTCCAAGATATACCTTTCGGTACTGGAGATATGTCCAAAACCCTTAACCGATACGGCTACCCGCAAGGAATATGTAGGCTGGTCTGGAATCTCTGAGGCGGTGTTCAACACTACACCGCAAGGATGTAGCCTAATTGTACCTCGAGGTCACTGACCAGTTGTTCCTACTTCCTTTGGGTAATTTCCCACCGCAGCAGCTTAAATCTAGGCGTTGTATTTTCGCCTGGGGGAGTTGGTAAATTTTATTAATGTGACTTTTGGATTAGGAATGTGAGGATTTAAAAAGTCTACACTGCTTCTGGGTATCCCAACCGGGTAGAGCATACACAGCATAGTAAATTGGTTTATTCCGATTTTATTGATGATGAAAAGGAGTCATTGTAACAACCCTCCGACAAAGAGCACTCTTGATCCGCCTTATGGCGAAATTCAAGAGATTTATGGAAAACAAAAAACAGCTGCTAATGTAAAAAGAAATAAACTAAGCAGTGAACTCTCTGATAGAGAGCACTCTTGATCCACCTTTTGGTGAGATTCATGAGATTTTGTGTTCTTTTTTCCTTAAGCAAATTTGATAAAGAAAGCAGTAAAATAATCTAAGATAAAGAAAATAAACCTCTTCGATAGACAGTGCTCTTGATCCACTTTTCAGTGAGATTCAATAGGCTTTGGATTCTTTCTTTTTTCTTTCAGCAAAATAAAGGGAAAAAGGCTGAAATAAAACTATACTAACAAAGTTTTTATCAAGCAAAAGAATAATCTACTCTAAGCAATTATTATGCATGTATGAATCAAAGACAAGAAACGAGGGACGATACAGGCTTCCCCTAAATGGGGGAAGTGGGGTGTGGGAGTCTTTATCCCACTCGCTTCTTATTGACTTCTTTTACAATGCTTTTGGTGTTTTTTTTTTAGCCTCCAAAGCCTTTCTTTTTATTCCAATGGTTGCATGAATGAAACAAGCATTTACACAAAGTTTCACCAGAGGTTCTCTGCAAAAATTATCCACCCTAAAGGTGAAGCAGAGACCCCTATTTATACAAAAAGAAGAAAGATAGGCCTTAAAACCCTAGCGCATGCATCAAGGAGAGATCAAGGAGGGCGCAACCATTGAGCTGGAGTTGAACTGCATTGATTTGGAGTTAAACTGGTGCTTGGGAGTTATGGAAGGGGGTGAGGTGGGCTCCACCTAGGCAAGGTGCCCACCCTACCACATTGGTTTAATCAACCAGCCAATAAACATATGCCAAACAGGAAAAACGTTCGAGCTAGGTTAGGAAATGAAAATCCCAAGACTGAGTTGTTTGATGTACTCTGATACTGACTCAGATCAGTTTGGTGATGATTGGAATCTTCCCAGATGCTCTTTGCCAAGTTAACTAGCCCTTTACTTTATTCAATTTGGTTTATTTTGGAGAGTTTTTTATTTATCTCCATTTAATATTTTTATGATTATTTTAATTAAATATTCCTCATTTATTGATTTTGAGGAAATATTCAATTAAGTGCAAAATAATCATCTGTAACTTAGGATAAGTGGGTCTAGAGGTTAAATGAGTGTTTTGGCTTAGAAAACAAGTCTTTATTTGCCAAAATCTACCCCTAGGCCACTTAATTATTACATTTTGAAAATTTTCAATTAAACCATAGGAAAAATGGTTTAATTAATTGAAAATTTTAATTATTTTTCCATAGTCTAAAAATAAAATAAAATAAAATAAAAACGAGGATGTCTGCTAAAAAAATTTTCGAGCATTGTTTTAACACATCTCGGAACCTAGAAAATGACCATAGAACATACCACTAGTGTCTAGTAGGTTCATATTTTAATGTTGGACTCTAATAACCCCCCAAGGCCTAACCGCCAAATTTGGGCACTCCAGCTTTGGAGGTAACAAGAAAAAAACTCATCGATTATTACTCGGCTAAAGGCAAAGAATAATCGACAAGGGAAAAAACTCCTTGGAATACCTTATTTGATTGTTAAGTCTATGGGAACCGAGCCACTCAAGACTTCCCTACTAACAACACTTTATTACAAACCCCATGGGGTATGGTCATTTCGACAAAAAAATAAAAAAGGCTAGCCAAAACTGGCTAACTCTGGAACACACTGAACTTCTGAACTCTGAAAATGAACATGCATCATGTTCCATAACTGGCAGCTCGCTAGAAATTCACTAAGTGCAGAATTAGTGGATAACAACTTGCTCCAACTGCGGGACATGTGCTCGATCTAGTCTCTTATGCAAGGAGAGCATACAAGAACACCAGAATCTTCGGTTTCTATATCCTGTAAAAACATCTCAACTTGACAAGAAAACCTCAGTAGCACAAGTTTTATGAAAAAGAGCCAATGATCCAAAAGTTACTTTATTCAAAGGAATGAAAAAACTTAACCAAAAATTTATTTATTCCCAAGTACAGAAAGAAAATGCTAAAAGTAAATGCTCGCTTTAAGGAGCCTATTTTCCTACTCTAAGCATGATATAAAAAAGGTTAGGTGTAATCAAAAATCCCATGTAGCCACCTAAGCATTTTATTAATGTAAAAAGGTTTTTCCTTCTCTTTGGTTACCAGCCAAAACAAGAATATTTTATTCGGAAAATGCAAACCTGCATGATAATCCAAAATGGGCGGGTTGGATGGGAAATCATACGCATGAATAGTGCCGTCAAACTTCTTCCCAAACTGGTAGGTGCTCACGTAGGCTACTTCTATCCATGATTGGATAGGACTGATATACAAATCAGCATGATGAGGCAGGTCGACTACACCATCATACTGATCATCAAGGCTTACCGAATGATAACTCATTGTATAAGCCCTCAGCTGCTCCAAATCACAAGGAACCTCTATATGTGAAGATGATGGCTGAGAAAAACCTTTAACTAGTTGCACCCCATCTCATTTTTCACTGCACTGCTTCTCCAAGTCCTCATTATAGATACTCAAATATAACTCTGACCGATCATATGAGAACTCTGACTGTTCTTCTTTACAACTCTCATAAGTCTTAGAATAAACAGTCCCCTCGTTGGACATATCATAGATGGGATTCTCAAAAACATTTTCAAAAGTATCATAGGTTGGATTTTTAGTAAAAGTCCAATAGTCATCATCGCCATCTATGTCAGATATGAGAGATGCCTCATCAGTGGTATCAAGTCCCTGGCTACACTCCTCATTCTACTCAAAACAATCTTCTTCAAAAAGCTGGGTTTCAAAGATATCACAGGGGACCCAACTTTCCCAACCTTCAGCACCATGTGAAGAACATGGAGAAGTGTCATCACACATTTTATAGTTATTACGAATCTCTTCATAATTGTCAATCTCTATAATGATATCATCCTGGTCAAATGTAAGGGACTCTTCATCACTTATATCATGCTCTTGACTGTACTCTCTTGCTTGACTCCAGGTTTCTATGGTGACAGGATGGATCTGTCCTACTGTGTTGACGTACTCAGGCTCACTTGAACACTGTTCACTATCACTCATCTTTGGAAGACCGTGCTCTAAGATTTGACGAGCCATGTAGCAGGAATACTCTTCATGAAGAGACTCACAAGCTCTGCAATAGGGGATCACTTCCTCAACCATGTTGATGGGATCTAGTTGATTAGGGGGCCTTTTATCTTCCAGGGCTTTCTTCTGAACCCAATTTCCCTTAGGAGTAAATTTGTTCTGACTAGTTCGAGCCCTTTCCATGTTTATTACCCGATTTTGCATCTTTGCATAATTGGCTTGTAAAGCCTCCATCCTATCATTCATTTCCTTCATTTTTTTATCATAAGTCTCCTGCATGTGGTTTGTGGAATCCTTAGCTTTAATTTCTTATTGTTTAGGACAGGCAGGGTCCCTTGTGTACCCAGGAATGTTTGATTTACCAGAAGATTGCATATTCCTGTCAATTTTAATGGCCATTTCCTGGGCCATCAAAAGAGTGGTAGGGTCTTTATCTCTAAGTTGATATTGCATTTCTCCGCTAAAAGCTTCAAGTAGACTAAAATGGACCAAGCAGTAAGCTTGTAGTCAGTATGGATAGCATTCGTTAGATCTGTGAATTTCTTGTTGAATTCATCCATTGTTTCATTCTCACTTCTTTGTATGTTGGTCAAAGCAGCTAACTGATGTTGAGGCTCTTTCTTTTCTCCAAAGTTGTTGGTGAAAGCGGTTTTAAAAGTTGCAAGAGTTGCAAAGGAGTTATCTGGCAAGTTGTTGAACCAGTCACCAGCATCTCCATCCAAGGAAAGAGCAAAAAGTTTCATATACACATCTTCATGTCTATGCACAAGATCGTTGATATAGGCGCTGATACATCTGGAGAAGTTTTTAAGGTGAAGACTTGCATTGATGGCATCAGTGCCAGTGAACATGGGTAGTTTGTCTACAGCTTTATATGGTAGATTGTGAGGTTGACCTGCTATCTGAGAGATGTCAAGGGGACTGAAATATTCACCCATTATATCAGACAAACAATCATTATTCTCAACAAAAAGGCTATGGATGTCCGAAATAGACTCAAATCCAAGATTCTCAAAGATTCTACGAGAAGCTAACCTATTTAGTCTCCTCCTATAAACCTGTTCAGGTTCAGGGATGAAATTAAGTAGGCCTACAGAGTTTCTTCTTGTTGAATACCTTGGTGTGTTAATGACAGTAGAGTCGCCAGATGGATTCAAGTATAAAATCAGAATTGTTTAAACTAAATCTATCAAAAGAAAAGGTAAAAACTAAGAAAAAACTAAGGTAAAAAGTCGTCCAGGAACAAAAGATTTGTCCCCGGCAACAGCGCCAAAAATGTTGCCAACCGATGTGTGCATCGTCAGCCGAAAATCAAATAGCTTTCTCTCAACAAAAGGGAGAGGTGCGGCCTTGGGGGCAAGCAAAGAGTCAGGTGATGTCACCTGATCTCGACTCTTCCGTTTAGGCAAACTCTTAACGAAGCCAAGGGGGGTAGTCCCTACAAAGAGTTTCTAAGGCTCAAAGGTTTTAAAGATTATTTAGGTGCGTGATGCAGATGGGTGTTTTTGAGGAGTTTTTGACAAAAATTTACAATAAACGGAATCAAGTGAGCATTTGCAAGTATAATTAGAAATAAGCAACCATTCGCCAATTGCACAACTAAAGTAAAGCATTCATGGCATTGAAAATAGATAAAGAACAATGCTTTGGACGGATAATAAGCAAATAATAGGACTAGTGCCAAAAGGAGTGCTTGAGATAGTTTTGCAAGTGCTTCTTGGTAAATTTTACTGTAAATTGTTAAATGATGAAGTTATTTATTAAATGGGAGGGGGATCTCCAAGATATACCTTTCAGTACAGGAGATATGTCCAAAACCCTTAACCTATACAGCTACCTGCAAGGAATATGTAGGCTAGTCTGGAGTCTCTGAGGCGGTGTTCAACACTACACCGCAAGGGTGTAGCCTAACTATACCTCAAGGTCACTAACCAGTTGTTCCTACTTCCTTTGGGTAATTTTCCACCACAACAGCCTAAATCTAGGCGTTGGATTTTCGCCTGGGGAAGTTGGTAAATTTTATTAATGTGACTTTTGGATTAGGAACGTGAGGATTTAAAAAGTCTACACTGCTTCTAGGTATCCCAACCAGGTAGAGCATATATAGCGTAGTAAATTGGTTTATTCCGATTTTATTAATGATGAAAATGAGCCATTGTAACAACCCTCCGACAGAGAGCACTCTTGATCAGTCTTATGGCGAGATTTAAGAGATTTATGGAAAACAAAAAATAGCTGCTAATGTAAAAAGAAATAAACTAAGCAGTGAACTCTCTGACAGAGAGCACTCTTGATCCACCTTTCAGTAAGATTCAAGAGATTTTGTGTTCTTTTTTCCTTAAGCAAATTTGATAAAGAAAGCAGTAAACTAATCTAAGATAAAGAAAATAAACCTCTCCGATAGAAAGTGCTCTTGATCCACTTTTCAGTGAGATTCAAGAGGCTTTGGATTCTTTCTTTATTCTTTTAGCAAAATAAAGGGAAAAAGTTGAATAAAACTATACTAACAAAGTTTTATCAAACAAAAGACTAATCTACTCTAAGCAATTATTATGCATGTATGCATCAAAGACAAGAAACAAGGGATGATACAGGGTTCCCCCAAATGGGGGAAGTGGGGTGTGGGAGTCTTTATCCCACTCACCTTTTATTAACTTTTTTTACAATGTTTTTGGTGTTTTTTTCTTTGAGCCTCCAAAGCCTTCATTTTTATTCCAATGGTTGCATGAAAACAACAAACATTTACACAAAGTTTCACCAGAGGTTCTCTGCAAAAATTATCCACCCTAAAGGTGAAGCAGAGACCCCTATTTATACAAAAAGAAGAAAGATAGGGCTTAAAACCCTAGTAAATGCATCGAGCAGAGATCAAGGAGGGCACAACCATTGAGTTGGAGTTGAAATGCATTGATTTGGAGTTAAACTGGTGCTTGGGAGTTATGAAAGGGGGTGAGGTGGCATCAACCTAGGCAAGGCGCCCACCCTATCACATTGGTTTTATCAACCAACCAATAAACATATGCCAAAGAGGAAAAACGTCCAAGCTAGGTTAGGAAATGAAAATCCCAAGGCTGAGTTGTTTGATGTACTTTGATACTGACTCGGATCAGTTTGGTGATGATTGGAATCTTCCCAGATGCTCTTTGCCAAGTTAACTAGCCCTTTACTTTATTCAATTTGGTTTATTTTGGAGAGTTTTTTATTTATCTCCATTTAATATTTTTATGATTATTTTAATTAAATATTCCTCATTTATTGATTTGGAGGAAATATTCAATTAAGTGCAAAATAATCATCTGGAACTTATGATAAGTGGGTCTAGGGGTTAAATGAGTGTTTTGGCTTAGAAAACAAGTCTTTATTTGCCAAAATCCACCCCCGGGACACTTAATTATTACATTTTGAAAATTTTCAATTAAACCATAGGAAAAATGGTTTAATTAATTGAAAATTTTAATTATTTTTCCATAGTCTAAAAATAAAATAAAATAAAAAAATCCGAGGACGTCCGCTAAAATTTTATTTGGCCATTGTTTTAACACATCTCGGGACCTAGGAAATGACCATAGAACATACCAATAGTGTCTAGTAGGTTTATATTTTAATGTTGGACTCTAATAACCCCCAAGGCCTAACCGCCAAATTTGGGCATTCCAGCTTTGGAGGTAGCAGGAGAAAAACTCATCGATTATTACTGGCTAAAGGCAAAGAATAATCGACAAGGGAAAAAACTCCTTGGAATACCTTATTTGATTGTTAAGTCTAAGGGAACCAAGCCACTCAAGACCCCCCTACTAGCACACTTTATTACAAACCCCATGGGGTATGGTCATTTCGACAAAAAAAATAAAAAAGGCTAGCCAAAACTAGCTAACTCTGGAACACAATGAACTTCTAAACTCTGGAAACGAACATGCATCATGTTCCATAACTGGCGGCTCACAGGAAATCCACTAAGTGCAGAATTAGTGGATAACAGAAAGCTTGAGAAGATTTGGATGGATTTGTTTCGAGTCGCTAGATTAGCAGGAAAGGGATCATTTTGGTTAGAATCCCCGGAGGATGAGGAATTGGAATTACCAATTAACAGGGGATTTCTAAAACATTATTTTCCTCCCATAAATTAAATCACGTGTTCACCACCTGTTAGAGTAGGTAAGATTGAATAAGCTCCTTTGAGCAGTAGTCTGAGTCTTTTCTTTTTGAGTGTTGCATGTGTCTTGAGTCTTTTATTGAGTCTTTTTGGCCATAGAGTCTGGCCCCTTGTATTTATTTAGTGTAAAATTTATTTTCAGTAATTTATTTATAGCATTTTATTTCCAGCATTGTTTTTATCGGTTTATTTTGCACATATATTTTTCCCATACATGTTGCTCTGGTATTTCTTGCTTCCATGTGCGTAGAAACAGGTACTCCTAAATAGGAAGCAGAAAATTGAAGTGTTGGATTCTTTGTTGATAAGATGGTGTTGCAGACCAGAGATTTCTAAGGTTCTCAAGTGCTCTCTCCTTTAAAGCACTTGTCCCAGTTTGAACCAGATGTTATCACATATATATTGCAGCTGGGCTACCATGATGCAGCATACAGATTGATCTCTTTATTTTTTCGAGCTACACATTCAGATGGGGTTTCAACATGGATCATTACATATTGAGTCATTCAAAGCTTTTGTTCAACAGCAGTTTCACATTATTTCCTTGCAAGGACTGAGATCTCCCTGTCTATTGAGATGATTTCAATGGTGACCTGGTTCATTTGAGCAGAGTAGAAGATGTGGTACACAGTTAGAGATGGGCATATCAGTTAGAGACTGGTATATGGTGAGAACAGGTATATGGCTCCTTGGTAGGATTTTTCTCTTTAATGTATACTAACAACTAAGCTTGTCATGTTATGATGATTATGGTGACCTATTCCTATATTACATATATACTAATGCTTTAACTTGTGTTCAGAATGATTACATAATCTAATGTTGAAGACTATTGCTTATCCCATATGCTTTTCACAACTTATAAACTTTAGTGCTATGCAGGTTCCATGTATCATTTGTCCCCATCCATCCAGTTCATCAATAATTTATCTCCTCCCATGACCTATGTTGGTTGAGACCTGTGAGATTGAAGATCTTTTTCCCCATCTTGACCCCTATGCATGATAGACTCCATGTTCATTGTTTTCTGTACCTTTGGCTATGAAGTATGTGTCTTGGTCAGTGTGGTTGTTACCGGCTAGGTCCTACTTAGTTGGATTTCAATTCAGCCGGCAAAGTTTGAACAAGGTTACCTGTTCATGATCAGAGTTCAGAAGTTCATCAGTCCTTCTAGGCCCTTTTTAGTTTTTGTACCGCATGTTCATACCCCCTTTAGGGAGTTGTAATATAGTGTGCTAACATGATAAATTTGTACGGAGTTGGGATTTCTAAGACTTAAACATCAATCCAATTATTCCAAGGTGTTTTTTCCCTTGTCAACTATGCAATGCTGAATAAGCGATGTATAGTTTTCGAGTTTTTCACCGCTCCTCCAAAGCTGGAATGGTCGTCTTGGTGGTTAGGCCTTGGGAGGTTATTACAACTCACATGTCAATGTATATGAACATGTTAGAAATTGTTTTTGAGTCGTATGGACATGTGCTAGGTCCCCCTAGAGTTTCGTCCATTTACGAGAACAATATTTTTTTTCTGTTTTTTAAGCCATTTTTAATGCTTTAATTAAAAAACTTCAAAATGTAATAAATGTCAGGTTCGGAGTCTGTTTTTGGCATTGGGATGCTCGTTTTCACACTCAGAACGTCCTCTTTACCACAAGGACCACTTTTCATATCATTCAGGCGACCGAAACACCCCGTGGAGCATTATTCAGCTAAAAGTGCATCAAGATGACATTTTAATGCTAAATTACAACAAATTGGCATCATGGTCAAAGTTTGAAAAGTTAAAATAATAAATTATTTTTTTGGGGAAATGACATGGCATGGGTCCCCCATGCCATGCGACCTTCTCTAAAACTCAAAGCATATCAAACTTTGGTTAAAGGACACATAACGTAGAGTGCATTATGAGGATGACGTCAACCTCTTCACGTCACCTCTTAAAGCTTGTGTGAGGTTGTGTTACCAACTAAGTTGCACTAAGTTGGATTTCTAAATGAGCCACCAAAGATGAACAATCACTTATTCAAATTTCAAGTTCAGAAGTCCTTGCAGGCCTTACTAGGCCCTTTTTTTATTTTTAAACATGTTCATACCCCATGGGGAATTGTAATAAAATGAGTTAGCATGATGACTTTATGTAAAAGGTTTGGTTTCCTAAGACTTAGTCATTAATGCATTATTCCAGGGTGCTTTTTCCTTGTTAATTATTTATTGTTTTTAAGTGATAAATAATTTTTTATTTTTTCCTCCAAACCTCCAAAGCTAGAATAATTGCCTTAGTAATTAAGCCTTAAGAGGTTATTAAAACCTATGTGTCAATGTATATTATCATGATAATCATTATTTTGAGTCATTATGAACATATTATAAGTCTCCCATAGGTTTTTTTTAATTTCCGGAAAAAATTATTTTTTCTGTTTTTACAGGCTTATTTTTAATAAGTTAATTGTAAAAATGTAAAAAGTCATAAAAATGTGGCTAGGAGGTTGTTTTTTCCGTGGGGGTGGTCATTTTTTAACTTAGAGCACCCACTTAACCCCTAGACCCACTTTCCTAAGTTTTCAAGTAATTATTTAACCCCAAAATCAATTCCAAAAACCCAAAAAGACCCAAAAAAATGAAATATTTAAAAATTCGGAAATTAAAAAAATAAAAGAAAATTGCCAAAAATGAATTTTGTGACTTGGCAAAACAATTTGGCAAGTACCCTAGCAATGGGGACAAGGCAGATGTTGCCATTCAAAAAAAATTGAGAGTTTAGATGTTTCCTCATGAAGAGGGAGTCGCACTTCTCCAAGTGGGGGCGCAAATCCCAAGAAAGGATAGAAGGTGGGATGATGTGGATGATTTTTGGTGAAGTGGCTTTCAATGTTTTGGAAGTTGCCTCTCCTTTTGCCTTCATCCAACTCATTCCAACCTCTCAACCAACTCATTGCCACTTCTCCAACCCTAGCGCATCCTTGAGGAGAATGCGTCCCCCCTCTCTTGCCGGTTTTGCTATTTAAGCAGGCACTCTCTCTTCATTTGAGGGTGGAAAAATTTGTATGGAACTTATGCTCCTTTATCTTGTAATCATTTATTGAGTTTATTGAATGAAATCAAAAAGCTTTGGAGGCATACTTGTGTGGGGCATCAGTGTGTGGTGACTATTGGTGTTGCATAAGGTATAACTGTATCGATTTCTTGCTATATTCTTTTGTTGTTCTAACCGGTCTTTGAAGAATAAATAAGTAGTTTCTTTTTTTTTTTGAGTTATTTATGTGAGTAGATCTTAGATTTGTATGCTTTACTTGTTTGTATGCATATGTTCTAATCTGTTGCATAGATACTCCCGGATATAATTCTTTGGTGTAGTCATTGTTCAAACTGTGCAGGGATATCTAGCGTAAAGGAGTGTTGGTTCTTGTTTGATTCCATCATACATCTACGTTCATCTAAAGAATATCTAAATCCCTCCGCTCTCCACTTGAGGACTCCATTGCCCAAAGTTTCTAAAGCCTTGGGGCATTCTTTCTCTCACTTTTCCTCACAAAAGAAAAATTTTAATATTTATTTTTGGTTACTAGTTCTTAGTGCATATTTCAATCTCATTAATATATTAGAGAATATCTTATCAATATGATTTACATATGCATTTGAAAATTCAGATCTGATATAAAAAAGTAATATTTTCTAGATCTAGACTTGCTCAAAGTACTTATTAAAAAATTGTAAAAAAATTATTTTTCGAAACACTAAATTTTTATGCTAAAATTTGTATATCTTTATTTGATTGATTCATCATTTTAGCATAATATTGCTTGTTGTTTTGCAGCAGAATTCGATAAAAGAGAGAGGCACTCTAGCTAAATTTCAAAGAAACAAGCCATCCGGAGATCCCTCTTCTCACTATTCTCTCTTTGGCCATTTTTCTAAGGCCCTAATATTGTAAAACTTGTGTTTCCTATTCTAAAAAGGAACACAGGTAATTTCTTATTCTAAATCATTGCAAAAAAGAGAAGCAAGTGAGAAGCCAAGTGCCCACACCCCATCCCCCTAGGGGAAATTCACTTTTTTTTTCAGTTTTTTTTCAATTTCTTTCAAGTTTCTTAAGTAAAATTAACAAATCCGGCTGTGTTCTCAGTAACGAGAGTATCTGCATTGTGATTTAAAAACTCACATTTAGTTCTTAAAACACTTAAAATTTACAAGGCCTCATTCCTCGTATGCTTTTGTGACCACTACAGGCCTTTGGCTTGATCGGTTGGACAATCAGAAAAGGATTGAAGTGACTAGTAATTAGTTGAACACTTCAATTTAATCCTACAAGTGAAAATCCTGCACTTGATTCGATCTTACCAGGTTGTGGGGAAATTCTGTAAGTGAAGCGGGAACCACTAGAAAGTGACCGTGGGGCATCGTTAGGCTACACCCTCGTTTGGTGTAGTGTTGAATACAACCCCACAACTCCATCTAGCCCACACGTCACTGTAAGAGCCACTCCTTGGTAAATCCGAACATATTCCTCGTACCCCCTGGGTATATCTGGAATGCCATTTCCCTTGTAATAATAAGATCATTACCACATTCTTAATCAAATTTACCAAGAATTTACCCACTCCCTAACTACTCATTTAATAATTTTAAAACTGACCAACCGAGACAACTGCAATACTTCTCGAGACTTCACTAGCAACCCCCTTACAAGCACTCCATTGGCACTGGTCTATCTGGCATTTCCATTTATGTTTGATGCTTAAGTTAATCAATGTGTTATTGGGAATGATATTTTAATTGCTAGTTATTTAAATTATTTGCAGTTCATCTCAGTTTCAGTATTTATTGTTATCATCTCCTAAACTAATTATTCTATTTTCATAGATTAGACACCATAGTTTATTTTACTAGGGACCACCCCCCTTGGCTTCGCTAGGAGAGAACCTACATGAAGGAGGCAAGATCAAGTGACAGCACTTGACTCTTGCTTGCCCCCAAGGTCGCACCCAGTGGCTTGAAGATTTATGCCACGTGACTCGAGATGCGAATTAGGCAGCAATAGGTTGGGAGGAGTTAAGTGGGTGGACCCCTCACTTAATTATTGTTTTAAATATGAAACTTTGGTTAATACTCATAGCATGATGAGTGGTAGCGAATGCATTATGAAGATGACGTCAACTGCTTCACGTCACCTCTTTAAGCTCATGCATGAGGGAGAAGGACGCCAATATGGAGAAGTTAAGTGGTTGATTGGTGTATGATCATTGGCTGGAGAAGTTAGGTGGTGAGAGGTGGCATTTCCTCTTCAGATTGACTTAGATTAACTCAACTTCACTCAGATAAACTCCCACTCTAAATTCAGTGTAGGTAGCACCCCCCATGGGTCTCTCTTGGCTATTTAAGCAAGATCCATTCACTCTCTTTGGCATGAAGTGTATGGAAACTCTGCTCCTATTTGTAATCTGTTGAATATTTTATGTGAATAAAGATTGGCTTTGGAGGTCATATTGTGGATTGTTGTTCCAGTTGGATGGTGCTATGCTTGTATGGTTGAGGTAACTCTAGAGTTTTAAATCTTGCATCTTGTTTAATAACATATTGAAGGGTTGGCCTAATGATTAGTATTAATCAATAGGATGAGCATCGTTGTTTCAATTCCTAGTGAAAATCCCATTTTGTCAAATTTAAGATTTTGCATATTTACTTGTTTGTGAGTATGCTCTCTTCATTCACATTTTGGATTTCACTAACCCGTTAACAAGTTTATGGAAGTGCAAGTATCTTTCAGGTTTCTCTTGGGTGGATTTGAAGGAGATCTAGTTTGTTTCTCCTACTCTCTACTCACCTTTCAAGAAACATTGTCCTCTTGAAGCATTTCAACCGATCTTCAATTGTTGAATCTTTCTACCAGGCCTCCTAACCGTCTTCCTTTAAAAAGTTAAAACTTCTCATTCAGTTTCTTGGTTATTCGTTCTCAAAATGCTTTAGATCTATTCAAGTTAAAAAAGAAGATTTATCATAGATCTAATTTTCTTTAAAGTGCTTAAGATTCTAGTTTTCTTAAAATTAATATTTTTTACCCTAGATCTAGCATTTCTAGCTTTCTTTATGCAAGTCTCTTTACTGTAAAATTTTAAGGCTTGAGATAAAGTTAGTTTCTTTTATTTAAAAGTTTTATTTAGCAAATCAAGTACTTTCCGATTGACTTCCCCAAAGCTAGCCAAGAACCTCAAGAGGACTTGTCCTCTTGAGTTATTTTCGTCGTTTCTTTAAAGTAGTTTAACTTAATAATTTTTCGGTAATTTTTGTGGGTTGTCCAAAGACACTTCCAAAGTGTTTTTGGACACTTTTCATTAACATTTGCTTGCTGGTTTTATCAAGTCCATCAAAAAGGAGAAGGAAACTCTGCCCGATTTTCAAGTTTTTGGCCATCTGAAGCTTCCCAAGGGTTCCCCCTACTTATGGGTTTCTGTTTCTCTCTTTCTGTAAGCCTTTGGATCCTAGATAACAAGGACCAAAGAGCACTTCTAATAAGATAAATATTGTAACCATGATAAATAAAAAGGATCTCGAGTAGGCTCTTCAAAGCCCACTCCCCATCCCCCCATGGGAGATACGCGTCTTTGTCTTTTTTTGCATTTTTTTTATTTTTCTTGCTTTTTTGCTTTAGTTTAGTTCTTTATGCGGGATAGTATACTTTTTTGCTTAGAATATTTTTCACTGGCTTTATCATTAACTCTACAAGAAATGAATGTAGCCAATTTTGTAAGTTTGTCTCCTACCACACAAATTTGATTATTTTGATTTGAACTCTTTTCTCCATAGGTTCATAATAAACAATAAATATGATTTCCCAATTACTCTAAGGAGTGGGTTGCGGGATTAGATTCCTGACTAGCAATTTCTTACACTTTGTCTAACTTCTTAAGGGGTATCACACAATCGAAAATAGAGATCCATAAATTTACACCATCATTTTAAGGTAGATCCATTCTCTTTTTCATCAAACTTGTGAAAGGTTAAGCCTCTTTACTTCTTATGTTTAGGCTCTTCATCAATAGCAATCTTTTATCTTCTCAGAGTATAATTGGGATTTTGTGCAATCGTTTTGCACTAGAAAACTAAATATTTGAGTCATTATTTGAGATCATTTTTCCATTGCTTTTAGTAATTGATCTAGTATGTCCTCTATGATTGTTTTTCCTCTCCTGAACTAGAGTAACTAGCTTCTTCTACCATGATTTTGATGATTGGAGCTTTAAACCTGTTTTTTAGCAATAATTTTCTAACCTTTACAAAAAGCAAGTAGAAAAAGACTGTACACACCTTCCAATATATCTAAGAGACTTTGGAGATGATTCATCTTCAGGAAACTTGCATCTCTCAACATACCTGAAAAAGAAAATCAGGTAAAATGGTATTGATATCTGTTAATAAATAAATATTTGTGTCACTTATCCAAACCCTATACACATCCACTGAAAAACAGACTCACTTCTTGGTAGGCTCGTCCCAGTTTTTTGCATTGCCTTCATTCACAGAATAAATTTTACCTTTCTTTGGAACCTACACACAAAGTGACCAACCTGTGATTCATACAATTTTATATTTTTCTACAATCAAACATTTGCATTTTATTTTAGTTTCATTTGCATTTTATAGTACACATCAAACAAATTTAATGTCGTCATTCATTCACTCTCCAATCAAGATTACAAGATTTCTGTTACTTATGCCACGACGCATTTATATGAACTAGTGTATTTGTGTAATAGCACAACTATTCGTCAAGAAGACAAGCTTTGAGTTTGATCTCCTTCTCCATGTGCACATTCACAGGCTAATACTCCTCTTCTTCTGTTTCTAAGTTCTACAGTATCTAAACCTCTCCATGACCATATTTACATATAATTACAATTTACACTCAGAAAGCATATATATTTGATCAAGCAGAATTTTATAGAGGCATTCTCCAGACTCGAAACATAAGTACAAATAAAACAGTCACAATGACACCAATAGCATTGATGCTTGCCCACTCAACTATAGGTGTTTGATGATCAAGTCTACCATCATTTATCCAGTGGGAAGTGTTACCTCTCCAACTAGTATTGTGATTAAAGTCCAAAAGAAGCAATGCTAGCCCAAGGGGAACTCGAGAAGGAGGCCAATGTCACCACACCAACCCTCTTCCTACTTTTAGTTGGCTCTTCTCCAACTCCAGGGGAGCGTCCCTAAGGATTACTAGAGCTATAAGCAATGACATACAATGTGATTTGAAGAGTGGCTCTAGCAAAGCATTTGTCTTTTATAGTATAGGAAATAAAAGAGGTGATGGGAGGACGAAAGAGATTACTCTTAGGACAAATCCAATCAAGCAAAATATGTATCAATTAAGCTCAATAGAGATAGATCTCCAAAAATCTAACCATGTTTTACAATGAAGAGCTCCCTCTTCTTCTAGCAATACAAAGTAACAGCTATATTCTCATGGAGAATGCACCCTAGCAAAGTGTAGAAGAGAGAGAGAGAGAGATCACACCTGTGAGAGGAGAACAAGAGAGTGCCACATGTGCGAGGGAGATGCATGTGTTAAACCTCACATGCATGAAAGAGATGCACCCAACTTGGAGAAGCCACATATGTGACAGTAGGTGCACGATTCAAGCGATCATGTCACCTAGAGAAATGTGTCCACCTTAAATTGAGGGATCCATATCTTGAGAGGTGTGCCCTCCTTTAATTAAGTGACCATGTCACCTCCGGGGGTGTGCTCGCCCTTTATTTGGGGATTCATATCTTCGGAAGTCGAGCACCTACCTTTATTTTTAGAAATTTTGCTTGCCAAATAAATCCAAGTGAAGTGCACCCACCATTTTTTGAAGGGTGCTCCATTTTATACAGCATAGGTTTATTACAAATAAAACCTTAGGTTTATTACCTCACATGATTTCCATGGCATTATTTATGAATATGACTTTGACCATAATGCCAAACTGCGAAAATCTGTCCAAATAAATTTGCTCCAAGGGAGTATAAGCCATGAGCAACTAATCATGCTATGTCAGGATCTAAAATATGAATGAAGTCATCACAGTCGTCTACTTTGAAAAGATCTGCAACTAGATTACCCACATACAATATGAGGCATAATACAGTAATAGGAAGCACCCCTTTTAATTGTTTGGATCCTGATTTATAGATAGTCTAAACATTCTTTCTAGGAAGCTTCGACTTTGGTATCAATCAATGGCCCATTCTCCAATACTAGTGTACTACATTGCTCTATTAGATAGGCTTTCCCCTGGCCCCTACCAATATGTACTGAGAGTTGATGCGGTAGGATGCCTTCTTGAGGCAGCCAATTCTAAATCATGGTATTAAGTGTTGGAAATTTTTCAGAATCAACGCTTCAATGCAAAACAGAAATTCCACCTTTATCCTCTATTTCATTAAAAGTAATGAAGTTACAGAAAAGTAAATTGCATGAAACAAAGTTCAGAAAGGAAAAATTACCTCAAACTAACTGAAAGAGCAGAATAAATAATTCAAACAACTAAGAAAACAATTACACAAAAATATTAACAAAATTGGAATTAAATCTACAGTGATATAATGAACATTGTCAAAACCGGACCGGAACCGGCAAAACCGGCCGGTCAGCCCAGTTCCGGTGGATTTCCAGTCCGAATCGGAGGACCTAACCGTTTTGGGCAGGTTCGATACCGAACCAGCCGGGTTGGTCCACGAACCGCCCGGTTCGGTATCGAACCGGTCCAAAACCGTTTTCCCTGGAAACCGGCCGCTAACCGTTTTGGGTCGGTTCGATACCGAACTGGCCAGGTTGGTCCACGAACCGCCCGGTTCAGTATCGAACCGGTCCAAAACCATTTTCCCTGGAAACCGGCCAATCTGTACAGGGTCATACGGATGCCAAAAAAGAGGTTTTTTTATTTTTTTTTATTTTTTGGAAAGTGGGTTGGGGGTATGCGTCTGGACATCCTTAAGACACCTAATGAACCTATAAAAAGACCCCCACCCCCTCTCTTTCACTCACACCATTCATCCGAGTGTTTTCGAGTTTGTGCTTGGGTGTCTTCGGATCTTTTAGTTTGAGAGTGTTGATTGTTAAGGGTCTTAGAGCTAGTTCCTAGGCTGATTCTGAGGCCTCTAATGAGTCTAATCATGAGGATTCAAACGATTCTGATAATTAGATTGTTTAGTCTTTGACTCTAGTCTTTAAATTTCTATAGGCCATTTAGAGCCTTTTTGTTGATGTATTTTGATTCAGACATGGATTGCACTCAGTGTTAAGTGCTATTTTGGTTCTATGAACTCTTATATGCTATATACACGAGAAACTTTGCATATTTTGTGTATAATGGTTTGAACTCACATGGATGCACATGAATTTTTTTTTTTTAAATATTTGAATATTTTATGTATTTTTGGTGGACCGGTTTTATGATCCGGTTTTTGACCGGTTCCGGTTCTGAGGGTCGGCCGGTTCGTCCACCGGTTTGGTTTTTGTAACTTTGGGTATAATCAGCTTGACTACACGCTACATAGTGGGCCGTGACTCTACAGCTTGCTGGATGATTACTTAATTACTCAATATTACAGAAATTGAAAAAATAATAACCAAAAGTTAATAGAGATATTTTATGATAAAAAAGATGAAGTTCAAATAACCAAATGAACCCTACAAGTTCTTCTAACTGTATATTCATACATTTTCCCAAAATAGAGTTTTTGAGTGAAGACCCATCTTCATGAAAAATAACTAACCACCTTCCTATTTTTTAGACTTACATTCCATGAGAAGAGGAAGTCATGGAACAATGTTCCTTCTTGAAAGGCTGCAATCCAATATATTATGGCAAACCTCTCCATAACTGTTTGCATATATTTTGGGCATCGCTGGAACTCAAAATGGTAACAGGTGTATGTCTCAATAAGTGCAAATAACTTTCTCTAGAATCCTCTGTAATGGTCATCAACTCATCAGTATGTGATGAGTCATCAATTGATCAAAACGGATTTTGTAGCAAACTCAAACTCTACAAAAAACTCGGATTGTGTTCTATGTTAATGAAAAGTTCATCAGCGCATAGACTAGTATTAGCATTCAAGCTCTTGAATCCTTGGCATTAAGTTGACATCTTCTTTACACCTGAAATAAAAATCTGCTAACACATCCAATATGTAAATTCATGCATCTAATTCTACACTCACATTTTTAGGCAAATTAGTCATAAAAATCCCATTATGAATATACAATGTTCCAAGGGCAGTAGGAATTCATAAAATAGATCAGAAAAGCATAGAAAGAAGGTTAAAGTGGTCATGTTTAGGGAAATAATGCTAAAGTAGAGGAATCAAATAAGGCATTTGCCAAGCTCATCATCCCCCCCCAACTCAATCAATTGCACATCCCTAGAGCAATACTTCAATCAGAATCAGAAAATGGTAATGATTTTGTGTGCAAGCAATCCTGAGATCATAAGGAATTAATCTGGTAAGATGTTTTTCTTGCATTAAATTCCTTTACTACTACTATCTTTTGCCACTGTTTCACTGCTTTCTTCTTATTTAGAGTGAGATAACTCCAACCAGCCATAAGGAATGTCGACAATAGTGTGTAAAATCTCAGACTGACTCATTGCACTATAAGCTCTTACACAAAAGTGATAAACAATATGCTGTGGTAAAGAGAATTGTGAATAATTGGTAAAGAATGTGGCTCCTTTTTCTTAAGCTCTTTAGTAAGCCCACTCCACCTATCTTGGCAACTTTGTACAACATCCTGTTATCACATATATTGTAGCTGGGCTTCCAGGATGCAGCTTGCAGCATCCAGATTGTTTCTCAATATTTTTCTGACCCAGAGATATTGATGGGGATACAACATGGATCACATTGTACAGCATGAGCCATTCAGAGCCCTTATTCAGCAGCAGTTACAGAATATTTCCTTGCCAAGACTGAGATCTCCTTGTCCATTGAGATGATTTCAGTGGTAACCTAGTTCATTCGAGCAGAGTAGCAGATATGGTACACACAGTTACAGATGGGCATATCAGATAGAGACAAGTATATGGTGAGATCAGGTATATGGCTCCTTGTTTGGATTTTTCTCTTTGAAGTATGTTAAACACCTAAGCTTGTTGTGTTATAGGATGATCATGGTGACTTGTGCTTATATTACATATGTATTAATGCTTGAGCCTGTTTTGTGAATGATTAAAGGGTCTAATGTTGAAGACTATTGCTTATTCCATGCTTTACACAAATTTTAAACCTTAGTGCTATGCTGGTTACATGTATCATTTGTCCCCATCCATCCAATTCATCCATAATTGTTTTTCTCCGATGACCTGTGTTGATTGAGACTTGTGAGATTGAATATCTTTCCCCATCTTGACCCCTGTGCATGATAGACTCCATGTTGTTCTGTGTCTCTGGCTATGAAGTATGTGGCTTGGCCAATGTGGCTAAGTTCACCAGATGGTTTTCCTTTAGTCCTCAAAACAAGTGGTCCACCCAACAGTGTCTTTAGACATTAAAGCATTGGAACGCATAAATGTTATATCTAAATGATGCAAAGTGTGAATGTTATAAAATTGTCAGTGGCCAAAGGATGAGCACTCATTCCTTGTATAATGTTAAGCTCATTTACCCCTCACAAGGATAACAGGGTGAGGCAAACCCGTCGGAGCTATGGATGCTCATTGCTCATTGGCAGTGAGGCTAGGCCTTTGTCATTTACTGGAGCCCAGAAGGCTTTCCAAAGCACCTGCCTTTGGAGGTTGGCTATTATCTTATGTAAAATTAAAGGTTGTTCGAAAAAGTCAATGGTCAAAGGATGAGCACTCATTCCTTGTATAGTGTTCTGCTCATTTGCCCCTACAGGGCAACAAGGTGAGACTAGCCTGCAAAGGTTTTGTCTTTGTCATTTTCTGGAAGCCCAGAGGACTCTCCAGGGCACCTTCCTTCGAAGGTTGACTAGTGTTCCACATTGTTAAATCTATTATATGGAAACTTGCTAGAGCCTGATGGAAACAAGCCCAAGTGCTTTATCCATTTGCGAGACACCGCCATCCCCTATTGCTATATGTCATGCATATGTCATTTTGGTTGAGTGTATTTGTCATCATTCAGAGAGATCACATGGTCAAAACCAACTAGAGGTCATCATCCTTTACTTAACCTTGTTTTCCATCCTCACCCATCACTAGCGAATTCTTTAAACTTTGTAAGTATGGCATATACAAGAGACTTCCAGAATATTCAATGATTTTTCAAAGACACGAGTATATCTTGTTGGTTATTATTATTATTGTCACCATGATTCTGAATAACATGATTTAAGTTGGGTTATAATATACATCTTGGAGCAGTTCTTAACTTGGATACTTGCGGGTTTAGCTCTTTTCAGCATCTCACCTTCAGTTTGGGTATTTCAAACACAGTTCTCAAGGCAGTGCCTAAAAATTTGACAGTGTATATTTACTCCAAACATGCCCAAGACCAATACTACGGTTTCAGTTTTTAGAGTTTGGCCTCAGATTGCATGATCAGTGATTACTATCACTTTATTATTGATCAAATTATATTATTATTGCAGTGTGTTATCCACTAGGTTGCACTTAGGGGATTTTTCAAGTAAGCCACCAAGGATCGGAACAAATCAATGGTTCTTACTCAATGCTCAAGAAGTTCCATGGTTTCATCAAGGCCAGTTGTGGTCCCTTGTTCGCATGTTCACACCCCCTTAGGGGTATTGTAATAAATGACATAGCATGATGGTTCTTTTGTAAAAGGCTTGGCCTTCTTAGGACTTGGTCATCAAGGTCATCATCCTTTAGTGTTTTTTCCCTCATCGATTATGTGACACCTTTTTAAGCAACATATAATTTTTGAGTTTTTCACTCAAAATCCTCCAAAGCCGGGATGGTGAAATTGGTAATTATGCCTTAAAAGGTTATTAAATCCTAGTGTCTATGTATTATACCATGCTAGTCATAGTCCCAAAGTTTCGTGGACATGCGCTAAGTCTTTCATAGGATTTTTAAATTTTTAAATTTTTAATAAAATCATCAATAAGGTGTATTTTAATTGTAAAAGTTCAAAAGGTCATAAAATTGGGCCTAGGGAGCCAATTTGGTCATGGGGATGCTCGTTTTTGGACCCAGAGCCTCCACTTAACCGCTAAACCCACTTTTCCTAAGTTTTAAGTGATTATTTATCACTTAAGTGAATTTCTCTCCAAAAAAGGCTAAAAGTGAATAAAAAATTAGAAAAAGGGAAAATATGGAGGAAAAACACATCCCTAAATCAGTGGGAACTTGTCCCAGACATGTTCCAAGTTAACTAAGGATGATGTTGGGGGTAATTGGAGACCAAATCAAGATCAAATTGGCTTGATTCAATCAAATTTATGAGGGGGCGAATTTCTCCTTAGAGGGGCACATTTATCCATGAAAAAGCTCACCTCTTGTTGTATATGTGTCACAGAAAGAGGGGGGGTGACCTACCTTGTGAGAGGTGGCACCTACCACCTCTAGTTCACTCTAGTTCGCCCCCAATCACCTTAAAAAGCTCCAACACTTGGCAAATTCGCCCCCTCGAGGTTTGCTCTCATTTTTCCTATTTAAGTGAGGCTTTTTTCCTCATTTAGAAGGAAGCAAAGAACCTCTGCTTTTGAATCATTGTTATTGTTGTTTATGAATAAAATTTGAAAGCCTTTGGAGGCCCATGATTTGTGGCAAGTTGTGCATATGGTGATTTCTTTGTGAGGTAATATTGTTCAATTATTTTGCTTTGCATAACTAGTAGTCTAGCTTAGAAGGCTCTCTGCAGCACTAGGGCAAGCATTTGCAGCTATCAATTTGCTTATTTATTTTCTTGCTATTAACGATCTAAGAGTTCACACTTTAGTCAGTTATAATTCATGGTCTTTTGGTTTTCTAACTCTGGGGTTTACCAGATCTAATTCGTTTTGTGCAAGCTTGATGAGTGTGCAGATTACCATCCCGAGTGAAAGGTTGAGCTCGATTGCATCTCCTTTCCTTTGGATTATAAGTTGAAACCAAAAGATAAGCATTATTTTCCCGCATCAAAGATCCTTCCAATCTTGCAAGAAAGATTCAAGACTTGAGCAGTTTTTCGTCTCCTTAAAATTTTATTTTTCTCTCTCGGTTACTTTCATTTAACAAGTAAATCGTATGCTAAAGTTCATCATTTTTATTTACTTGTTTGATTAGATCTAAAAAAAAAATTGTTTCATAAACAGAAGTTTAGATCTAGTTCCTCTTTCCTAGTTCTTGAAGTAGCAAATTCTTTCTATCTTTCGGCAAGTACTAGGTTGTATTTTTTTATGTATTTTTAAAGCATTAACCCACTAACTTTGCTTTATTAGCTTGCTGGCTTTTAGCAGGTCAGAGGAAAAAGACAGGGAGGTGCTGATGAAACATCAAGTTTTGGGCCATCTGGAGCACCCACGATCCATCTACCATCCCCCTCCTTCATTCCTTTTCTTGCCTAAGCAAGTTTGTAAGCCTTTTTGACCCATTCTTCAAGGGTTAAAAGGCATTTCTTTTTCTTTAAGCATTGTAAGTAATCATAAATAAAAAGCAAGTAAAATACACAGCGCCCACAGTCCATCCCCCTTGGGGGTTCTCGCAGTGTCTTTTTATGGTTTGTCTTTTTCTAATGTTTTATTTTTACAACACATGCACATAATCTACCTTCACGGGTTGTATTCTTGGCTTATAGTTAGTTTTAGTTTTCTTTCTTTCATTTTGGACAAAGTAACAAACACTAACCCAGCATTGATCTACCGAATTACCCAAAGAAGCTTGCTCGTTTGGGGAAAAGATATTCCTTGCCGTAGTAATTAGTCTCACAAATTTTACTTTTTCCGTTTTACAATATCAAATTGGAATAAAAAAAAATTGTCATTTCGGTGTATGCTCTTGCCCATCGCAAGTTCGCCCTGAGCTTTGGGATAACCAAAAGCAGGAATGCGAGCTGATTGATTTCTCACATCTAACTCAGCAAACTCATTTTAATAAAAGCAACTCCCCCAAAACATTACAGAAATCTGGCTAACAAACCTAAGAAATAGTGGGCAAATTCTTTAGGGAAAGCAGGAACAACTAGAAAGGGACCGTGGGGTCCCGTTAGGCTACATCCTTGTTGGTGTAGTGTTGAACAACCCCCCATGACTCCATCTAGCCCACATTTTCCCGTGCGGAGCCACTCTTCTCAGAATCCGGACATATTCCTAGTACCTCACGATATATTGGGAATCCCCTTTTCCCTTTAACTCGTTCAACATTGAATAACTTTAAAATTGACCAAGAACAAATTGCAAAACATTTTTCATTTCTTTGGCAGCAACTATTCGACTCCATTTGGCACTGGTTCATTTACAAAACTTATTTGCTTTCAGTCATATCATGTTATGAATGTTGTATCTTTATGCTACTGATCTAATTTATACTTTGCAATATCTTGTCAGTAAATCATTTCAAACTCCTAATAAAACAATTCATCCACACTTAATAAAAACAAGAGCCTTAGCAACTCTTTCTTAGGGATTACCCCCCTTGGCTCCGTTAGGTGTGGCCTAAACAGAGGAGTCAGGATTAGGTGACAGCACCTGACTTGAGACTTGCCCCCAAAGATGCACTTAGCAGCTTGAAGATTTCTGATGCGTTAATTCCCCTTAGGTGCGTCAAAGGCGGCAACACGGTGATTTTGGTTCTCCTAGAACACCACAGTGTTCCATGGGGTATGAGTAGTCACTTATACCATTCTACTATATATCCAGACACCTCTATGTAGTCAGTTTTCCCCAGTTCTCAACCTGAATGGAGTTATGGTGATTATTATTATTTTCAGAGGATGTACCACCAAACAAATGAACTAGGAAATCACTGAAGAAATTGATTTGGCTTGTGTGGTCAAGGATATAGCAAGGGAATTTCTCCAGATGATTTATTATGGCTCTCCGGACATATCTACACCAGTTTCATCCAGTTTGATGTTCCGAATTATTTTTTTGGCTCTCTTACGAAGGATGTCCCCTATAGGGAGAAATTGGCTAAAATGGCCAAAATAAAAGTGTGTAAATCAAGTTGTATCTTTAGAAATATGTAGGGGGTGGGGGGCTATTGACACCCCCATGTCCCCTAAGTGTTAAACTTGCAAAAATAATGATTTATCACATTGTAAAAATGGGATTTATGAGGTAATTCGCCCCCCTCTTGACTTAGTCATGTTGATCCATGTATTGAACCGCGTAAAAGTGATCTCCTCCGTTGATGATGTTTTAATCTCAATCGTTGAATGAAAAAGTAAGTTAGGGTTTGTGTCTCTCAAAAGGTATATAAAGAAGAGACCCCCCTCATTGTATCCCATCGGGAAATTCGGCATCATTGGCTCTTGAAGAATAATAGAGAAATTTTTCAGGGATCTCTTGTCTTATGTGGATGATTGAAGAATGTTCTTTGTGATTGATTGATGCTACTTTCGCTTGCATTGGAATATCGTGGTGAATATCTCTATCATATTTTGGATCCATTATTTTTACTTGCAGGGAAGAAGGCAATTTGACAGGGGCGCACTGGCTGGGGAAACCCTCTTTGCATATGTCAAATCGTTGTGTTCACAGGGAGTGGTTTTATCTACGATCAATCATTTCCTCTTATATTTCATCTTCTTACTTGCATTCGTCCTTTTTTCTTGTCGATCTTTACGTGGCTTAGCAGGAGAGAGGGCGCACTTGTGGCTTCCTAGGCGATTCGGATAGAACTAGATTTTCACCATCGTTCCACTTGATCTATGCAGAAATAGTCTTTGTCACTTCGGCATTCATCCTCAAAAACATCTGGTAAGTTTCTCCCAGGTAAGATCTATCTTTATTTTCTGTATCTAATTGGGGCTGCATTTTCCTTTCACATCAAACCCTCATTTTTTAGACCTGTAGGTCCTAGTTTGTGGCAGTGCATAAAACTCAAAACCAACTTTGGAATAACAAACCTCTAGGTTTATAATTTCATCATCATCGAACTCCATTTACTCATCCAACGCATTGGCCTACTTCTTAGGGGAAGAGGCCCTCCTTGGGAGGAGTGGGTATTTTCAGATCCGCAAATTGGGTATTGCTAGTTTCATCCCAAATCATCTAATCTTACACCTAGCAATCAATCTAAGTGTTTAATTTCGCTTAATTTTTCCATTTACCCCTAGATCCAATTTCCATGCTTAAAACCCTAGGGTAAATTGGGGCTTTTCACATAAACACTCGTTTCCTCTTAGTAATTGTGCAAAACTCTAATTAACTTTTCTAATAAGAGGTTTAACCAGGTTTCCCTAGGTTATTCACCTGCGTTCCTTTTTTTTAGGCTCATCTTGGTCATAGGGACACCCCCTAGGCTTAGAATCCACTTTGAGTCTAAAGTGTCAGTATCCTTGACTGGCGTGACATCTTAGTTCTTTCAGAGGTCTTGGATATCGTAGGTCATGGCTTTAGTTGCCTTTCCCCTCCGTCATCCTGTATAAGATTACTCTACAGGGCAACTACAAGAATCGTGATAACACCTCCTTTGTTAAATTATTGTAAAATCGAATAAAGTCCCCACTGCTTTAGACTGCTCTTGACAAACTATCCTGCAAATGCGAGGATGTGAAATCTTCCAAACCATGTTCTTTAAATATATTGACAACAGAGGCATCTTCTGGCTAGACCCATAAATGTTCCACGAGTTTAGTGTATTTATACTACTTCATTTCCTTACCTCTCTAAATCAGTGTTCCACAGGCACGCGTCCCGCAGGGTCAGGGACGCGTTTCCACGTTTCCTGCGTCTCGGGGACTTGGGGACTCTTGGCGAAACGTTTCCCCCCAACCATGCCCCTAAGAATTTTTTTTGATGTTTTCCCATTATTTTCACTTTTTACTATTCCTACTTGGTACTACTTAGAAAATAAATCAATATATTTAGTATTTACATTGCACAATCATTAATATACATCAAATGAATTATTATTTTTGATATTTTATTTTACTTTTATAATTTTAGAAACGTCCCCACATCCCACCTGAATATCCCTAAATTTTGGGGTGGTCTCCACGCGTCCTGAATGTGCGTTTCCCCGCTCCCACATCCCCCCGTCCCAGAAACTTGGGGGAACATTGCTCTAAATTGCATTCTATAAATAGGACTGAAAAGCCCTCAAATTGATATGTCCCTCAATGCAGGGTGTTTCCACCTAAATACGCACCTCGAGGTTAGCATGGCAAAAATCTTCAAGCCAAGCCACTGGGTGCGTCCTTGGGGGCGAGTCACGAGTTGAGATACTATCATTCAACACTCAACTCCTAGCGAAGCCAAGGGGGGCTGTCCCTAAAACAAAAAAACTAAGGCTTTAAGCTAAGTTACAAAAAGATGAAAGTTAATCGAGGAATTTGAAATGAATTACTAAAACAAGAGCATCACATATGAAATAAATCAACAGTATATAAATGATAAATCAATCACGACACATTAGATTCACTCAAGCAAAATATCATTTAATTAGACCAGTGTCAAAAAAGGGTAAATGGAGTCGGCTGAAAGAAAATTGTTGTGCAATTCTTCTTGAACAGTTTTAATTATTATGGATGAGCAGATTATGGGAAAGGGGGCTCCAATATACCGTGAGGTACAAGGAACCAAGTCGAGATTTGCCAAGTGTGGTTTCACACGTGAAATGTGGGCTAGATCGGAGTCACAAGGGTGTGTCCAACACTACACCAAACGAGGGTGCAACCTGATAGGTCCCCATGATCACTATCTAATGGTTCCTGCTTCACCGTGGAATTTGTCCACAAAAGACAAGACGAGACATTGGATTTCCATCCTTGAGGGGGAATTAGTTTTAGCTAAATGTGAGTTTTTTAATTAGACGTGGAAAGTTTATTGAGTGCACGAATCTCGTTTCTAGTTGTCCCAAATCCCAGGCAAGCCTACGATGGACAAGACCATATGTAGAGATTGAACAAAAAAATTCTTTCCAATTAAATGAAAAGCAACTTGCAAAAGTAAAACAAATGTTTTGCTAATCACTAAAGGCCAAGAATCTTTTTTCCCTTACTTGAGCAAGCTCTTTCGGTACTTTGGGAAAGCAAGGCCGAGTTCGTTACTTTGCAAATTATAAATAAAGCATGAAAGAAAGTTAAACTATTTAAAAACAAAGCTAAAACTAATCTAGGGTTAGCAGTTAAAATATTGATACAGAACAGAAAAGCAAACTATGAAGCAGAAAACACAATTCAGCAACCCAATTCCCCCCAGGGGGATGGGGTGCGTGTGCTAGGTATCCCACTTGCTTTTCCTTTATTAAGTTTACAAATTATAGGTGGATGCCTTTTGTCCTTATAAATCTGGATCTAAAGGCTTACAAGGTTTAAAACTTGAAACAAGATCAAGGATTGTTGCTCTGGGAGGTCCTACATAAACTGATTCTTTGATTTTTTGGCAACACTTCCTCTTGTCTTGGTGAGAAAAATGTAAAACCAGCCACCAACTTTGCACCCAATGTGTTGATTAAGACATTAGAAGCATAAAAAACTCAAGTACTTGAAAGATATAAATTTTACAATAAAGTAAGTACTTAAAAAGAGACAAGATATATAAGATGTATAGCTTGAATAACAAGATCTAGTTTAAGAAAAATACTTTGGCAAATCAAGTAGGGTAAAAGACAACTAAAATGCCCCGCTTTTCCGACCAATTTTTTATCAAATTCGGTCAAAATTGTTCTTGGAAATTGTTATTTCAGCAATATTGCAATTTCAACAATCGTAATTGCTTCCCCTTGACAAAATACCCTATTTTAAAACTACGCAGATCGTCGAAATTGCAATTTGAGCACTGCAAATTGTGATTCCAGCAATTATTTCTTTGTCGGATTCCAGCAAGGTGGGGGCGTTTTGGTTAGACCTTATACTGCTCCTATACAAATCAGCTTATGATATTCTTTAAAGGAAACTAATTTAGATTAAGCATGTAAGGAACTGTAACCAAAAGAAAGAAATCTTTTAATGTGAAGGAAATAAAGAAGAAGATGTTGAGAACCTGGGAATTTTTTGGGCAATGGAATATGTTGGTGGAGAGCGGAGAGACTGTGTCCTTTTGAAAGTGCTTTGAAGGAAATAAAGAAGAAGATGTTGAGAAACTGGAAATTTTTGGGCAATGAAGTATGTTAGTGGAGAGCAGAGAGACTGTGTCCTTCTGAAAGTGCTTGATCGATGGAGGAGTCAAACAAGATCAACAATCCTTCAAGCTAGACAACTTGCAAAAAGCTAAAACTACTTGTAAACACGAGCGTCAAACCCGGAGCTTCTTATGCCAGAGATCATAAAAGCATGCCTACAAATAAGTAAAACATACAAATCCTATATCGCGGGCATAAGCAAGAAATAAATGAAATCAAACTAGAATCATCTATCCTACTGACAAGAAATAGTCCTTCAAAGGCCAGATAATTAACAAATGCCACAAGTAAGTAAGTAAGCTACAATTACCTCATAAACCATTGACGTTTAACATCCATGCACATAGGGCCATACACCATACTTTTTCCTCCAAAGCCTTCTTTATTCCAACAATATTACCAATACAATACAAAGTTTAAGCATCCCTTCGGTGCTCTGACCATGACAAATGATGGACCAAGCCACTGCCTAAATAGCAAAAGATGAGAGGGGAAGGCACATTCTTCAAGAGAGAGTTAGCTTGAGTGAGAGAGGAGTTGATTGGAGTGAACTGGGAACACTCTTGAGTGACTTGAGGGATTGGTTGAGTGGATTGATGCCACATAACCCCTAAAGGATGCGTCCACCCTCACCTAGAGCCACATTACCTCACAAATTATGTCCCTCTCATGGATGCGCCACCTCTTGTTGGGGTCCTTAACAACCAAATCAAGACTTGAGTGAACTCGCACTTAACTGCTAATGAACTTGTTATCACAAATCTTGTAGTTTCCCCATGAGGTGACCCTATTCAGGACGACAGAGGAAAGGCAACCAAAGTTGTGACCTACGATATCCAAGACCTCAGAAAGAACTCGGATGCCATACCAGTCAAGGATACCGACACTTAAGACTCAGTGAAAACATAGAGCCCAAGGGGCGTCCCTATGACCAAGAAACCGTAAAACAAGGAAAATGAGTGAATAGCCGAGGGAAACTTGGTGGAATCTCTTAATAGGATGGTTAATTAGAGTTTAAAACAATTACCAAGAGATTTCGAGCATCCAAGTGAAAAGTCCCAAATTTACCCTAGGGTTTATGCAAAAAAAATGGGATCTAGGGCAAAATGGCGAAATTAAGTAAAATTGGATACTCGAATTGATTGTTGGATGTAAAGTTAGGCAAATAAAGCTGAAACCAACAATACCCAGATTGTGGTTTGTGAAATACCCACTTCCCCCAAGGGAGGTGTTTTTCCTTAAGTAGTAGGCCAGTGCTTTGGATGGGAAAATGGAGTCCAACTGTGATGAAACTTAAAACTTACAGTTTTTATGTTAATTCCAAAGTGGGTTTTAAATTTTATAGCTCCCTGAAAGCCAAAACTTGCATATCTAAGAAACGAGGGTTTTATAATTACAAAAAGAGATGGACAATGCATGCAGAAAATAAAAGGACAAATTACTTGCGAGACGTACCTAGATCTTGTAGATGAGTTCAAAAACAATGAAGAATGCCACTTTTCCTTTCAAATAAGCCTTTTCGGAGAAAATCTTGATGTAGTTGAGCCACAACCAGTCACCCTAGCGCCTCCTTCAACCTACCAGATCAGTGAGAAGCAAATGATAAGGCAAACAAATGAGATCTGCAGAATAAAGAAAAGATAGGGAGTAAAAAATCATCAAGACAGTAATACTCCCTGATCCGGACACCCTAGAGCCGGGACGATGGTGAGTTCCCCCACAAAAACACCCTCTCTCTCTCTCTAGCGCGCCTCCTTCAACCGGCAGATGAATTGGGCAAAGGAAAATATGCAAGATGGATCCCGAACAAAACTCAGTGTAGAAGAGTAGCAATGCCAGTCATCAGATCATCAAATCATTTACAAGATACGCAGAAGAGTAATCCCAGACAAAAATCTCTTTATTCAAATTCCAGTGCCAAAGCTCACGAATTACAATGTGGGGGTCACATCTCTTAAATAGTTTTAGAGAGACATAAACCCTAACTTACTTTATCATCCAACAGATGAGAATAAAACATCATCAACGGTGGAGATCAACAATACATAAATCATCACATGGATCAAATGACTAAGTCAAAGGGGGGCGCACTTTGCTTAAGGACGTCTATCCTAAGTTAAAGTCACAATATAACATAAGTTGTGACATGATAGTACATAGGAGGGGGTCACTAGGGGCTTAATTCACCCTAGGCCCCTTTTACAACTTCAAACCATATAATATAACAATGAAATACATCATTAGCCATGAGAGGGGGCGCCCCTTAGGGGACTTTCCTCACTGACTGAGCCATAGATAAAATAATCCGAACATTTGCTGACTGAAAACTGCTGGAGGACTGTTTGGTACGCTAAAACACATCATCTGTCAAAATTCCAAGCCATTTTGTTGAATTAGGAGGCCAAATTGATTTTTTCAATGATTTTTCTAGTTCATTCCTGTTGGTAGTTGGTACAATCTCTGGAAAATGATAAATCCACCATAACTCTCTCTAGGGTGCAAACTGGGGAAAACTGACTGCTCTGGATGATCTGGAGACATAGAAGAATGGTATAAGTGACTACTCATACCCCCTGGAACACTGCTTTGCTCTAGGAGAACCAATCATACTGTAATTTGGAATAAAATTTGATCATTTAGCCAATAATTAAGTGATAATAATCACTTTTCTGGAGAACTGGGGCCAAACTCTCAAAACTGAAACCGCAGTATTGGTCATGGGCATGTCTGGAACAAATATAGACCATGTTGTATTTTTGAATCCCTGCGTTGGAAACCGTGATTGACTTGGTCACCTGGGTTGACCAAGTCAAAGTACCCAAAATCAAGGTTAGATACTCTATCAATATGATCCTGCAACCATCCAAGGCAAGAAATGCTCCAATGGTGTATATCAAAATCAAACTCGAATCAGTTATTCATAATCATGGTGACAAATAATAATAATAATAGTAAGATGTACATGTGCTTCTGAAGAATCTTGGAACTTCCTGGAAATCTGCTTGTTCATGCCATACTTACAAAGGGTAAACAATGTGCTACAGACGGGTGAGGATGGGAGAACTAGGTTTAGGCAAAGGGAAATGACTTTCAACTGACTTTAACTCAGTAATTTATCCGACTAATGACAAGTGCACATAACCAAAGTGACATATGCATGATGGATTGAACAATAGGGAATGGTGGTGTCTCACAGGTGGATGAGCTAATCTAAAAAGTGTCCATTCAACCTTAACAACATGTCTACGGCTCACATCCAAGCTAAAAACCAGGCTCTGTGAGGATCTTTTCTAGGACCCTCGCGTTGAGTACACAAGAAACTGTAGTGAAGAGATCCTAGGGGACACTGTGAATTAGCCATCCCTTGCCCCATCTCACATCAGAACCCATAGGCTCCATGAGGAACTAATCATTACATTATCAATTAGATGGCCAGCAGTCTTTAGATTTAGCATTTGTTTATCCACTGCTTTATTTGGGCCTTTAACATTTCACTTCATAGCCTTTTGATTTGTGTCTAAAGACACAGTTTGCAATTTCATTTGCAGGATTGCATTTCATAACATATAACATATAGTTCATAATGCATGTAATGATGGTAGACATATTGCTTCAGGTTTTAGCTGACAACTTCTCGGGTAACTAGGGGGAATGTTTTTCAGTATTTGAGGACGCAGTACATCTTCTAGCGCAGAGAAGATTAGAGCGAAGTAGCAAGGTTACTTGGGAGCAGGAGCGGGAGCGGGAAGTGGGAGCGAAAAGCGAAATTTTCAAAAGGTTCCGATTTGGGAGCGTTTTTTATATAATATATATTTTTAATATATTTTGATGCATATATGCCAACCTAAGTTGCCAAGAAACTTGGGTACGAGGACGGGGACGGGGACGCCACTTTTTGAAACATAAGACTTGGGTACGTCAGGGGTATATATATATATATATAATAAAAAATTAAATCAATGTATTTTTCACTAGTATTCAATTTCAATAATTAACAATTACAATTAACGTGCACATTGCTTCAAAGTTCATAAATCATTGATATAAAGTAGGAATTACATATGAACCTTAAGTATAGACATAACTATAGTTGATGGAGCTTTTGGTTTTTCAAAATTAGAAATATGCACATGCATAGAAACATCTGCACAAACATCAACAAAGTAGGTCTTCTATCATTCATGAAGGGCAAAGAATACGGTCTGTGCAACAACATTGGAAGAACTTGCACAAAGGATCAATAATTAACACAAACTATGCCAATAAAATCCAATGACAAGATCCAGAGTCATAAAAGAATAAGGCAATCTTCTAGAAGAAACAGTCTAAGAATAGATACCAACCCCTCCAAGCTAGATAGTGCCATGTCATTAACTTAAAAGTACAAAACTTTTAAGTCGAAGACAACATAAGCTTGTCTTGCCTGTCCTATGCTTGTATCATCTCCTTTGCGCAACAAGCTCTCCTCTCGCAGGATCCAACAGAAGTCAAGACTCAACTCTGCATTGGGAGAAGTGGATAGGCCCGCGGGGTCTTAAGAGGGTAGGGGGAACCATGCCTACCACGTCCCTCTTCATAAAGGTCATTTTTTTTATAATTTTCACATACTGGAGTTTCCCTGAAGTCCCCAAAATCGGGGGACGAAGTCCCCAAATTGAGCAAAGTTTCATGTTTTTGGGCCAGAAGTACCCGACACTTGGAAACTTCGGCGAGGACTTCAGGGGACGTCGATGAAGTACCCGACTCGGTTTCCGGGACTTGGGGACGGTTTCCGGGATGGGGACACGAACCCAACCCCTGGGGACGGGTACCCCTGCAACACAGATGCCAACAAATGCATGTAGAATGTTGAATTAGTTATGGAAAGCATAAAAACATGAAACAAACCATAATATGATAAATCATAATACCATATAACATCATTCATCAACCATCAATGATTCAATCATATACTAGTCAATTCGTCAAACATAGGTGACTAGGTCCATTAACCATAACATCAAGTTATCAACCTTACAGCTTCAAAGTTCAACTTCAAACTACAAACTTGAATTGCCATGTAATGTTCACAAAATATACCATAATAAAAATAAAAGAGTCAATGACTCAAGTTCTCGAATCTCAACAGTGCAGAAACTTGAAAGTTGAAAGTACTGTAAATAAGAAAAGACAAGAAAATTAGATTTTATGGATGTTTCCTCTTGCCACGGGAAATTTCTAATTTCTTTTCCTGTGGTCTATGAACAAAGGGAGAGGGATTATCATCCCCAGTAGCCACCAATGTTGAGCAGCTTGAGCCACGTCCAAGACTTGGTCCTGCATGACCCCCCCCCCCGCTGATGCAGGTGGGGGTTGTGAAGTTGAACCTCTAGGCAAAGATGGTGCATCTGGAAACAAGGTAGAAGATGGCGGTGGCATTGTTGCTGCTATTGACGCTGCATGGTCATCCTCATCGCCCAAAATCTCATCCTCCAAGCACTCTAAAGTTAAGGCTCCATCCTCCAAGTTATGCTCCTCCGAATTGTTGTCCCAAGTGACATATGATCTATCGGTTTTGGCCCGCTCACAGTGATGAGTCAACAACCTCAAGTTGTAATGTACATAAACCAAGCTTTCTGCTCGATTTTCATTTAATCGGTTTCTTTTCACTGAGTGGATGAAGCTATAGGTGCTCCAACACCTTTCTACAGAGGAACTGTTTACCACCTGTGAAAGCACTTCGGTTACCAATTTATGCAAGCGTGGGCATGATGAGCGATACATGTTCCACCATTCAATTGGAGGCGCCCTATCTCGATATTTTCTAGCATGCAAAGCACTAAATGGACCAATATCAATGAGGTTATTGATTAATTCACTATGCAATAAAGTAGTGTTACCAACATCGGCGATAAATCGGCCAATGTCCGATAAATCGCGATTTTTTCACCGCACCGAGATTTAAACAAAAAATCGCCGAAAAAATCGCCCTCGATTTTTTTCGAGAAATCGTCGCTTTTTTCCCGAAAAATCGCGAGTCGATGCAAAAAATCGCCCATGCGGACAGGGTCGGAAAAAGTCATCTTTAAGTTGGTTTTTTTCATTTTTTTTTCTCATTTTGACTCAAACAGTCCACTAGGAGGTGAGCTAAGGGTCTGAGAGGGAAAGTGAAGAGAGTTTCAAGAGACCAACAACGAATTTAGGCAACATTTTCTTCGCCATCAAGCATCAAATTGAAGATTGGATCTTGCCATTTGGGGTTTTTTTCCACAATTATCACAGCTGAAGGTAAGTAAAAAATTTGCCCATCATTTCTCACTTTTCAAAAAGGATTGTTGTTGATTTACTTTGCCATGTAATTCTCTATCTTCAAAAACGATTTTTATAGGGTTTTAAGCATTTTTTTTTCAACTGTTATGTATTTTTTTTGCTTGCATGCCAAAAAACGTTTTGGCATTTTTTATCTTACCCTAGATTCCTTATAAATCCTCATAAAAATGTCTATGTATTTTTCCTCATCAAATTAATGGTTGAATGCTCAATATTTCTTGGAATTCTTCTTGTGTATTAAACTTTTACATTTTCATTAATCACATATGCTAAAAAACGTTTTTTTTCTTGCCTTAGGCTCAAACTTCAAGTTCAAAGTATCAAGATTCAAGCTTCATTTTGTCCATAATAACTCTATATACAAGATGCCAAAGGCTTTGGATCCATTTTGGGAGTGGGGCTCACCTATTGACCCAATCAATCGACAAATTCTCGCTTGCAATCTATGTGGGAAAAGAATGACAGGAGGGATAAGTAGGCTGAAATACCACCTTGCACAAATAGCGGGGCATGATGTGGGTCCTTGCAAAGAAACAACTCCGGAAATCATTGCTAAGGCCACACAAGCGATTGAGGGCACTCGGCTAAGGAAACAATACAGGGAGGCTGTGAGGAATCAACTTGCTTCAAGATCCGGGTCCGCAGCAGGAGTAGTGGCTAGTGAGACAAGCCCAGATACCGATAGCCACTCCACACAGTAGCCCACATCGCCTTTCATGGTATCTTCAAGATGCAACCCTGGTGGACAACCTTCTATAAGGTCCATGGTGAAAGTAAAGGAAAACGCAGACGCACACAAACTTATTGGTCGATGCTTGTTATGGAATGCTATTCCATTTAACTTTGCAAAGAACCCATTTTATGTGTTCATGTTTGAGACGGCTGCTATAGTTGGAGCGGGGTTTAAGCCCCTTAGATATGAGGAGTTGAGAGGGCCCATCCTTCAGGATGAAAAGGCTGATTGCACTCGCAGATTGGAGGAGCTTCAAAGATCATGGGACTTAACAGGATGCAGTGTGATGTTAGATGGTTGGACCGATATGAGGGGTAGGACACTTCTCAACTTCTTGGTTCATTGCCCCAGGGGGACTATGTTCATGAGATCTGTGGATGCATCTGCACATGTCAAAGATGCGGTTTTGCTATGTGGCTTGTTGGATGAGTTCATCCAAGAGATTGGGCCGCATCATGTTGTCCAAGTGATAACGGACAACGCTGCGAACTATGTGGCTGCTGGTAGGATGCTCATGGCCAGGTATCCTACACTATTCTAGACTCCTTATGCCGCCCATTGCCTTGATTTGATCTTAGAGGATTTAGGCAAGATTGATTGGATCAAGGATACTATTGATTCAGCACGGAGCATCACAAAATTCATATATAACCATGCAGCAGTGCTTAGCTTGATGAGAAAGTTCACAGGTGACAAAGAGTTGGTGCGTCCTGCCATTACACACTTTGCCACTAGCTTTATTTCTCTTTAATCACTCTTGAACTCTATGTGGGACTTGCAGGCGATGTTCTTTTCACCAGAGTGGTGTGCTTTATCATTTGGCACTAGACCAAAGGGGCAAGCCACATTCAGGCTAGTTGCATATGATGAGAGTTTTTGGGGTGCGGTGAAGAAGGTGTGCACCATCACCGAACCTTTGGTAAGGGTTCTCCGCTTGGTTGATGGAGAGAAGCCTGCAACGGGCTACCTATATGAGGCCATGGATAGGGCCAAAGAATCCATCCGTGCTTATTATGAGGACAAGGGAGATCAAGGGCAGGAGAGACGACATACGATATGGGCGGTGATTGATGCGCGATGGAACCACACACTCCATCACCCCATTCATGCTGCAGGGCTATACCTCAACCCTTCGTATGCTTACTCCTATGGCTTTAGATTTGATGGAGAGGTTATGTCTGGATTCTATGAGTGTGTCCAAAGGATGGTACCTGATGCAACTGAGCGTACACAGCTTTCCCAAGAGTTGGAAATGTATAAGAGAGCTACAGGATTATTTGGGTTTGATATAGCAATAAATGATAGGACCAACCTGATGCCAAGTAAGCTTCACCTAGTTTCAAACTTTCGACTTTAAAGTTTAGATTTAAAATTTCATTTTCTCTTTCTAATTCTTTGTTTTAAATTTTATTTTTCGTTTCTCATGTTTATTTTATTCATAATTTCATTGTAGATACTTGGTGGGAGAACTATGGTGGTTGTGTACCTATTCTACAGCGGCTTGCCATTTGAGTGCTCAGCCAGACATGTAGCTCTTCTGGTTGCAAGCGCAACTGGAGTGTATTTGAAAAAGTACACTCCAAAAAGTGCAACAGGTTAGAGAATTTCAAATTTTCAAATTCATTATATAATATAAATTATTAAATTCTAATTTATAGATTTATGCCACTTTAATATTTAATATTTATGATCCTCCTCCAGGTTGGATACTCAGTGCCTTAATGATTTGGTCTACGTCCACTACAATCTCAGGTTGTGGGTGAAGCAGTATCAAAGAAAAGTTGATGCGAAGGCCATTTCATTGGATGAGATTGACACCACCACTGCATAGAGGGCAGAGTGTGAGGAGCCTGTTATGAAGGTAGCTCCTAATTGGCTAGAGGATGATCATGCTACTGATAGTGATCATGGTGAGACTCATACAATCTCAGAGGATTTGGATGAGCATGTTCCAGTTCCAGAGGAGTTTCACACCGATTCTGGGAGTGTGCCACAGTCAGAGCTAGAGGGAGATAGACCCAGTGGTAGCACAGGCACTAGTACTGGTAGAGGAGCAGGAGCTACAGGACTACCTCCTCGACCTTCTCATTCTTCAGGACATCAGTTTCGGTCACCTTCTCCAGTTTCTAAAGGACGTCATTTTGCAGGGTCTTCTTTTAGAGGACGTCAGAGTCCAATACGAGGCCCACAAGCCTCAAGGGCACCTACTTCTAGTTCTAGAGGAAAGGCCATTTGCACAGCAATTACCTTTTCCCGTAAAAGGGGTAGAGGGAATCAATAGTTTATTTACTTTATTTCATTGTAGATGACTCGTGAGTCATGATGATGATCGTGAGATACATTTGTTATATTTTTTATGACTTAAGATGCAAAGACATGATCCATTTTGTATGTGTGATGTATCTCGATTCTCTAGACATCTTATATATCTTATATATCGGTTTTCTTTCCATATTCATGTAGCAATGTGTTTATTTGATGTTATTGTTGTTTTAGATGTTTAAAAAATTGAAAAAAAATGAATATTTTTCTATTTTTTAAGTTTGCCGATTTTTTCCCGATGTTTACCGATGTTTTGCCGAGATATCCCGAAACGATGTTTCCTGGACCCTGCCGATGTTTTCGCCGCACCAATGTTTGCAACACTGCAATAAAGCACATTCCTCTTCATCAGGGACCAACTTGTCTATAGAAGCCATGTACCCAACCAGCTCCTCTGGATCTGTGTGGGGCTTTCTCCATGTTATCCACTAATTTTGCACTTAGTTGGATTAGCTGAGGAGCCGCCATTTTACAAACATGATAAATGTTTGTTTCCAGTGTATCAAATGATCCGCCTTTGTGCCTAGCCAGTTTTTGTTTTGAATAATTATGACCATGGCCCCGCGGGGTTTGTAATAAAATGTGCTAGTAGGGTGTTTTTGAGTGGTTCGGTCTCCTAAGACGTAGAATTTCAACTAAGGTATTCCAGGGAGTTTTTTGCCCTTGACAATTATGCTTTGCTTATAGCTGAGTATAAATGACGAGGTTTTTCCGCTTCCTCCAAAGCTGGAATGCCCGATTTTGAATTCTGGGCCTTGGGGGGTTATTAGAGCCCAACTAAGTATATATAAACCTACTAGACATTGTTAGAATAGACTATGGTCATGTCCTAAGTCACTAGAACCCTCAGAAAAAATTTGAAAAAATTTTACCAGACGCGTCAAAATTTTTATTTTTAATTTTTTAATTTTTCCTAAGTTTTTAATTAAATTTTTCCATAATTTAAATGGAAAAATTCAATTTGTAATAAGTTAATCATCCGGAACCCGAATTCAGTGATTGAAGGCTCTAACCTTAAGCCAAAAATCATTCATGATCAGCCGGTCAGCTATCTCCAAGTTTCAGAAGTTCATTCAGCCTCATAATTAATAATTTCTCAAAAAAGTCATTTACGGAGAAATTATTAATTAAAATATTAAAAATGAATTTTTTGGAGAAAATAAAAAACTCTCCAAAATAAACCAAATTGAATAAAATAAAAGGCTAAATGACATGGCACGGAGCATTTATGATGATTCCAATCAAGTATCGGAGTGTCGCAGTTGAACTATCAGTTAGAAATTTGCCCTCTTTGGTCAAATCCGTTTTTGGTTGAAGTGTGGGTTATCTATTGGTTGGGTGATCATTACGAGGGAGGATGAGCCACCTCACCCCCCCTCATTACTCCAACACTCAGTTGCAGCTCAATTCAACTCCAAATCATCATGTCAAGCTCATTCAATTACTTCGGCGTTACTCTTAGTCCGGATTTAGGGATTTGAGCCCTATTTTCTTTCCTTTTTGTATAAGTAGAGGCTCTTTTGAGCTCTACAACATGGACTTTTGGGCATAGAAACTCTGCAAAAATTGTAATCATTATTTATTTAATAAAGCTTTTCGACTTTGGAGGTCTATGGGATTGTTTCTTCATTGGTGGATGTCTATCTTATGAGGTGATTTCTTTCCTTGTTTTAAATTTGTTACTCATATGGTGAATCAAATAACTAGCTTTAGAACTCTATTGTTAGAACATAAGATCTTCCATTTGCAGCTATCAATTTGGATTATTATGCAAAGTTTAGCTTAACCTAGATGAGTACAAGTATTCAGTTATATGAAGTATTGATCATGGTTTAATATTCATAGCATACTAGTTATTTTGTTTGATCTCACCGGGTTTCGAGTTTGATTGTCTTAGCAGACCTTGCCGTTTGGAGAAGGATGCAAGCTCAGTTGCATCAATCTCATCTCCATCATCATAAGAACTTTTCTAACACTGTTGTCTTTCAGGATCTACAAAGTTGGGCTTTGTCCAAGAGGAAAAACATAAAGAGATCTTACTCCAAAGCTCCATCTTCAAACTTCTACCTCTACCTTTCCCTTTTTAAAATTTTTTGCATTTGCTCATGAAATAGATCCAAGTTTCAGTACTCATTATTCAGATCTGTTTTCAGGGCTTTTGCTAGATCTAGTTTCTTTCATTAGATTTAGGGAAAATTTATGCTTTGCACGTGATTGTTCAAAAAAAATTCTAAGTATAAAAAATTTTCCAAATTTTTTTTAAAATTTTTATTTTTGCATCGTCTTTCCTACCATCTTTTAACAATATATGCTTTACTGATTTTTTACTTCTGTGACAGGTACAACGGAAATGCTGGAGAAATTCTGAAGAATCAAGCCCTAAAAAACCATAAATTCCCTTTTCTTCTTTCCCCCTTCTGCAGATTGCTCCAAAGGCCTTCCAAGAACAAGAAAAGAAGCAAAAAAGGGCAGCAAAGGAAAGCATTGTAAACAAATTAATAAAGAGCAAGTGGGATTACGGCTCCCGCACCCCTCTTCCCCCATTTGGGGGAAGCTTGTTTCGTCTTCTCATTTTCATGCTTTGTTTCATAATTTGTTAAAAGTAGGATAGAATAGTTTCAAATTGTTAGAGTTGCGTTTTTCATTGAGGTTAGATAGTTTATTTCTGATTATTTCATCTTGCATAAAATAGAAAAAGAAAAAGGTTTCTTTGTTTATTTACTTAGCTAATGCAAAGTTTGTTTACTTTTTTGATATAATCTTACCCCCATGCTTTCTCGATTAGGGCCTAAAAAGTCTGAAAGTGACTCTTGGGTAGTTTAGTTCTTTATTTTTCTTTTAATTTTAATCAATTAATTAATTAAGTCTCTTGAACTTGTCATAACCCAAGTCAAGAGCACTCTCTATCGAAGGGCATAGTTAGACTTGCATATCCTTGCATTAGGCATTTAAATTAGCTAAGTCTCTTGAACCTTTGTCATAAGACAAGATCAAGAGCGCTCTCTGTCGGAGAGTTTTAATTAATCAACTTAATAAAATTTGCAAATCATTCCCCCATGATTAATTAACTTCGTTGTCTCCTTGCCGGAGTATGCTCTGACCGACTTCAAAATCGAAGTACCCAGAAACGACATTGGATTTTTAATCTTGCAAGAGAAACATAATAAAATTTAAACCCCATAACCAACGCACCGACATTGTAGAGAACTTCCTAAGTTCTTCTTAGTAGAGGCGTCAGAACTCCCCGTTGTCTAAGCTTCTCAGCTAGTTGGTCAATCTTCGCGATACCAGCCTGGGATACTAAGCGGGCCGTCATGTCTTCAACAGATTAAACTTTGAACATTCTCCCAGCTCTTGACAAACCTTTGTTGACACCATAAGCAAGATCACCTAAAATACTTAAAACATACCAAGAGCACTTGCACAACGTAATATTCACTAGCTTTATTTCAACACTTGATGTTAATTTCTTAAGGCATTGCAGAGTGTTGACTCCATAAAGGCACTGATATTTTAATCTCTGCATAATTATTATATTTGAATCACTTGTCTTTGGAACATTTTAATTTCCATCTGTGAATGCATCTTTATAAAGTCTTGAATTATTGTTCATCTTTTAATTCTCCTGATAGCAACGTGGATTGCTTTTATCTTATGCGTCAAGTTCATAATAAACAAACACATTTAATCACCATAACTCCTAAACAACACTCATCCGCATCCGTAACCATTTAAAACACTTTAACCACATTGAGCCATAGAAAACTCTTTGTTAGGGACTACCCCCCTTGGCTTCGTTAGGAGTTACCCTAAACGGAGGAGCTAGGAGTAGGTGACAGTACCTAGCTCTGTGCTTGCCCCCAAGGTCACACCTCTCCCACTTTCCTAAGTGAGGAGACAGCTTTCGAAAAGTTTCTGCTGCTGGTGTGCAATCGGCGGACAACACTCCTAACCCCACCCCCAGGTGCTAGTTTGGCCAACCAAGATGGAGAATAATATTTTGGTGTTAATATATATGCTAAGGCATGTAGTGAAACGTTGAGATGTTCCCACCTTTTGACAACATGTGTGTGAATATGGTCATACAGGAAGGGGTCCTTCAATTCAACAATATCTTTAATCTGGCCCAACATGCTATCCACCTGCTCATACAGCTCCCCAATTATCGGCTTATATGTATCTACAAACCGAATCATGTGATAAATGGGCTTTGTGAACTGCAAAACAAACTTGACACTTGCCTAAAATTGACCATCAAGAACTGTGTCTTCCACATCCTGAAAATCAAGCCTGTCAGATGTGGATGTAGCCCTATCTTTCAAGACTTGTCGTGATTCACTTGATACCATGCTAGCCAATGCCTCTCTTACATTCAAAAGGAACCTGAAGGTGAGGTAATAGCTAGCAAATATAGTCTTTACTATCTTTAATATCTCTAACTTTGAGTGAGTGCGGAAAATGCCATGGGCATTGCTATGGTTGGTAATAAATCTTATCATGTGCTTTCCCTTTTTGTACAGTTCACCAATCCATTTGTATTCATTTTCCTTCAACTTAATGATGTCATGCATCAAAAGGTTCAATGTGTGAACCAAACACCCGAACCAAAATATGTTGGGGTATTTATCTTCAATGATTGCTCTCGTTGCCTTACAATTAGCAGCATTATCTGTTATGACTTGGATGACATTGTATGGACCAATAGCTTCAATGTTTTTGAGTAGGAGTTTAGTAATGTTCATGTTGGTCTTAAATTTATCTGAGTAGTCATGTGCCGAAAGGAAGACTGCACCAGTAGCAGAGACACCAAGAACATTTATCAATGGCTTACCCTTCACATTTGTCCAACCATCTGATACAATTGATACCCCATACTCATTCCAAGCATTTTTGAATTGCCCCAAAGCATTTTGGATCTTGGTTTTTTCCTTGTCAAGCCCCACAGTTCTAGCTTTGTCATACCCAAGGCTCTTGTATCCTGCTGGGGCAGTGTGGATGGCCTCTACCGTTTCATGCCAATAGGGTGAGCAAAGAACATTGAATGGTATGCCACATGCATAGAGAAACCGAAACACTTTTGAATCCACGTCATCCCTACCACCTTGATCAAGGAAATATGATATTGTCTTGCCATGTGATTGCATGGAAGAAAATCCAGTGCCTTGGGTGGATGGGCCTCCAGTTCTTGGTGAGCATGAAAGGTCATGGTCATCTAATGATCGTTTTGTTATGTTTTGTGCTTCAAATTCTTCCTTCTTATAGATGGCTATTCGTGTTGATACCACATGTGGGCAAACACAAACTCCTATAGTTTTTCTTTGATCGCATGGCATGTGCCCACATAGATGTCTTCTCACACGGGTATATGAACCTGTGTATGTCTTTTTACAATGGGGGCAAACAAATTTGGTGGTTCCACCCCCTCTACCTCCTGCTTGCCTTGTGACATATTTCCACAAGGGTGTGGGGTCCTCTTTGGTTTTCTTTCAGTTTTCCTCCTCCTCTTCCCCCTCCTCTTCCTCCTCATCCTCCTCTCCATGGTATGTGCCACTTCCCACTTCTTCATCCTCTCCCTCATTCCTCCTCCGGTTTCCAACCACCGTCATCAAAATAACAAATGGAACCAACAAAATAAACCATAAACCCATCATCATGGTTGATGCCAGATGGAACTAGAGATTTAACCTGTTTCTTGCAATAGAACGAGGGAGTAACTGGAGATTTAACAAAGTACATTGCTACATTCTAGTGTATAAAGTCTAGAATTTAAATTCCAAGGCCAAGCATTCATCATGATTGAATCATGATTGAAATTAGAAATCAAAGGTCAAAAACTTTCAAAATTCAAACACAAAGCAAATGACAAATCAACAAAGAAGATTGTAGAGCCTACGTCTTTGGCTCCCGCTCTCCAATGATGGCAGCCTTCTCCTCTTCTCCTCTCCTCTTCTCTTCTCCTCTCTTCTCTTGCAAAGTGATAATGAGGTTGGAGAAGAGGGCTTTATCCCCCAAAGCCCTCCTCCTTCCCTCCAAACACCCATCGATGGACCCCATCCCCCTCCTCTATTTCCTCTCTTCCGCGGGCGTCGTTTAAAAGTGGGAGCAACAACGGGAGCGTCAAGGAGCTAGAGCAAGAGCGACGGCGGGAGCGAATGGAAGCGGTCCAGGAGTGTTCAAGGAGCTATCGCTCCCGATCGCTCCCTTATCACTCCCGGACAGAGCAAGGAGCGCATCAAATCGCATGGGAGCGCGCTCTGAAAAACGCTCCGGATCGGGAGCGATCCAGGAAGCACGCTTCCGATTAGTTCCTACAACGCTTCCTTGAGGAGCAAGCTTTCGAAGCGGGGGCAACGCTTCCCCGTAACCTTGCAGAGTAGTGCAGAAAGAGTGAGGGAGCAGCCTTCTGAGATTAGACTGAGGGTACAGCAACCAGTGATTGGTAGAGATTGAGTTGAGAGTTCCAGCTCAAGGTTTACTGCTCGGGGTGCATTATCTAAAAGCAAAAGGTGCAGTTGCTACACATTTAGGGCTTTGGCCATTCAGGTTCAATTGTTGATTCTTTAACTCATATTGTACTTCTTCTATATTATATTTTGCTTTGGGCTCGAGAAAGAAGAAAGCCCCTCCGTAGTTGGTTTTCTCCATTGGGGTTTCCAAGACAAATTCTGACTACTGAGTCATATGTTGATTGCTGGTTATTTATGAGTTGTATGGATGTTCATGTGCTGCAAATTCTAATTTTAATAAAAGTGTATTAGATATTTAGTTAATATTGTAGTCATGTTGAATATCTGAACTTCTCAGAGTGAGTGGAGAACTCTGAGAAATTTTACACTCCCAAGTATGTATGCTACCTCCTTGCAAACCCATGAACCACTGTAGTGGAGCATCCTTCAAGGTGGGCGGAAACAATTCCAATATCTGAGAATCAGTTTTATAATCATATGTTCAACATAATACTTCAAATTCGAACAAAAAAGTGTCTGGATCCCCTCTATGGGAAGTCCATATAAATGTGGAAGGACTACAGGGTTAATAATTTTCATTTTAGCCTTCTCTTCAATTTCCCTAAAGGGAAATGGGTATTCATCTTCTTGCTTGTCATAGCCATCTCTCTAATTCTCACATCGATCACCCATAGTGAATAGTGTCTAGTCCCCAATCAAAATACTCAGATTTTGTTTGAGTATTAGTAAAAATCCCCTGGTAGAAATATATGGTTCAAGTTTAACCTCAGGTTCATCTTTTTTAGAGGCTTCTGATGCACTTTGAATTAATTCAGAATGGATTTCTCGAGCAAAGTATTTAGCTGAAGGAGAACCTCCTACATGCTTGTTCTCCCAGACTAGATATGGAAGGAGGATTAGGAAGAAATATCCCCATCTTATCTCTCCTTCTCTTCAATAATACCATTTGGAGAAATCAAAAATACCATGCTAAAGGAACAAGATTGAATATTGATTTTCAATTGTATAACTTTCAGTAATGGATTTCAATCCTTATGCAAAAGAAGAAAATCTTAAATTGCCATGTTCCCCAACAATGGCACCAAAAAGTGACAAGCTCCAGTAACGTTTCGGATTGATGGTCCAAAATATGCTGAAGTTTACTTTAATTATCAATCTAGGAATGTAATCTTTTGAAAACAGCTACACTATAGTTGCAATTATAGGCTCTTGGATTGCTAGAATGTTATTTACTACTTTTTGGGAATTTTATTTGATTACCCTTTTACTCTAATGCTAATGAAAATTTATGCAGCGACTACAGAATCAAATTAATGTAAAAATATCTCCTAATTTAACTGAACAAATTCAACCGACTGCATTGCTACAGTACTTGGTTTCATATAATTGATTCAGCAAATCACAGTCATTCTATCAGAGTAAAAATTAATTCAACACTACTATGTTAATTTGACCAACTGCATTGCTACAGTAAATGGTAATTCGAAATTCTCTTGGCAGGTTATCCTCAATTTCATAAAAAGTAATGAAGTTACAGAAAAGTAAACTGCATGCAACAAAGTTCAGAATTTAGCTAAATATTGGAAACAAGATGTGCAACAAAGTTCAGAATTTAGCTAAATATTGGAAACAAGATGGTCAAAGAAACAAAAATGCATACAAATACATACCTTTATGTCTGGATGAGTCAAAATGAATTCCCCAAGAGAGGGGTCAAGTGTAAAACCATTTATTCCAGTTCCAGTACTCAAGACAAGCTGCAGAAGAAAGTTTCAAAAGTTATCTCATCGCACAATGTTCTAAATTTGGTAAATGGAAAACATAAAAGGAACTAGGTCTGCAAAGCTACTGGAAATTTATGACGAAAGAACAAAACAAGGTATCTTTGAATTTTAATGAAATTTATTATATATTTAATAAAATCTAAAACTAAAATTATAATGAAAAAAAAATATAATTACATAATACAAAAAAAACATCACTATTTTTATTTTATTTTATATTATCACCACTTCCAAGTCCTTTGAAATATAAATTGCACATTAATTAAGATGATGGTAGAGTAATTTTGAAATAATAAAAACATTTATATAATTAATCTTTTAAAAATAAAAATAAATAATATAAAGTGTCATAAATAAGAAAATAGGGGAGACGAAAAGAATCTTTTGCTATTTTTGCAATAAATTTCCCTCCCAAACTCGTATGTAGGTAATCATGGTACCATTGGAAATGTCTTCATGAGAACTACAACTTTCATATTTTAAGGACTATTCCGAGATTCTATATTAATCTTCCAGAGTAGGCATTTTAGTACCAGAGAACTAAAATGTCTTCCCCAAAAAAGTTAAAACCAGTGTGGAATCTTGAGAAACTCAAAATACAAATGTTGTAGCTCTTGTCAAGACATTTCCAATGGAATCAAGAGTTTCCAATTCTGATTTTGGGAGAGAAAGTTATTACAAAAATAGCGAAATATTATTCTCTCTCTTTCATATTTTCTTATTTGAAGTACTTTTTAAATATTATTTATTTTATTTTTAAAAGATTAATTATATAAATGCTTTTATTTTTTCAAAATTACTCCACTATCATCTTAATTAATGTGTGATTTATATTTTAATGGGGTTGGAAGTAGTGATAATATACAATACTCTATATTTATTATTTCAAGTATATTTATCATATGTTGAGATGAACTTTTCAAGGTCTTAACCAAGGTGAGGTTTATATGAAGTTAAATATTGTCAAATAAAAATATGATACATAAGCATCATTGACTTCTATATGTCCAACTCAACCATAATGGCTAACCAAAGTTACTAAAATTCTATTGGTTTGACAAATCCAACTCATCCATGGAACATTTTTTTATAAGGCCCATTTTAAACCCCAAATTTCCTCTAATGAATACAACGAAAAGATTTCCAATGGTTCTAACCACTAAGCCCTTTGAAAACTAATCACTAACAATTAATAATCCAAGTGTTAATTGTGTCTTTGGCATTTGGATCTATCTAACAAGTGGTTATTGCTATCTTTTGCTAAGGCAGTGGTTGATGCACTCAATTGACAAGATCTAATCAAATTAGTAAAATAAGTAAGAAATTGGTAAATCAGTATTGTTGAGTATTATTATTGTGGATTTGGTATATTGTCGTGTTTCAATGCTATTGAGTTTACCATTGTCATTGAAGATAAGAAGTGTGCATTTAATAGTTGAGCTTAAGCATCCATTGTTAATGATTATCTTGTATGTTTTTTAATTTTCTTTCTAAGTGCATGAACTAAAGTTACATTGTCTATTGTGCTTAGAAGCACTCTAAATTAAATTTAATATTGTCTTATCATTTATCTAGGCTTAAACAAATAATTAATCTAGTAGGGAATAGGGATACCCCCTAGACTTAGGTTTAAAGACAAAGCCTGAAGTGAGAGGTTGTGAATTGAGATGACAGTGACAAACAACTTTGTTGCCACCTAGGTTGTGCTGGTAGTTTGGGATCTTTTCCACTTATATACAAATTGGGTGGTAACAAGTTGGATGAGAGTGTTCACGCGAGACATCTTGGATGAGATGTCCTAGAAATGGTGTCTATAGCAAATTATTTTGAGAAGGGCCAAGGATCCATATCATTTGTTGACTCAGGGTTGAAGGGCATGCCGCAAGCTGAAACAAGGTCCTATGAACTATACCCTCAAATAGATATAGGTGCTAGTGATCTCGAACTCCTCCCCTGTACAAAAGAAATAAAGATCAATGAGGAGCTTCCTCAACCCGTTAAAGATCAAGACCTTGATTTTACCCAAGCTAGCCCTCAACTAACAAAGATCACATATGAGGTCCAACGCATCCAGTTGTCTTCAGGCAACTTCTCCTGAGATGAGGCCAAGAGGACCACATTGTCAACTAAGAGCAAAATAGAGATCGAGACCTAGTGGAAAAGGCACCCATCTTCATCCTAAATGTGCTCCAATAGGAAGGACTCTAGTTCATTGATGTAGATCCCAAATAAAGTGGGGGATAGAGGACATCCTTGCTTCACCAAAATGGTAATCTTGATGGCATTGAATGGCATTCAAAAGGGTCCTACAAACACAAATGTCTCTAAACCTCTATAATTATGCCTCTCTAGGGATGGAATCAAACATTTTTCAAAAGTCTACAAAGAAATATTAAACTTTAGAAGAGCGATGGGATGCCTCCTTGATGATGGCCCAAAGGGTAAGAATGTGATCAATAATCTGGTGCACCGATCTAAATCTAGCATGTCCTCTAGTTCTAAGTTGTCTCCACTCAAGACACCTAGAGAGTTGCATGTGGAGGGTTGTAGCATATAGTTTTGAGAAAGTGTGTCCAACCATGATCATTCTGTAGTTATTGGGATCTACATTAGGGTCCAATTTATGGATTGGGTGAATAATATGATGCAACCAAGGCTCTAGTAAACTTATACATGCCACATGGTTAAACAGATTGATCAAGTGGCAGTCCAGTGCATAAAGGCCATGGTTGGATTCTTCAACCTAGAACCCGTCATCCATTGCTTTGCTGGAACTCATGACCCAAACAACCTCTCGGATATTGTGGGGAGTGAATAAGAAACAAGAGGGGGAAGAGAGGCAACCTAGATAAGGGGCAGTCCCGAGATATCATAGACAGAGGTGGTGTGGGAAAACATGGATTTCGGATCAAGATCAGGTCAGAGTTGGGAGTGGCGAGGAAAGATGGTATGCCAAAATTGTTTAGGGGAGTGGATAAATGGAGTACTCAACTTCTGTCACCTATGAGAGATTAAGAGGTGTTTCTTGTGGCAGAGGAGTCGGCAACAGAAAGCTTTAAGAATGGGGTATGACGAGTGATCATGAGTGAAGGCATGTTGAAGTTGGATGCAGAGGCGCTTGCAGTGTTGGAAGTGTTGCCCACCTATTTCGACTAGGTGGCAACCTCATGTACATTGAAGATGTACATTATGTGCAGTTTGTACCATGGAAAAATTCTGGGGATTTTTCCATTCAGCAGGGCAATTATGCCCCTTTTGTACACGAAATGTCTGCTCCCCTACGTGGGATAATTAACGTAACTTTATATGTCATCATGGGTCATTCCTCTAAGGATGTCACCATGGACTTTATTATCAGGAAAGTCCTCTTCACCGAGTGTTTTTTTTCCCCTTCCAGTTAATCTTGTTATCTAACAATTTTAATTGGTTGGGTTTTTCACTCACCAATCCTCCAAAGTGGTGAATTGGCGTTCTGATAATCAAGCCCATGAGGTGGCTAAGGTTTCAAGTTGTTGTCCATGACCATGCTAGCCATATCTTGTATTCTTGCGGAATTTCATTAGGATTTTAATTTCTATTTTGATTTTTTCTTAATTAATTAACTTTACCATTTGGTGGATAATTAATTAAGTTTCGATGTAATAATGTGATTTCTTGAACCT
>LPNX010116262.1:141720-154714 GCA_001517045.1 Pseudotsuga menziesii
GGCTTTTAAAGTCAACAAACCTAGATCTAAGGGTGGAGGAGAGCTAGAGTTTAGATTTATATTTTGGACCCTTGATTTGGGAGTGGGTTTGAGATCTTTTCAACTATAAAAAAGAGGCCCCTCCTCTCATTTTATTATCATCATTCTTTGGAGCATGGTTATGCTGCCAAAATACTCTCTTCTCATTCTCTTCTCTATTCTTCTCTCTCAAGTCCTAAGAGGCTCTTTTGTATTAAGCTTTGCCCTAGTTGGGCCATAATCAAGGAAATTCTTTGGAGGAACATTGTGTTATTGTTCTACATTCTTCATGGTCCATTGTTGAGGTAACTTGTATCTTGTATTTGGTTTTGCATATTTGTATTAGTCTAGTTAGCTCTCCACAAAGTATTTTGTTGAGAGATTAGAGAGTAGAAATATTTTTACCCTCTTTTGTGAATTGTTTAGCAAATTTCTTCAAAGTATTTTGTAGAGATTGTTAGATATTCATCACTAGGCTTACATTTTCTTGCAGATCTAATATTTGTTTACAGGTTTTCTAAGCCAAGGACATCTCTCCAAGGGTTTCATCTTCAAATCTGCATTTTCGTCCATCTCTCTTTCTCTCTCCTAAAACTAGGTTTTATTCATTGTATAGTGAATAAAACCCTTGTTTTAGGGCTTTCTTTCATTATAGATTAGTATAGAATTATAAATCTGCTGTTCATATATCATTTAGAGGCCAAAAAATTCATTTTTTGGCCACTAAAACTTCATTTTTTCCAAAATTTCAAGTTCAGATTTTTCAATAATTTTTCGGGGTTTTATACTAATTTGTGCTAACTTTCTGTTTTAGTGTTTCTGCAGTAAATTCCAGCAAGCAAAGTTGCTGATTTGTTGCAGGTTTATGCACAGAAAAGGGGGTTATGCTGCCCAAAATTGCCTAAAAAAGTTTTGGTCCAAAAGAGGCCAAAAAAAACCTCAATTTTTCCTCTCTTTTCTACAAGATTGTAAACCCCAAAAGAGAAGTTCTCTTTGGGGTATTCTCTAAAGCTTTGAAAGCTGTTGTAAATCTGTATATGAGTAGTGTAGAGATAGCCTAGAACACTAGTTGCTTAGATTTATTTTTTATGCAAGTTTTATTTCTGTTTACCCACCTTCCCTTAAGGGATTGAAGTGAAGTTAGGTTAATCATTTTTATTTCTATTTACCCACCATCTCTGTTACAGAGATTGTTGTGTGGTTAGGATATTGTTTTAGCTAATTGCATTTTCCTTTCAAGTTTCTGTTCAAAGTAATTAAATCTAATTTTTATTTTTGTCAAAGGAGTAACCATACAACCCACTGATCCGGTGTATCCTCTGTCCCAACTTGTCATCTCCCTTTAGGGACTTCAAGTTGGGTATGAAAAGCAAGAGAGGTGGGGGCTTAGCTTAATTAGAACAACTTCTTTTTCTGCTACAAACCTTCACACTTTGCTTTTTCAGTCCAGGGTTCAAGTACCAGCACCTCCCATAAGGGATACCGCTTGGTTATGCCCTGTTGATAGTTTTAAAAATTTACTTGCATGCTTAACCACTACAAGATTTAAAATTTACCCCTAAAATTAACCAACAACGAATTTAGCCCCTGTTCCTCTACTCGGTTATCACCCTTCGGGGTACTCACGAGATACGACCGGGGGTAGAGGAGTTTTAGTAATAGGCATCCATCTTGCTATTTTTCCGGTTGATTAAAAACAGTGACCTCGGAAGCTAGTTGGAATAGAAGACCGTGGGGGGTCTCTAGGCGTTCTACGTCCTCCTTGTTGAACACCGAGGCATTGGGGTTTGACCTGGGAGCTACAGGTGGACTTGTTTCCACTATTTTGAGCACACCAGCATTCCCTCTTTGACTTGAGAAATACTAGATTGGGGTAGTCACACCACCGGATCTAAAACTTAATCAAAGACTTCAACTTTAATAAAATTTATTAAAACGAACCAAGAGACATTGCGAAACATCTTACCCACATTTCAGTTTTTGTATTTGCTTCAAAGTCCTTGCTTTTCAAGGCTTTCATTTTACAAGTACATCTTGCAAGCATCTCAATTTCATTTCAGTACCTTGCACTTTCAAGTATAATATCTTTAAAGTATTGTGGCATGCTTGAGTAAAACATTGTTTAATCTTGTAACTTAAAAGCAATCTATCCTTTGATCTTTGACATAATAACTTGTTCATCCGGTGTATATCTTGTTTCTTTTCAGGTATCATTGTATATTTGTTGAACCATTCTTTAGCATTTGTTCATATTGTTAATATTGTAGATCTTGCTTAGCTTAGGCAACTGTGGATAATCATTCTTAATTCTTTTGTAAGTTTGTAACTTGTAATCTTTTGACTCCATTTAATCTAGGCACTGATCTTGTAATTTTGTAACCTTAATAAAATAAAATCCCTTTAACTAAATTGTTAATAAACCTTCCTATAGGGACTACCCCCCTTGGCTCTGTTGGGATTTGGCTTAAACGGAGGAGTTGGTAGACTGTGGTGACAGTGGTCCCCAGCTCTAACTTGCCCCCAAGGACACACAAAGCGGGTTGGAGACTTCCCCGTGTCATAAAGTGTGTATTAGGCGGCAACAGGAAGTTGTGCAACTTCAGAGGTTATTCTTATTGTACTTGTATTGCATTTCCTTGTACCTCCTACGGAAGATTATACTAATGTATTTACTCATGTAAACCCTAGAAAGAATATATGTAAACCCTGGAGAAGGAATCCACAAGAAAAGAATAAAATAAAATTATTTTTGTATTTCCCTAAGGTAGGTCAGTCCCAGTCAAACTATCAAGTTGGCCCCAGTAAATTTTCACTTGGAAAAACAGTATAAATAGGAGGCGCCCCTCCTCATTATTTCATCCACACACAGTAAGTTGCTCCAGCAAAAAGGTGCGCTACTACAGTCAAGGAGAGTGTTTTCTAGGATTGTATCTTAGAGAGATATTCTCTCTCTCTTTCTTCTTCTCTCTGTCCTCAATTGCTATTATCTCTATACGAAGGTTTGTTGGGTTTTTCCCGATTAGATTTCCCAAGATAAATTCTTGTGTTCATTGTTTATGTGCTTTGTCTTTCTTCTAGTGATCCTATTGTTTATTTGCAATTGAGTTATACTGCTATAATCTTGTAAAAAATTAACATGGTATCAGAGCAGTTCTAGAAGAGGCCATTATCAAAAGCTAGGGTTGACCTTCTAAGGCCTTCCCTCATCTCTTCAACACAAAAAGAGCTGTGGAAACTTCGCTCTAAGGGAGGCGCATCTTTTGGTGAAAGAAAAAACAAATTCCGAGAAGTTTCAATTTTTTACCATGAGACACTGCAGGAAGAAACTAGGGCATCAAGTTTCGGAGGTTCCCCGCCATTGTTTTAGCTCAACCTCACCTTCCCTCAACTTGACTTGCAAGGGCGCATCTATCTGTAAGGTCAGTTTCACTAAATTTCAAAATTTATTTTTGACCTAACTCTTGCTAGGGTTTCTGGTTCATATCTGCAGACAATATGACTGGAATAAAGGTTGAAGATCGTCTTAATGGGGCTACAAACTTCATATCCTGGAAGCCTAGGGTTCTTCTCATCCTAGAAGAAAATGATCTCTTGATGTTTGTCAATAAAAAAGTTCCAGAACCAGAATCGGAAGGAGACAAGTCCCAGTGGAAGAAGTGTGATGCAAAAACAAGAAGGATTCTGGTGGACTCGGTCAAAGATCACTTGGTTCTGCAAATCTCATAAAAGAAGGCAGCAAGGAAGATGTTCAAGACCTTGAAGAAGTTATTTGAACACAATAGCATCAATGTGACTCTCACATTGAGGAACCAACTGTCAAATATGAAGATGATTAAGTCTGAATCTATTGCCTCATATTTCATGAGGATCACCGAACTTCGGGACAAGTTAAGGTCCATAAAGATCACATTGAAGAAAAGGAGCTTGTCATGACCACTCTAAATGGTCTTTCACCATCTTGGGAGTCCTTCAACAAAACCATAAGTGGTCGAACCAAGCTGCCCAAATTTGACAAGTTATGGGCGAACTGCACTCAAGAAGAGACCAGGATTGCAGCAAGGAAAAGACTCCATGGTCCTCAAGTTGAGGAGAATCAAGCCTTCATCACTCATGCCAAGAAAGGAAAGGGAAAAAGAAGGAAGTTTCACAAACATAAGCACCAAGCTAGGAGACCAAGTTCTTCTCCACATTGGAGGGAAAAGAAGAAGGATCTATCACACGTACAATGCTACAAGTGTAAGAAATATGGTCACTATGCAAGCTAGTGTTTTAGTTGAAACAAGAGGAAGCATGAAGCTTCAACAGAAGATGTGGAAGATGGTCATCATCACAAGAAACAAAGAAATGAAGATCGTACAGAATTCTTCTTCATATCAGTATTGTCAAGTACAGTTCCCACCACTAGTGATATATGGCTTATAGATAGTGGTGCTTCTAAGCATATGACTGGTTATAAAGAGAACCTTTCAGAAGTTGTTGAGAAAGAATCCCATCTCCGTGTTGTACTTGGAGATGATGCCAACTACACTGTGAAAGGGTTTGGATTTGCATCTCTTCAATTGGAATCCAATGACTTATGAATAGTAACATCAAGAATGTATGAATAGTAACAATCCTTCTTTATGTTCTATACCATCAAAATGTTCACAAACATATGTCAAAATTTTCCGAAACATCTTTCTGCCTACTGTACATCATCAAGGTGAAGTCTATTACCGTACAAGAGCTTCCATACATACAGTATCCTGCTGCAACCATGTTTTTTCCTGGCTGAAGCACATCATTCAAGGTCCCCTCACTATCATCCTTGCGCATGTATATTCCAAATATCTACAAGCAATCAAACAACAGCTTCATAAGTGGCCTTTTTCATCCTTTCCAAGGCAGAAAAAGAAATAATGTATCTGCTATTCATTATAAAGTAGGTCTACATCAGCAGAACACTGGAATAGAAACTATTCCATGCCATTCATGCTTCATAGAGGCATGCATCTAGAAATGAAAAGGAAAAATAAGGCATCAATATTCCAGACTCATAAGGATATCAAATTACACATGCAGCATTCATATAAAAATGTATGAAATTGCAACTTTTAATGAATAATCTTGGAGAGGGACTTGAATGTAATCTTTACTGTTCCAATCGATACTCCACAATCAATGTTGGAGGAGCCATCAAGTGGATCAAAAACTACACAGTACCTGTTATAGGACAAAGTTGGAAGAAATCGATATTAATAGTTGAAATATGAAGATTGTTAACATGAATGCAAAAGAGGAGAAGCCCACGGTCAAAATTTGAAGCAATACCTTCCTCGCTTTGATGGCTCAACAAACGTTGCCTGCTCATCCTCCTCAGAAACAAGAATGCTCTGCAAGAAATGGAACAGTCACCTACATTTTTCTGCCACAAGATGGTTTGAAATGGATTGGAAAGACAATGATACACTGGGACACCAATAGATCAGGCAGTCAATTAAGTATATTAAGAATAAATATATTTGGGAGGTCCAAAAGAATGGAATAATTCACACTATAATTTTTCTCAATAAAATGAACATACCGTACGTCCACTGCTTATAAGAGCCTTGATGAATACTTCATTTGATAGTACGTCTAATTTTTTTTGATCCTCTCCCTGTTTTTAGATTCAACTGTCAATGGGAATCTCACAGCTGAATAACATAAGAGACTTATCTTTCAAACAATTTCTCAACACTTCATTCAAAATAGATTTCTCTTGTATAACAAGCATTGAATTGCTGTGTCACAAGCATCCATTCTAACACCTAATACATATAGATTAATATATAAACTTCAAATCACAATTGTGAATCTACTGTAGTATGAGGTATTATTCTGCATACTGCGTATTCAAGGCCACCTTAATATAATAAGATTGACATGATATTCAAAATTTGAAACTAATTCTCAGTTAACATAAGAACCTGCACGTTGATCTCTCCCGCGAGACCAATTAGCTTAGCAAGTCCTGCCTGCTCAAGTAAAGCCAAAGGAAAGACAGTAAGTTCCAAAGCTGAGTTACATTTTGCTTAATACTAATGGTATGCTTTTCATGGCAACCTGATGAAAACCTATCAAACTGAACTTCCATCAGTTGTAGAAACAAATTTAGAATATACGAATTTAAATAGATATAACAAATATAGAAAATAATACCCAACTCCCAACAGAAATGCATGAAAACAGTTTAGGACTGTAAGGTCGCAGATTACAGACATATAGTATTAGTGGCAGCCTATGTGATTCAAAGATGAATATTAGAGGGTGATTACATGAAGGGACAATCTGATCATTGTTTGGGTGGATATTTTTCTTGCAACTCGCAATACACTGTAGAACACTGAGATTACAAGCTTGGAAGGTTTCTTAAGCACTAAAGAAAATAGGATATGTAGAGTAGACTGCCAAACCAGTATCTTTTATGAGATTGATACTGCAATTGCATTATCAGATTTTCTTTTTTTTTTCTCACCAACAGATCTCATCAAACAATACAAATGAATCCATTTATATTCCATTTGAGTCATGAATGATATTAGTCATTACTGTGTTTTCTGAAGTTCAGTCAGCTGCAAGGTTGATGAGTCAATCCTAAGTCACACCTCACCCTTTAGAGCTGAAAAGTGCTCCTTCAAGAAAGAGCCTCATCAAGAGCCAGCTGTACATGAATTCAACAATCCAACAGCAAACTGCCAATCATAAATGTTCATAACAACCAGATAATGATATTGTGGATCCAGACTGTGCAGAATCACAGACAATGCCTTCTCAGACAGGCCGCCTCACTGTGGACCGGTTACACTAATTCTTGAAATAGGGGGCTTCTGCCCCATCTTGCACATAGCACATTTCCTGTGGGAAGAATCATATCACCAGAATTTTTCCTCCTAGATGTTTTTCAACCTTGGATGCTAGGATAGATTCTGTGCAGGGCCCTCAACTCCAACTTCTAACCGACAAGATCCCTTTAATCTAGGCCTTTCTCCAGAAAATATTATCAAACAAATTATCGGTTTTTTCATGGTGATCAATGGTTCATGCTCCTCCGATCTAGATGATGGTTAGAGGGCCGAGGCCACTCAGCTAACCTGCTCTTTTCATTGGGACCTTGCTTGTTCACTCTGCCCTACTCTACAGGGACATTCTTTACTGCAAGAGTGAGGGTTCATCAGACTCCATCCTCAATTTTACATTCATTTCTACATTGCTTTGATCATTTTCTAGAATCGAGATGCCCTAAGCACTGTCAGTTTGGCTATTAAAACTGGATGTAGACTTGAGTCCCAATGACCTATCTTCGGTAGTAATGGACATTAATACATTTCATTTTCTCTCTTGTAAAACATGTATAACTGCTACAGCTTCCTTCCATTTGCATGAATAAACTAAAAACTAAAAATGAGCACCATGGCAACAAATCAGTCATGAGATAGCAGCGCCAGAGCAACTACTCCTTCATCATTAACTCAAACTATCTTATGTTCTGGTATCATGATTTCAATAGGATCTGAAAATACAAATAGCATAAATGTCTTCAGTCAAGGGTATTGTTGTCACATATATAGTAACTGGGCTACTTTTGTTCCTGAGCAGTACTGATCAGTTCTTTGAACCAGTCCTTTACTATGAGATCAGCAGCTGATGAGCCATTTAGGAGTGAGACTTAGTTAATGGTGGTCATATGTTGGTGATACTTTATTTTGGTTTTACTTGGAATCTAAAGTATGAATGATCTAACTATTATGTCCAAGAGATTGCTCCATATACTCATTGGCCTTGCCCTACTTCTAGTACAGATTTGGTCATTTCCCTTTAGGGACATAGCTTGCTAGTCTTGGCACCATCTTCACTGTGTTTGTCCATCTGTTGCCTCCCCTTGTTGTTGATTAACCTTGACTTGTAACTTGACTAGTGGCATCTAGGATTTTCCCCACCTTCACCTCTATGTTGGAATAGGTCTCCATGTCTAATTGTGTCTCGGTGTTGGTCTATGCGATGCTTGTCATAGGGATGGTCTACCTCTAGGTCTTGAACACAAGCAGTCTTACCAAATAGTGTCTTTAGACACTAAGGCATCGAAGCTTAAAGTCATTCCAAATGGATGCCCTACCAGCAAAACAAAGTGTCTTTAGACACTGTTGCAAATAAAGTATTAATGTTATAAAATAGTCAAAGGCCAAAGGATGAGCACTCATCCATTGTATGATATAAAGCTCATTTGCCCCCACAAGGGAAACAGGGTGAGGCAAACCCGTCGGGGCTATGGATGCTCACTGGCAGCTAAGCTAGGCCTTAGTTATTTTCTGGAGACCAGAAGGCTTTCCAGGGAACCTGTCTTTGTAGGCTGGATATTACCTTGTGTAAAAGTGAAATAAATGTTTTAAAAAGTTGATGGCTAGAGGATGAGCACTCATTCATTGTATAATGTATGACTTATTTTTCCCCCACAGGGCAACAGGGTGGGACTGGCCCCCAAAGGTCGTGTCTTTGTCATTTTCTGCAAACCCAGAAGGCTTACCAAGGTACCTGCCTCCAGAGGTTAACTATTGTATATTTTTGTGCAAATAAATGCTAAAAAAGGTTACTTGTCTAGAGTCTAGTGGATCCTTCTCATCATTCCACCCATTTGTGAGACACTTCCATTCCCTATTGTTCACCTAGTCCAACTTATGTGTTGTGTGGATTCCCTTGTCCTTTAGCCTAAATGATTACAGTTTCAAGTGTCAAGTCATTCCCTTGGCCTTACCTGGTTTCATTGACCTTCACCCTTGACTAGCAAAATGGCTAAATCTATAAATGAGTATACGCTGGAGGTTCTTGATTAGAGCAACTAATTATGTTGATTTAGATTATTTATATATATGTATTGTGCTTATAATCACCAACAGAAGCTACTTGTACTTGAGTCTCACTGTTAGCATAGATAATTGAGCATGCATGTCCATTTTGTACTTTGCAGTATCATAGTTTAGCACTTGGATCATCATTTGATCAGTCTTGACCTGGTCAACCTAGTGTTGACCAAGAAAGGAGCAGGGTCTAGGATGAGTTTTAGACTGATGGTTATGGATGATGATTATTTATGGTCTACAGGTGTCTGTTAGACATATTCATGCTTCAGATGGTGGTTTACTATGATGGCTTGTACTATTTTTATGATTATCAGCATTTATAGACTTTATTATTTTTATTGTTCTGACATGGATGGGGCCTTTGACGTACCTTTGTGATGGACATATGGTGTATGGGTACTCATTCCTAGTTGATTTGGACATTCTGAGTCCATTGGTGCAGTTGGTTTTTAGTTTCAGGCAGTTACAGGAGAGATATGGGTCCTTTAGCCTTTTTGCAACAGATTTGCCCTAGGAAATTAAAAATAAAACACAATGCAGATAATGGTGAGATCTCCTAGGGCGCCAAAGGAAATCTTGGAGTGTAACCAGTCGATTGTACCATACTAATATGGTGCTAGACCCATCATTGTAGTCATTTGGCTTCAAGTTTTGGTCCCCGGTGAGATATTGGTAGTTTTATGTTCCCGAGGCAGCATTTTGATGGTGAAAATGGCTAATGAAGAAATCGATTTGGCAAAGAAATGGCATGGAAGTGGTATGAGGCATAGTGTTTGGGTCACCTTCATGATCCGGCATCAACTTCACTTCACCTGGATCCACACTTCCTTGATTTATTCAGTTTGAGGGCATTTTGATGTATTTTGAGGGAGACGTCCTAGTGATTTTTATCACTCTTTGATATTATTTGCCACCACACCTTGTTGTTGTTCCATGGGGATATGTTAGGGAAGTATGTTATAACCGCCTAGCCCCACCATGTGCTACTTTGTGGTTATTTGTCATTTTTTATGTGGTGCGCCCCCTCATTGGGCAATTCTAGTGGTGCGCGCCCCTTCTATTATTGAGTTGATCCGTGTATGATGTATCCAACTAATCTTAGCCGTTGATTAGATTGTTTTTATCTTTTGATCGTGACCCTTGATCTTTTGGATCTAGGTTTTATGTACTTGAGAGATCTATATATTGAGATGCTCTCTCATTTGTAAAGAGACTTTTGGCTCTTGAGCTCTTGGAATAATAAAATATTTTTGCAAAACCCTTGGAAGCTTTGTCGAATGTCTTGTATGAAGATTGGAAAGTCTTATTCTCTCTAGCATTCTTGCAGATCTATGTATTTCTAATATTTTTTCAGGTTGTCATCCACTTGATGAAGTAAGTGATTTGGGTAGGGGAGTTATTGTGACGGATCTCCATAGCATTCTCTAAAATCGCCACTGATTCAGGGAGTATCTTTGTTGTGTCTTACGACCATCTTGATGTTCTTTGATTCATTTTTCTTCATCATTTCATCCATCTTTCTTGCAAATCGATTCTCATTGTAGATCTCTTTTGCAGGAGGAGGGAGTGCTTGGCATATGGAAGGGATTAGCGATTTCACTTGGAGAGGCATAGAAAACGCTCGTAATTGATCGGAGAGGCAAGATCATTGTCATACAAGACTAGTAGCAAGTGATTCCAGGTACGTTTGCATTTGTTTTATTTTTCTTTGGGCTTAATCCAATTGTCACCACCAAACCCTCTTTATAAAAACCCTCGTTTTATAGATCTGATAGATCCAGTGAGTTTTTTATGACGGTCATCAAAACCCACTTGGTATTAGATTATGACAAGCAAATCTTGGGACAAAAATGGTCTTCATATAGATCGCACAAGAGAAATAAGAGAAGAATAATTGAAAAACAATATGAGAAATCTTCCATTAACGATTATTCACATTATGGGTGAATATATAATACAACATCAATGAATATTCGAATACCTACATAGGTAGTTTAATCTACCAACCTATACAGACTCTTGAGCTAAGTAGGAGTGGGACAATCACCATTATAGCTAACTAGTGCAACTTCAGATCACTAAAATAGTTAATAACCAGTTACAATCAGTTAACTTAAGGGGGTAGGTGAACAAAGGCGCCTATATTCCCATGAATCATGCAAGCTGGCGCTAGAGACACTGGAAGTGATCTAACTGATGGGGATCAAAGCTTAACTAAGGATAACTGATGACCTAATGGAGTCAACTGTTGGACACTATCGGTGGCACTCCAAGTGGGTTCCTATAAAATAGGGATTGATCCCTGGAGCTCCAAAATGCATGTAGACAGGTGCAGTAAGTGGCAGATGTCCACTAGTTATGTCCCCCATGCACTGGTGAAGTGATGAGACCTCCTAAGCTAAGGAATTTAATCAAATAGACTTTATGTGGTCAAAGGAGATAAAGGGAGGATTAATAATAATCCCAACACTTGGATATTGTTGAATAAACCACAGATCTAGAATTTCACGTAAATCGAACTCCATTTGCCCCGGGATCTAGCACTAGTCGCTCTAGGTGGGGCGCCCCCTTTGGGTGGGTGGTCGAATTTCCAGATCTATCTGCTGGGTATGCTTGAACCCACTTGATTTTCACAGATTTATCCTTCAAGTTGCCCGATCTAGTCACCCATTACCTCGATCTATTCTTTTGGGTCCACCACGTCCTCTTTTGCATAAACCCTTGGTGGGTCCAATGTTATCAGAACCGGACCGGTGGATGAACCGGCCCACCCCGAGAACCGGAACCGAACCGGAACCGGAAAAAAACCGGAGTGAAAAACCGGTTAAGCAAAAATACATTAAATATTCACATTTTCAATAAATATATATATATATATATATATATATATATATATATATTCATGTGCATCCATGTCAATTCAAACAATTATACACAAATATGCAAAGTTTCTCATGTATATACTATATAGCAAGTAAGAGTGTAGAAAACAACAATAGCACCGAGTGCAAATACATATCTGATGAAAAGTACATCCACACAGAGGCTATAAATGGCCTCTAAAGTCAAAATATAACCATATGACTATAGTCTAGACTCTAGACTCTAGAATCTACAATCTAATGATTTTAATCATATATCAAAAGTATGTAAGTCCTCCTGATCAGACTCAGAGTCATCATCTACATCCTCAACAGGAGCATGGCTTGATTCCCCTGGGCCTAAAGGCACCGATCCAACTGCAACATCAATGTCCACATCCTCTTGTTGTGGAAGAGGGTCTAGGTCCATCCAAGATAGGTCTTCATTGTCAAATGCTGCTGGCTGACTCTCCACAACCCAATCTGATGAGGGATCAACATCCTCCAACACTATGGTTTGTGATCCAGGGGTCTTGCTCAACAACTGGTTGCGCCTCAATCTAAGGTTGTATTGAACATAGACCATATCATTCAACCATTTTTGTTCTAAATGGTTTCGCTTCTTGGTGTGCATACGCTCAAAAACACTCCAATTGCGTTCACACCCAGAAGCACTGCATGTCTGGCTCAAGATTCGAATCGCAAACTTTTGCAAATCAGGGCACATGTTACCAAATTGTCCCCACCAATATGCTGCAATATGAATTAAAGACAAAGAAGCTTCAGTAATAATAATAAGGGCATTTTCATATTTTTCCATGAATAATATAATAATTAATTTAAAAAATTAAAACATTCAAATTACTTACCAGGTGGATCCTTTACTCTACCTCGAACAGCCATAGCCATGCCAAAAGTACCAATGCCCTCATTGAAATGAAGGAGCTTACTGTGTATCTCATCTTGTATCTTAGGATCGGGGATCATGCGCTCAATGCATTTGTATAATCCTTCTTTTACCTCCCCATCTGCTTCAAAATCTTTTGTGTAATGGTACCTTTAAAAGACAAATAAACTTAACCAAATGAGATTGAGAATTTGAGAGTTGAAAATTTAATTTAAAGTTTAAACACTGAATGATATAACTAAAAAGTTAAAACTTTGAAATTTGTATTTACTTTACCTTGGGTTCAAGTAATAGCCCGCTGCATGTAAAGGTCGATGGAGTTGTCTGTTCCA
>LPNX010116262.1:155354-248228 GCA_001517045.1 Pseudotsuga menziesii
ACTCTTACATTCCCTTTTGCATGTGCTAGGTGTTGTTTAATTCTATGAATCCCTCCCCCACCAACTTCCATTTGACAATAATTGCACACCATTTTTCCATCAACCAACTGGCAATGATTCCAGGCAGGATCCTTCTTGTCTTTAGGAGCCATTGCACGAACAAAAAAGAATCTGCAAATAAAACCCTAGCAGTTCTTATTTACCCTAGAAATTTTTCTGAAAAAAGTTAAAAACAACAAAGAATATTAACAAAAGATTTTATTGTACATATTACATAGTCATACTGCAACTTGCAAGTCTGCAATGTGCATACCTATTACCTCCACAAGAAGCCAAAAAGAGCAGCTCCCAAGGGCAAGATCATAAAACTAAACCCAAAAATAAATATTCAAGGACCCTGTAGGCTGTAAGACAGTAAGAGTAAGCAGTAAGTAAGTAGGAAATAAGGAAATAACAGTGAACTCACAAAATTTGATTGCAAATCAAGGCAAGATACAAAGTCAGATTGCACAATCAGGAACCAATAAATCATATTTCAAGACAAATAAAGCCCGTAAAGGCATATTATCTTGCATGCACCTCAACCATTCCTTTTATTTTTTTGGTAAACTAGCAAATCCATACTTTGACTAGTCATTTCAACTTGACAACGAAATGTAGAACTAGAAATTTTCAAGCAGTAACTATCAATACAGTCAATTCCAAACACAGCAGAAACCATTCAGCAAATATGCATGCACATAAGAGATTGGTTGGCAACGGAATTTGCATGAGCAATTGGGATTATAAGTGAAATAGTGACAAAGTAAGACTCAGCAAGGTGTCTTGAAACTTATAGGTAAACAATTTCCACCTAACACTTCCTATTTCCAACCAACTACAATTCAGTTCAAGGCTCAACTCAGATAACCTCTACATAACACATATTTTTACTTCACCCTTCGTATGTATTGCTCTTTCATAAGTAAACAGGATCCCTCCTAATGTTTAGCATGCAAACTTGCATGATTTTCCATGCTATCACGATTCACGAATCACAATATGTGCCTGTAGGAATGTGAGTTTAGATTCCAGGTCAAAATCTCATGCACAGATATAAATTCATAAGCTAAATTGGCCCACGTATCCAAGTTGCAAGAGAAATATCATTTTCAAGAAAATGATAAAAACAATACCTCATCACCCATTTCCCGTAGATATTTGAAAAATTCTGGAAGCGGTTTTTGTATCCTGAAATGTATTCGCAAAAACGAAAACGAATATAGTTGAAAACGAATGTAGCCGGACTCCAGGGGATTACGTCAAATGGCTACCGGAGTTCTTACCCTGACTGCACAGTCCCGAGTTCGAATGAACTCTTCCACGATAACCCACGGGCTGTTGCTGCAAGCAATGAACTCTTCCACGATAACCCACGGGCTGTTGCTGCGAGTGATTGAGGTTACGGAGGGTGGCTTCATTTATAGATGTCCAATGCCAAAAGGCCGACACTATAATAAGAAAATAAAATTTTAATTCCATTTAAAATAATAATAAAAAACACGTTAATTATGGCTTCCTCCCCTGCAGGTCGGAACCGGCCGGTTCAGGCTTAAAACCGCCGGTTCAGGGCAAAACTGCCGGTTCAGGGAAAAACCGGGCGGTTCAAGTAAAAACCAGCCAAAAACAGTTCAGTTGTGCGATCCAAGCCGGAATTTGCTGTAAACCAGTCCAACCGGCCGGTTTTTTCAAAACCGGTCCGGTTCCGATAACATTGGGTGGGTCCCATTAGGATTTATGTTCGTGTGGCTAGATCTCTCTAGATCTATCAGTTGGGTAGGCTTGAACCCACCTAAGTTTTATAGATCTATCCTCCAAGTGTCCTAATCTAGTCATTCCATGCCCTGATCTACCTTTTTGGGTCAGCTTTGTCCACTTTTGCATAAATTCCTATGTGGGTCCTTTAGGTTTCTCTTGTATGTGGCTAGATATTTCTAGATCTACCTTGCTTAACTCATTGTGGTATTTTCCTTATCAAGTTGGGTCATTTTCCTTATTCTCTAAACCTCTGCAACTTCACCTTAACTCCTATACCACATCCATTTCCTAGATCTGGACTACCTCGCTCATTATCTCTCTTCTTTTACTCATTGCTTACCCCTAGGAGTGTCTTGAGTAGGTGCGCTAGCCTTCTTGGGCTAGTAGGGCCTCCCCCTTGGTCATTCTCCGAATTGATCTAAAGCGAGAAGAGCCCGTCCGGTGTGACAACTACCCTTCATCCGTAGTGGACGACGACCTTGCGGTGTCACCGGTTAACTACCTCACCTCTATCAATCCCGAATGGGATACCTTTAGTGGGTAGCTACACATTGTGTGATAGCAAGTATCACTTGACCCAAGGCTGTTGGAAGTGGGGAGCAAGAAGCGATAGCAGAAGCAAAAAGCCAAATTTTCAAAAGCTTCCATTTGGGAGCATTTTGGAAGCGTTTTTTATATAATACATATTCTAATATTTTCATGCATATATTTAAAAGAACATGCAGAATTCCAAATTAGTTGTAGAAAACATGAAAACATAGATCTAACCATTTAGTACACATATAACAGAAATTATCTAGTAGCTATAACTTATAACATTGTCATCAAATGATTAGTCATCAACAACATCAACCTTCAAGTTTCAACATGTGATATTTGCTATCAACAAAATCTAACAAATAACATCAATCATGAAATGAAACAGGGTATCATATTCATTACTAAAGAGTTGTTAGATGCAATCAACAATTTAAACTTCAAAGGTAGGTTCAAACTAAAGAAATTCAATGACATTAATATGGAACTTTTCATTTACACATTATGTCAAACACTTGAGAAACAAAGGTTTATGATTAAAAATTACTTCTTTAATTTGAAATACAAACCACCAACTCAAGAACTTTCCAAGACTGAAGCAAATCATTCACACATGAATACACAGAAATTTTGGTCAAAGACCGGGCAAAACCCTAACTCCTGGGGAAATCCCTAGAAAAAGAAAATTTCCATTAAAGAAGAATACTCAGAAATTTTTCTTCAACTACACAAGAAAAAATATTTCTTCATCCCTTACTGACAAATTCATTCACCCAAAAACAACAGCAAATACCTCGATGTCCGTGCGAACAGACTGATGTACGGTCTATTGTACCTTCACACGTGCCTATACAGAACTCTATGGATCTGCACACATGCCTGTTGTACGGACTGTACTTTCTGCATTAAATGTTGCCTTGGGAATCATGTCACACATGCTGCAATAAATGTTTCTGTACGGCTGTCAGTCTGTTGCATCTTGCCTCGATTTCTATGCCTGTATGGACTGACTAGACTGCTGTACAGATTTAATGCAGGTTGCCTCAATATTTGTGTTGTTGCTTGTATTGGGAAATGTGCCAATCTCCTAGGGCATTTCTTTTGTTTTCCCTCTTCTTCTCTCTCTCTCCTCATTGATGGTGTCTCTAATTTGTTCTTTAACCCTAGTTTTATACTTTAAAAAATGTAACTACTTATCTAACCACCTAATATGTGGTTGAGATTCATTTACAACATCTAGGGTCATCATTTAATGCACCCTCATTTAATAATCAACTCACTTTAATTATTAAATAACTTTTAAGTGAGACCCAATACAATAAAGTACAAAACATCATTTATTTATATGTAACTCAACTTTATACATAAATACACAAGGGACAAATTCTATGTCCTCTTTATCACACAACACCAAAACTATAAAGAGGACCTTCAGAGTTAACATTTCAACACAAACTTCGAACTTCAAAGTTAAATATTAAACTTATATAATGTTTACAAAATAGGCCATAATAAATATTAAATACAAAGTACTATCTACTAAGCTTTCCTCTTACCACAAAAACTTCCAATTTCATTTCTCGTGATCTAGCAACAGCAGTAGGAGCAACTAGAAGTGTTCATGGAAGATGGGAAGTAGCTACAGGGACCCCACGGATTGTTGGACGTTGTGAAAATAAAGGCAAAGCTCCTACATCTGGAAACCCACTAGTGATTGGGGTGGCATCTTTGTTGTATGAATTTGATCACCATCATGATCACCCAATAGTGCAACCTCCAAGCACTATAATGCTATGGCTCTATCCTCCAAATTAGCCTCCTCTGAATTGTTGTCCCAAGTCAAATATGTTCCATCATTCTCGGTCGTGTCACAATAATGGGACACAACCTCAAGTTGCAGTGGACATAAACCAAGCTTTTGGGTGCTCCAACACCTTTCTACAGAAGAATTGTTAACAACTCGTGAAAGCACCCTCACCGCCAATTTATGCAGATATGTGGTTGAGAAGCCATGCATGTTCCACCATTCGAGTGGAACATTCAGATTATCCCACCTTTTGAACACATGTTTATGAATATGATCATACAAGATTGCATCTCTCTACTCTAACAATGTCTTTGATTTGGCCAAGCATGCTATCCATCTATTCATACAACTCCTCAATCACCAATTGATCTGTATTTGCAAACCGAATCATACTATAAACAGGCTTGGTGAACTGTAGAACATAAATTCATGTCAACTAGATGTGCTTACAACTCTGTCTTTCAAATCTTGTCGTGAATCACTTGACCATACTAGCTAATGCCTCTTTTACCGTCAAAAGCCTCCTGAAGGTGAGGTAGTAGCTAGCAAATCTAGTGTTTGCAATATTCAATAGCTCCAACCTAGAGTGATTCCGAAAAATGTGGTGGGCCACGCTATGATTGGCAATAAATTTTATCATTTTCTTCCCTCTGTTGTACAAGGCACCAATCCATCTATAATTAGGGTCCCTCATCTTAACAATATCATGCATCAAAAGGTTCAATGTGTGAACCAAACACCTTGACCAAGACATGTTAGGGTACATCTTCAATGATTGCTCCTCCTGCCTTACAATCAACAACATTATCAGTGATGACTTGAATGGCACTGTAAGGCCTAATCCCTTGAATGGTTTCAAGTAAAGGTTGTGCAATATTCATACCAGTCTTGTAGTGATCTAATTAGTCATGGGATGAAAGGAAGACGACACCACTAGCAAACACACCAAGAATATTTATCAATGGCTTTCCTTTGATATTTTTCTAGCCGCCATATACAATGGATAACCCATAGTTGGTCCAATCATTTGTAAACTTTCCAAGAGCATTATTAACTTTGGCTCTTTCCCTCTCAAGTCCCACAATTTTAGCTTTGTCATACCCGGCCAAGGCTTATGTATCCTTTAGGGGCACCATTGATGGCTTGCGCCATTTCATGCCAATAGGGTGAGCGAAGAACATTGAATGGTACACCACATGCATAGAGAAACCTATAAATTTTTGAATCCACATCATCCCTGCAATCTTGGTCAAGGCAATTTAATAATGTTCTTCGCACATGTAAGAATTCACTACTATGGGGGGATGAGGATCAACTACCAAACATTCTATGTGAGGCCTCGGATTCGACCCTTGACTTCTTAGATTTGTTTTGAGCAACGTCTTCTTCCTGCTTGTATTTATTTATCTCTTTCCTTGACACTTTGTCACAAGTTTTGACTACAATAGTCTTACATTCATTCCATGGCATAATCCCACATAGATGCTTTCTCACATGGGCCTATGAACCTATGTAAGTTTTAGTACAATGGGGGCATATAAACTTTGTGGCTCCAACCCCTTTCTCTCCCCCAAGCCTTGCCACATACTTCCACAAAGGTGTTGTACCTTTTTTGTTTTTATCCCACATCCCTCTCAACTTCATTATCATCATCCCCTTCCTCTTCTTCCTCCTCTCTACAGTATGTGCCACTCCCTAATTCTTCCTCCTCGTGACTAGTATATCAGTTTCCCAACAACACCAACATAAGAAGGAATGGAAACAAAAACAAAAGCCACATACCCATCATGCTTCTAACTCAGATTATAGTAACTTGTCTACAATAGAATGATGGAGAAGGAGAAATGGGAAAGAGTAGGAGAGAACATTCAAGATTTAAAATATTAACATGGTGGAAAGAAAATTAAAAATAAACAAAGAGTAGGATTTAGGGCCTACCTCTTTAGCTCTCCGATGATAGTTGAATGTCTCTATGGAAGCCTTCAATCGCCCTTCCGAGCTCTCACAAATAGTAGCCTTCAATCCCCTTCCAAGCTCTCACAAGTTTGCTCAAAAATAACTAGAAAACCCACTCAGAACCCTATAGCAAAGAGGAGTGAAATGAGTAAAAAGAGTGAAATGAGAAATAGAATGAGTGTAAATGGAGTGAATGAGTGTTTTAATCCCCTAAATGAACCCTAGCCATGCCCAAAAAGCCAAGTGGAACCATGTCTTGGTTCCAAAAATCAAAATAGGATAAAAATTGCCTTGACCTAAAAGAGTGTTTTGGAAAAACTGGGGGAGATTTTTTATCCTTTGGGGTTACCACAAAGAACTAAGGAAGCACTCTGGGAACGATCCTTCTTAGTCACTCCTTGAAAAACCAGGGAGCAACTTTTTTCTCAAGGGAGTGCACTCCCCGAAATCTTTCCCTCTGGGAGTGCGCTTCAGGAGCAAAGCACTAATGGGAGGGTGCTCCTCCACAGCTCAAACTTGACCTCAACTAAAGCAAATTATAACTAAAGCAAAACCAAAAATAAATTTGGACTACTAAATACAAAAGACATCTAAACCAGAACTAAGGATGGCTCATGCATGCACCCTCTATCTCTCTCCATAAATGCTCCTACACCTTCATTACTATTATACGAATTATTGAAGGAGGGCAACATGAAGTTGTTGTACTATTGTACAAAACTTTACTGGAGGAGGGTTTCTTTGTTGCTATACAACCCTACACACATGTCACCTCTACTCATTGCTACCATAAAAGTAAAACACTCCCTCTTACTAAGGAAAGTGTTATCTACAAAACACAAGATACTCCCTCTAAATTCAAAATCTCTCCTCTACTAGGGGCTTGGTCAAACAGTTGCCTATAATTGAACTTGAAGACACATGGATCTGGATCATTGCTTCCTTATGTACTATGAACTCTCTTCAAATCTTTAAGGTGAAAACCTTATGTACAAGGAACACTACATCAACAATTTGCAAACCTTCTTTGTCCTTCATACCATCTTCATTGGTCAAAATCTTTTCACACCACATCATGAATTATTCCAGATCTCCTACAACAATGAACTATTTTTATACAAGGCAAAGACAAGTGTATTGGATCTATCAAAGAACGAATTGAAATATGCACTACACTCAAAAAAGCCCAACATTAGTACAGACTTATTAATACTGAAATCCAAAACCGGTGGTGCATGCATCAATCCGTCTAGGGAAACTCCCTCTTCCTGGTAGAATACTCCAACAACTAGAGTAAGAGTCTCTAATCAAGGTCAACTCCCTCATTTTGAAGTATTCCTTTTATAACAAACATATCGTAGCACTCTTCCATACTCCTATCAACAATAATCAAATAATAAATCATTGATTCCACAATTTGTTTTGTAATTGTCTCCTCAAGGTTGGAGGCACACTCCACCATCATCACTTCTTGTTATACCTACTGAACTGGATTTGTGAGCAGCCTATAAAGGCCACCTTCTTGCATGATAAAATTTCACCAAACCCATGGTTGTTGACTCTAACGGTGACTTGCTAACCATCAAACTTGACCAAACGCTATGAGATCAGGGTTACTGTAGTTACAGTAGATGACCATTCCTTTCCAACTCCAATCAAGTAACACTCTTTAGACTTTGACAAAGTGTTGTTTGTTCCAAGTCTGGAGAAGAATTTGTTTTAGTTTTGATCATGGAAGATAAGAGCTTTACAATGGAGTTCAAGAACCAACAAGTCCTAAGACCAAAGGAATCTAGACTCTAGCCCATAATCAATACAGGTGATTAGGGATAGGGAAGGCAACTTATATGTGTTATAGGGTGAACCTGGTCGAGCCTTAATTCGTAACGTGGACAACTAGTGCAAGTTGTAGCACAAGAGGATGGGGCACCTACATCAAGTGCACTGCCTATTCTAAGGGAGACAGTCAAAAGTCTTCCAAAGTTCATCATTGAGCAGCAAGGAGTATGTAGAGGGTGCACATTTAGCAAGAATGCCAAGGCTACTTTCCCAAGCAGCAAGCACAAGTCCAAGGGGATTCTAGACCTAGTGTATTCATATGTATGTGGGCCTTCAGTAGCCTCAATCTTAGGAAGTATGCACTGTGTTTCCTTCATTGATGACTTCGCGGACAAAACTTGGATCTACTTCCTAAATACCAAGGATGAGTTCTTAAGCAGGTTTTAGGAGTTCAAAACTCTAGTTAAAACCAAATAAGGAAGAAGATCAAAGTTTCGAGATTGGACAATGGGGGTGAGTATACCTCCAAGGAGTCCAAGGGTTTCTGCAAGGACGTAGGAATCAAGAGAGATCCAACTATTCCATACAACCCACAACAAAATGGGGTTGCAAAGTAGAAAAATAGATCTATCATAGGGGTTTCTAAGGCCATGATTCATGAACAAGATTTGTCGATGTTTCAATGGGAAGAAGCCTGCAACATAGCAATCTACATCCAAAACAGGTGTCCTCAGAGGATCTTGGAGGACAAGAAATTGAAGGAGGCATTCAATGGTGTGAAGCCAAAGGTAAATCACTTTCGCGTCTTTGGTCCCCCCTCTTATAATTATGAGGTATGCCTTTGCCACAGCTTGTACCCACCCATTGTCTAATTTATATCCATGTCCCAACAGAGAAGAGGACCAAATTGGAGGCTTCCAATAAGAGGGTTTTATTTGTTGGTTACAGTGAGACTTCAAAGGCTTGCAAGATCTTTATCCCAGAGCAAAGAAGGATATTCGTATGCAAGAATGTAAAATTTGAGGAAGGCTTCGCATCCATGAAGTCTCATGAGCCTATTCCAGTGACAAAGGATGAGGAGCAGGAAGATCCGAAGGTTGAACCAAGGTCACCAATGACTTACAATTTGGAGCAGCATCCTTCAAGCAAAAGGAGGAGCCACCAACTCCTACTAGTTTTGTCAAGAGACCTCAATGGTTCATTCAAACATCGAGGGATGCTCATGAGCATGTTGAGGCTCCTAGGAGCACATTCCAGGAGAGAAAACCTCCAAAGAAGTTTCCAAACTACATGGTATTGATGAGCAACATCATAGATTCGGAACCTTCCAATTTTCACGAGGTAGCAGACCAGCGGGTTTGAAGGGACACCATTGTGGAGAAGTACACCTCCATCATGAAGAATGATGCATACAACATAGTGCCAAGACCGAAGGGGAAATCAATAGTAAATTCCAAGGGCTCTACAAGATCAAGCATATTGTGGATGGCAACATAGAGAAGTACAAAGCAAGGATTCTGACGAGAAGGTTCTCCTAGAAAGAGGGAGTGGACTATGATGAAACTTTTACTTCAGTCAAAAGGTACACTTCCATTAGAGTAGTGATTTAATTTCCATTATGGGATGGAGGATACATCAAATGGATATGAAGACAACTTTTCTCAATAGGATAATTGAGGAAGAAGTGTACATAGAGCAACCTGACGACTTTGAGATCACTGGGAAGGAGTCCCATGTTTTGTAGGCTAAGAAATTCCTTGTATGGACTCAAGCAAGCACCGAGAGCATGGTATTCCAAGATCGATGGATACTTGGAGAGTATTTGCTTCACCAAAAGTGAAGCAAATCCTAACTTATATTTTAATTTTGTTGGCACTGATCTGCTAGTTTTGGGTGTTGTATGCAAATGACTTGTTTCTTACAGGTTCAAAGAAGCTCCTTATAGGGTGCAAGGTAGATATGGAAACTAAGTAGGAAGAGAGGAGATGAAACTATTCTTGTTTTTAATGGTAGATTTATCTAGGCAAACATTGCATAAGATTCATCCCTCATTCAAACCAAGCCATGTTTTATTGGATTATGTTTTCGCTTTTGATTCAAAGTTTCATCTTATGGAGTGAGAACCCAACAAATATAGGGAAAGCTTTTTGTGTGGAAATTGAACCCAAGTGATAGAACAATTACACTCACAAAGTTGCTAATCAAACATGCAAAATTAACATCAAAGGAGACTGAAATTGGAGCATAACAGTAATCTGTATTGAATAAGTGTACAACAGCCAACCTTGTGAAGTAATAGGCTGCTGCAATATATAATTACATGAGAGATTCAAATGCATAAGGATGCCATTCGAAATACTCAAAAAGTAGGCTTACTAAATCTAGTCAAATCCCCCATAGGTGCATAAAGCAGTTTCCAAATCCACTAGGATGCTCACAAATTGGCAAAGTCAAGTAAGCAAGCTAATAAGGAATGGAAAGACAACTCATATATGCTTTTATTAGGAGAAAAGGATGGAGGATGATGTGGGCAAAAAACAAGTCAACCACACCTAGCCTAGCTTTCCCTTTTGCCTTAATTCTCAATAAAACAGGCAGCTTTACAAAAAAAGCAGATATGCGCTTTGGAGGATCTGGAATAAAGCAGACATGCTAAATATGGTTTCCAGGAGGTTTCCCAAGCGCTCCATGACTCAGTTTAAGCAAGTGTTGACTTCTATGACATGTAGAAGGCAACTAGCATAGAGTGGAATATAGGAGACTAGGTAATAGGACAAAAATGATTTAATTAATGTCTAAGGTAGGTAACTATGGGTTGATTATTCTAACACCCCCCCTTAAACCTGACTTTATGAGTAAATATCAGAAAACTATAGGGCCTAGCATCAAGGCTTAGTCACCCTTTACATACTGCATGTCCATTTAACCAAGGAAAGAGGCAAAAACCCAGTGGGAAAATCCTCCCTTAAACATGAACAGTAAAACAAAATTTGAAAATCTTGTCATCAATCATGCTTCACAGCATGATCAGCAATCCCCAGCAGTGATTTGAGATTGTTGAATGTCTTCTCACAAAAAACTTTGGTGAAGATGTCTGCTACTTGTTTTGAAGATGCACAAAAGAGTAGATGAATGGTGCCATCATGCACAGGCCGTCTGATGTAGTGCGTATGGATCTCAATGTGTTTGGTTCCCTGTCTCTGAACTGGATCATTGCAGATTCAAATGGTGCTCTGATTATCAGAGTAGATAATAGTTGAAAACTCTAATTCGAAGCCACATTCTCCAAGTATTCCCTGCAACCACAAACATTGAGTTGTTGCATTTACAACTCTTCTATACTCTGCTTCTATAGATGAGAGTGCTATGACACTCTGTTTCTTGCTTGACCAGCTGATTGGTCCTTTTGCAAGCATGAACACATATCCTGATGTTGACTTTCGATCTGTGTTGTCACCTGCCCAATCACTGTCAGTAAACCCATCAAATCAAGATCAGATTTAGCTTTGTAGAACATCCCATGAGTTCTTGTTCCTTGAACAAAGTTATGGATCCTTTTGGCAGCTCTCCAATGGATCTCATGAGGCTGATCCATGCATCTTGAAGCCACACTAACTGCATAAGATAGATCAGGTCGAGTGTGTGTAAGATAAAGCAAACACTCAATCAACTACCTATACAGTGTATTATTTACCATAGGAGAAGAACCTGCTTCTTCAAGCGTAACTCCTGAAAGGAAGGGAGTCTTGCTTGGCTTGCAATCTTTCATGTTGAACTTGTTCAGCAAATCTAAGGCATACTTGGACTGATGTACTTTGATTCCATGTTGGGATTGAGCAATTTTGAGACCCAAGAATTGGCTCAACAATCCCAAATCAGTCATAGAAAATGCATGGTTCATTGCATCCTTCAAGGAGGCAATCTCTTTCTTTGAACTTCCTGTAATCAGAAGGTCATCCACATACAAGACAATAATTATCAAAGAACCATGAATCAGCTTCAAATAAACATTAGGATCAGACTTGCATCAAACAAAACTCAATGATAGCAAAAAGCCATCAATCTTGGCATACCAAGCCCTGCGGGCTTGCTTGAGCCCATACAATGATTTCTTTAACCTGCACACAAAAGATAAAGTAGAAACAAACCCTTGAGGTTGCTGCATGTAAATCTCTTCAGTGAGATCTCCATTTAGGAAAGCACACTTCACATCCATGTGATGTACCTCCCACTGCTTCGAAGCTGCAATGGCTAAAGCTAGCCTTATGGAGTCCATCTTTGCCACTGGTGCAAAGGTTTCATTATAGTCAATACCATGTACTTGTGAGTAGCCCTTGGCTACCAATCTTGCCTTATATTTCAAAGGTGAACCATCAGCAGCAGACTTAGTCTTGAAAACCCACTTACATTGAACTAGCTTCCTCCCTAGGGGAAGATCAACCAGTTCCCAAGTGTTGTTCTTCTAGAGCGAGCTAAATTTTTCTTTCATGGTTGTTTGCCATCTTGGATCATGTGTTGCATCTTCATATGTCTGTGGATCTGATTCAACCATCAGATAGCACTTCTCAGCAAATAAGGGATCTTTCATACAAAGGGCACTCTCAAACAGAGATCTAGTCCTCCTACTGTCACTAGGATTTCCAGTTAGTTCCCCAGCTGCATGAATGGTCTTTGCTGCCCATTTTGGTCTTGTAGGTCTGTCAGGATCTGCAATCAAATCATCATTATCAAACATATCAGAATTAGCAAACTCATTAGTCTCTCCACTTACAATCAATGGATCTAGTGGTGAAGAAGACTCTCCAACTTCAACTGCTACTAAAGGCTCTTCTTGGAACCAAACACTTCTTTCAATGAAACCTTTGTTAGTGCTCAAGTTGATCAGCTTGTACCCTTTTGAATCTTCAGAATACCCAACAAATAGGCACTCTTGGCTTTGGGGCTGCAAATCCTTTCTCTTTTCAGTTGGAATTCTAGCCCAAGCCTTTGAGCCAAAAATCCTGAAATGGGTCACATCTGGCTTGTGCCCACTCCAAGCTTCAAAAGGAGTCATACCATCAAGCTGCTTATGAGGCACCCTATTCTGGATGTAGGATGCATAGTTTATACTTATAGCCTCGGCCCAAAACTTTGGTGGCAAAGTCTTAACCTCCATCATACAAGTTGCCATCTCCTTCAATGACCTGTTCTTTCTCTCAGCAACACCATTTTGTTGCGGTTTGTAAGGGATCGAATGCTCCATCTGAATACCTGCATCTTTCCAATACTGAATGAACTCAGACTTGACATACTCACCACCATTGTCAGATCTGAGGATCTTCAGTTTCCTCCCAGACTGGTTTTCAACCAAGGCTTTAAAGACTTTGAAGAGGTCAAAAACTTTAGACTTATGCTTTAGGAAGTAAACCCAACAATACCTAGAAAAGTCATCTATGAATGTCAGTGCATATTTGGCTTGACTCATGGACATATGAGGAAATGGACCAGCAGTGTCACTGTGGATCAACTCAAGAGGTACAGAGGTTCTCTCATGACTAGCTCTCTCAAATTTGTGCTCTGGGTGTTTTCCTAGGATACAACCTTGACAGACTCCCTTGGAAAACTTGATCTTTGGAAACCTTATGACCATCTCTTTTTCACCCAAATCAGAAAGATACTTGTAGTTAAGATGGCCAAATCTTTCATGCCAAAGCTTGCTTGCCTCATTAGCATGAATCAGAAGAGCAGAGGGGTTTGAGTAGGGTAGAAAATGGAAAAACATGTATACCTTCGAAGAGTGATCAACAACACCTTTTGCTATGACTTTACCATTCAAAATCTCTGTGATTTCAACATCATCAGGGGAGAAGATGACCTTCTTTGGAGACCCTCTGTGAGTCATCTGATACACTGACAAGAGATTAGAGGCAAGACCTGGAACATACAACACATTATTGAACTTACCATGGTCAAGATCAATCCTTCCTTTCCCCAAACTGTCAGTGAGAGAGTCATCTCCCAAAACTATTGGTGGACCTTTCGACATGTCAAGAGAGGAGAATGCCTCTTTTGTCGAAACCATATGTCTAGAAGCTCCAAATTCTATGATGAAGCTAGGTGAGCTTGATGTGCCAACAACCAAAGCATGTACTCTCTCTCTGTCCTCTGAATTTGATCCTCCTTCCCTCTTCTTTGAGCAATCAGGAAGGGAGATGTTATTCTTCTCCAGGACTTGGGTCAACATGTCAATTTGCTTCTTCATACAAGAGCTTTCAGGATGATAGCCCTTACTGCAGTATGCGCACTTGCCCATTTCTCCTTTTTTCTTCTTCTTTTGGAAGTTCTTCTTGGAGCCTTGGGGTTCCTCTTGAGACTTGTTCTTGTCTCTCTTTTGCTCAGGTGGCTTTTTAGCTTTTTTCTTGCTTTTTGAATCCACCCTTGAATCTCCAGCAACCAAAGCTTGGTCTTTGGAAGGTTTGATGGTGCCCATCATCACCAACTTATCTTGTTCCTGTGTGAGGGATTCCATGAACTCTGCAAGCTTAGGCATCTTCCAGGATCAAGTTGTCAACTTGGTGGCATGGAAGGTCAAAACAAACACTGAATAGTCAGGGCCAAGCTTCGAGAGTATGGCCAAAACTAGTTGCTCCTCCTTCTTTTCAATCCCAAACTGTTTTCGCTACAAAACAAGGGCTTTAAACTTGGAAAAATAGAGTTGCAAGAATTCAAAGCTGCTGGGACTCAAGGAGATTAGCTCATTCTTGATTTGATGTCCTCTCATCTCATCTGTCTTACCAAAAAGCTCTACAAGCTTCTCCCACACTTCATTAGGTGATGTCAATCCATCAAGATGGAAAAGGAGGTCTCTTGAAATGCTCAGACACAAAAGACCATAGGCCTCATCCCTCCTGTTGTGCCATTTTATTTTCTTTGCAACTGCATTGGGCTCTACCTCAGTTGCCATAGTAACCCTGTAGAGACCTTTGTCTCTCAACAATATCTCCATCTCAGCTTTCCATTCAAAGAAATTAAATGGAGTCAAGATGATCTTCAAAGATTGGTCCATAGCTCAGAAACTGTGCCCTTCAGTCAGCAGAATATGCTCCCAGTCAAGATGTCGAACCTACAATAGCAATATGGAAGGAGAGAAATCGATCTACAAAGGCTCTGATACCATGTGGAAATTGAACCCAAGTGATAGAACAATTACACTCACAAAATTGCTAATCAAACATACAAAATTAACATCAAAGGAGACTGAAATTGGAGCATAACACTAATCTGTATTGAATAAGTGTACAATAGCCAACCTTGTGAAGTAATAGGCTGCTGCAATATATAATTACATGAGAGATTCGAATGCATAAGGATGCCATTCGAAATAGTCAAAAAGTAGGCTTACTAAATCTAGTCAAATCTCCCATAGGTGCATAAAGCAGTGTCCAAATCCACTAGGATGCTCACGAATTGGCAAAGTCAAGTAGGCAAGCTAATAAGGGATGGAAAGACAACTCATACATGCTTTTATTAGGAGAAAAGGATGGAGGATGATGTGGGCAAAAAACAAGTCAACTACACCTAGTCTAGCTTTCCCTTTTGCCTTAATTCTCAATAAAACAGGCAGCTTTACAAAAAAAGCAGATATGCACTTTGGAGGATCTGGAATAAAGCAGACATGCTAAACATGGTTTCCAGGGGGTTTCCCAAGCGCTCCATGACTCAGTTTTAGCAAGTGTTGACTTCTATGACATGTAGAAGGGCACTAGCATAGAGTGGAATATAGGAGACTGGGTAATAAGACAAAAATGATTTAATTAATGTCTAAGGTAGGTAACTATGGGTTGATTATTCTAACATTTTGTGTTGCCCTAAGGGTGCAAGAATTCCTTGCTACTGAGAAGGAACAAAATAGTGGAAGCTTTGCATATGATGAACTTCCCAATGATGACGATATTGAAGATCGCTCATATTTGGATAAACATGAACATGTAGTTGCACCCCTTTAGCCATATGTAGAATTCCAAGAAGATCAAGAGGAAGAATGGAGCTTACAAGTGGGCTCATTGATTCTTTCCAATATTTATGATAAATTTCAAAAATAAGAGCAACAAATCAACCATGGATAATTGAATCAACCAAAGGGTTTATCCTTGCATACCCCAATCGTGATTGAAGAGCAACTTGATCAGATACCATTGCAACAGGGAACCACCTTTTGGTTCAAGTAGAAGATGATATTCTTCACAATTTATCCATTATCTCGCATTTGGATTTTGCTCTTCAAGCATATCCTCTAGCAGATCATTGCTTAGAAATTAGAGTTGGTTGTGATCAGTGTAGATAACATCAGTGAAAAATCGTCGATGTTTAAAAAATAGGCTCTTAAGAAAATCGCGATTTTTTCAAACATCGTGACAGCGAGAGTGCGATTTTTTGGGAAAAATCATGTCATGGCCTAAAAAATCACCAAGGAAGCTTTTTCACAATTTTAAAAACTCAACCTTTTTTTTTTTAAATTGACGGGTTTTGTACAAGTGACATTGTAGTCAATAATATTAAATGGTAATGTTAAATTCTTAAAATAAAAGTGGCATTCTCTTTATCTTAGAAAATGAAAGATAAAGAGAATGCCACTTTTACTTAAATTTTTAACATTACCATTAATTGTTTAAGGATGTTTGAGAATGGTTCCAACCTCACCGGACTTGAGATGCAAAAAGTAGAATTTTAGATCCCATTCAGAATTCAACAGACTTAACGATTTTCAGGATATCAAGATTGCAACGTTTCCATTGGTTTCATCATGTATGAGGGGAAGGGATTGGAAATTAATCAAGCACATCAAACTCTCTATGTGCCTTGATGTTGGTGGTGCTCATGCTTGATTGTTGAAGTTGATTGAACTCCTCTATCATGACTTTAATAAAAATGTACCATTCAATCAAGCAAAATCACTTATTAAGCATGGGAAGCTCTTTCTACCTTATTTTAATGCTTGGATTAAGTAAGAAGTTTCATCAAAATTGTAGGGCGTTGACTAATGTCATTGGAAGATAAACTTTGAGATTTGTGCTACAGGCAAAGGGCTAGAGCCTAGAGGAGGGGGGAACATGGTGCTTATGATGAATAGGATCTTGTTACCACCTCAGCTGTACTTGGTGGATTTTTCAAGTGACCCGTCAAGGTTTGAACAAGCACAACTTGTTCATGATCAGAATTCAGAAGTCCACCAGGCTTTTTCTGGGAATCTGTTCAAAAAAAATTGTAACACATGTTCATACCCCCTTGGGGAAGTTGTAAAAAATGTGCTAGCATGATCAATTTTTATAAAAGGCTCGGCTTCCCAAACTTAAGCATCAAGCCGACTAGCCCATAGTGTTTTTTCTCTCCGTAATTATTGGTTGTTGAACAAACGACTAATAATTTCTGAGTTTTTCACTCACACCTCCAAAGTTGGGTAGTCGTCTTAGTGGTTAGGCCTTAGGAGGTTATTCGAGCCTCCATGTCAGTATTTATAAACATGCTATGCATTCGAATTGAGTCGTATGGACATGTGCTAGGTCCCCTTAGAGTTTTGTCTGATTCCGAGAAAAATATATTTTTCCGTTTTTTGAGCCATTTTTTAATGATTTAATTAAAAAACTTCAAAATGTAATAATTGATGGGTACGAAGTCTGTTTTTGGAGTGGGGATGATTGTTTTCACACTCACCGCATCCTCTTTACGCCAAAAGCCACTTTTCATATGTTTCGGGTAGCTAAAACATCCCTGAAGGCATTATTTAACTAACAGATAATCAAAACGGCATTTTAATGCTAAAGTTGCAACGATGTGGCACTAAAGTCAATTTGAAACGTCAAAAAAATGATTTGTTTAAAAGGTGGGATGACATGGCAAAGGGGTCCATCATGGTATGTGACCTTCTCCAAATGTTAAGGCATTAAAACTTTGGATAAATTATGGAGTTACAAATCATATGTTTTGAGGGATGAGGCCATCATTGGTTTAATTTGCGCGTGTGTTCAAGGATGCGATCTTTGCTTGATTGGTTTGGCGTTTGGTGTAACGTGAGTCAACCAATTAGTTTGGAATGATGTACCCATGTTTGGAGTTAAGACCAAGCAAAAAGTGCGGCCTCCATATCTCAACGTATGAGTGATGTGGCAAATTCAAAACGTGTTGGCAATGGCCCAATGGCTAAGGTAATTTGTTTGGGAGCCAATACGTGTGGATTGAGGTAACCATTTGAGTTGGTGGTGAGTATGTCATGGAAGAGTATGTGCCCTCTCCTCATGAGCGACGCATCATACATGTGGCTTTTGTTGCTTGTGGGATGTGGTAAGGTAGGTGAGGGGCGCACCTCTCTTGGAGAGGTGGCACCTTCTCCTCTCAAACAACTCCAATCAAATCCACAACCATCTCCGTAAACTCTAACTTCAACTCAAGTGGTGGATTCCCCACCCCCCTCTCTCATTTGTCTATTTAAGCAGGCTATCGGTTCATTGTTTCTCATGGTCAAAGGACTGAAGGTTTGCTCTCGTTGTATCGTATTGAATTATTGTTTGGAATAATAAAAGGCTATGGAGGTCTCATGTGGTGCATGGCTCAAGTGTTGGATGATCATTGTCTCATATTGTTGTTGAGGTAATCTGTAGAAATTCTTTTATGCATTTGTTATTCCTTGTCAAAGCTAGCCTCATCGAAGGATTAGTGCTAATCAGTAGGAGTGAGTAAAGTGTTTCTTTGCTTTCTTAATTTATGTTCAAGATTTAGAATTTTGCATGTTGATTTGCTTATGGGTATGCTCTTCTTGTCTTTAGCATGAATTTTTAGTAGATTTGACAAGTCTCCTAGCAAGTGTGAAAGAGTTTTACAGGTGCTTCTCTTGGATTTGTGTGAGATCTTGCTTGCTTCTCTCACTCTCCAAGAACTCATTGTTGAAGAGGCATAGTCCCTCCGCTCTCCACCAATGGACTCCATAGCCCAAGCATTCCCAAGCTTGAACTCTTTCCTTTTCTCTCTCTCTCCTTCAAATTTAAATCGAACTTTACCCTTTGGTTACAGTTACTCACATGCTTAAGTAGTTTAGTTTCTCTTTCAAAGAATATCTAAAGGCTGATCTTTTCAAGCATGTTTCTAGATCTAGAATTGTAAAGCATCATTCTTAGAATATATCTAGTATTGTTAAGTACTTGTGTATATTTTTTGATCGCTCGGTACTTAACTATTTTATGCTTTAACGTTATATTTAGCACATTTGGTGCAGGATAGGTGGCTGGCTTTTGTCTTTTGTTGATAGGGCAAGGAGAAGTGCTGCTGGAAAATTGAAAATTAGGGCCATCCAAAGCCTTCCAAAGCAACATTCATTTTTCTTGCTTCATTCCTAAGACCTGTAAGCCTTTGAATCCAGATCTGTAAGGACCATTGGCATCCATCTCAAGCATTGTAAATACTATAATAAAATATTTTGAGTAGGATCCTTCAGAGCCCACTCCCCACCCTCCCTAGGGAGTTTTGCATCAGTGCACTTTTTTCATGGTTTTACTTTTGTTAATGTGGTTTTCTTTATAGATCAGTATACTTTGCTATTTCAAGTTTCAGATCCATTGCAAAGTAATACAAATACTAATCCCACGACTTTCCGAGTTACCCAAAAGGGGAAATAGATGCGTGGTAGGACTAATTAGAAAACATTTGTTTACTTCCTTTTTGGTATTGTTCTTTACTTTTTGCAAAATTTACACCCCTTGCTCACCCAACTAGGGCTTTAGCCTGAAAGAGATTCTTGGGGATTTAATAAACATGAAAACACACTACAATTTTAAAATCCTTAAAATTTGCTAAGGCTCTGTTGTGTATGCTCTGGACCGTTGCGGTTCAACCAATCAGTTGGTTGCATCAAAAGCAACGTGGGTGACTAGTTTAATTAGTTTCACATTTCAATTAACCTCCCAAGGCAAAAATCCAACGCCTCGATTTGGTCCGTTGCGAGGAAAGTTCACAGAGGAAGCAAGAACAACTGGGTAGTGACCTCGAGACACTGTCAGGCTACACTCTTGTTGGTGTAGTGTTGGACACGTCTCAGAGGCTCCGACCCAGCCCACATAGTACTCACGTGGAACCGCATCGAATAAGGATTTTGGACATACTCCTCATACTTTCGGGTATATTTGGAGTTCCCTTCCCCCTAATATAATTCACACATCTTCCATATTAAATCTAAAAGTGACCAAGATCATTTGCAACACATCCCAGCAATACAACAGCATTTTCCTATTTCGAACTCCATTTTTGGCACCGGTATTATCATCATATAATCATTTGCTTCTACATGCTTTATATATCATGTGTTAAGTGATTCTATATGTTGTTGTATTTAAATATCATTGCAAATATCTTGTTCCAGTATTTCTTTTTCATCAAACTCCTAAGTAACTTAATCATAAACTACCACACTAAGCCTGGACAGCCTTAGAAACTAATAGGGTCTACCCCCCTTGGCTTCAATTAGGAGTTGGCCTAAACGGAGGACTCAAGAACAAGGTGACAGCCTTGACTCGAGACTTGCCCCCAAGGACACACCGAGTGGCTTGAATATATCTGCCACGTTCCCCACCAGGTGTGTGAAAGGCGACAACATATCCCAATATAGGCAATAATTTTGATGATTATGAATTTTCAATTTAATTTAGGTATGTATCACACCTGGTGCCATTTTGTTATATTTGCTCTTAGATGACATATACATGAATAGACTTTGCATATTTTGTCTCTAATGGTTTGGAATCATAGCTTGGAACCTTTAATTTTTTGTTTTCATTAAAATTGTAAAAATTTTATGTAGTTTTTAGTAGTCTAAGTCATTAAACCACTCTAAGTCATTTGGCATCCAATATATATATATATATATATATATATATATCAGTGTTTTCTCCATATTTATGTGCCAATGTGTTTATTTGATGTTGTTATTGCTTTATATGTTTAAAATTCTGGAAAAAAAAATGAATATATTTTGTATTTTTTAATGTTTGTCGCGGTTTGCCGATTTTTTCGCCGATGTTGTCAAGAAGTTGAAATCAGGACCCTTGTCGATGTCTATTTTATCTACATTGGTCATGATCTAGTTGAGTTGAGGATGATGGAAGTGTTTCAAGACACAGATACAAAGAGTTTTGGCTCTTATGCTTTCTTCTTGGTCATTGGTGAGGGACCATGTTTTGAGTTTCAGGGAGCAGATCTACTTGGTTGCTTGATAAGCAAGCACATGAATGCATCTTTCCATCTTAAGAGATTCCATGATGGGTTGCATTGGAGGGTTGACTATGTTGATCCTTCCTGCATGATTGATCACCTAGTTGCATATTTGCAGTGGTCATTCAAGTCTTTTGATTGATCATGGCAGCTTTGACAAAGTTCCAGAATAAGGACCTTGCGCTCATAAAAAAGAGAAACAAAAAATGAGAGTTGTCGAGGTTTCTATAGGGTGGAAGTTGTCGTTTTCAAATTTTTCTTTTGTTGATTTGTCATTTCCATCTTGTTGTTTGTGTTTTCAAATTGTTGTCTATCGTGCTATTCGGCTTTATTTTAGCCTTAGACTTATTTTCATTAGTCAGTAAGCCTAATAAATTGTCTTGCATGTGTCTAAGTAGTTTTAGGTCTTGATTCAATTATTTTTTTGCATAGTTAGCCAACATTGTTGCCTTGAGTTCAAATTGTTAAATCTGGTCTCATTAGAGACTAGTCTAAGCCAAGCCTGAATGGGGGCGTCACTTTTAACATTGCAATGTCTAGGTCAATTCTTGCGTCTGCTAGGTGTGGGTAATGTCGAAGATACAACAGGATGAATCTTGAGTCTTACTATTCTCATATCTATTCATGTTATGCTATGGAGTCAGTCCCTATTAGTCATTACCACCTCACCCAACTTTAGGGATATGGCACCATCTAGTTCTACTACTTGTTCCTTGCTTCATGCTTAAGGAAAGGTTTTCATCATTTCTTTTCTCCTAGCAAATCACTCATCATCAACTCCAACACATTATCTAGGGATTGATCCAGAAGCCAGAGTGCCTTGATGGTTGTTAGTCTTATTGGTAACCACCTCGAACTGAGCATCATTGGGTCTTAATCAAGTGATCTTCATCAGTGTTCAACTTTAGATCATCTTTCACACTGATAGGTTGTGCTCGTACATAATTTAGAGCCCATTAGGCTTATTGGTGGGTTTCTCCGTGCCTGACAGGTGTTTTCATCATTAAAATCTGACAGAGTGGTCTTCTCCTAGCTATCGACTTAAGATCATTTTCCATTGGAACAGGCATACTTTTTGGAAGGGTTGTGGGTTACAGTTGTCGATGGGTTGGCATGGTTGATACCTCATTCTAGTAGAGCAGTCAAGATACAATGCAGTTGACTCCATTTTCCCAGTGGGAAAGCACATTGATCTAGTTCAATTTTTCCATGCATCAGTTTTTCGAAGTAGCAGAGTGCACAAATCCAGTGGTTCTTAACATCCCACCAAAAGATGGTGTCCCCTTGAATCATCATTATTAACCAACAGATGTGTTTCCCCAACCGGAGGGTTAAGATCCAACGAGATCCTATCATGCTGGCTCTATTTCAAGTACATCTAGGGTTTCATAGTGACCAGATATTGTTTCACAGTCAGTTCTATCAGATTCAAAGATACTGTTATTTTTAGCCATTTTGTTTTTGTTCAGAGCTAACATTCTAGAGCTCACCTGGCTGAGATGTTTTTATATTGTTGATCCCTGTAAAATCACGATATTGATGACATTTTTGGGTCAACATGCAAGCAAATTCAAGACACTACTATTTTTAGCAATTAGGTTTCCAGGGCTTACATGTTGATTATGAGCACATATTCGGATTCCTTGCTGGAAAAATGAGTGTCTATTTTGTTGAAAATCTTTGTTTCACAGCTTGCTGGTTTAATGAACAATTTCGTGAGTTTCACTTCAGCCGGTTATGCATAGGCTTGAAGTTACTTAATGAAATTTTTCTGAACAATTTAAACACGCTGAAAAATACTAACAGGCTGTAAATAAACACATGCACACCATAAAATTTGACACAGTAATTTTTGGCTAATCAGCCCTGGAAAAACCCCCACGGGGAAAACCAGTTTGAGATGAGAGCTTTTATTAAATTCTTCTTCAAGGTACAGGACAGAAAATTAAAAATGAAAATACAACTTATCTCCACCAGCAGTCTTTTTCCCAAAGTCTGCAAAATTTTCTCTCAGCAATAAATGCACAGGTACAGCAGAATCTGGCCGTACACAGTCCTCGAAATTCGTGCCGATCTGACAGCAGACCGTACAGCAAAACAGCCGTACAGGTTCCTCGAAATTCGTGCCTATTTATTGCAGTCCGTACACAGTCCGTACAGCATTAATTACAGGTCGTACTTTACCTCGAATTCTGTGCCGATTTGCTCAGCCGTACACAGTCCGTACTCCTCGATTTGCGTGCAGCATTTAATTCGACCGTACACCTCGATTTCTGTGCAGACCTGGCCGTACTTCCTCCTCGAAATCCGTGCCAATAAATGCAGCCGTACTCAGCATTAAATGCAGGCCGTACTCCAGCAATTAATGCGGCCGTACGATCTAGGGAACCGTGCAAGCAAAATACTGAAATCTTCAGCTTCAAACCCTAACCTGGAAATTTGACCTCCTTAAGCAATTCGACCTCCTTGAGCTCTCTCTTCTCCTTCAACTTGAAAAATGAACAAGTGATTCACTTTTGCCTCCCTCACCCCTTTTTATAATTTCCAAGTGAGAGTGAAATTCTCATTTATTTATTTCCCATAAATAAATTCACTCACTCACTTACTTTATCAAAAAGTGACTATAGTCATAAAATCACATTTAAGTGACTTTAATGTGAGGGTCACATTTTTCCCTCTTAAGTGACTTTAGGCAAAATTAAAGCCACTTAGGGAACATCTGACTAGGTACAAAAATCAACATATTTTCAGATGTGCTATATATGGCAGGGGTCTCCTAGCAATCTCTTCATTTTTTTATTTTTTTTTATTTTTAGGAATTGAACTACTATTTTTGGCATGTCTATTTTTAGCAAGTCTATATTCAGAAGGTACAATGATGCAGTGGTCAATGTTCCTGTGGGTGGAGTATGGTGAGTTAAGTACAGATGTAAGCAAGTGCATGAGATTTCAGACTAACATGTGACAGTTGCTTGAGGATGGTCTATTTGTATGAAATCTTGCTAAAACCATAGAATAAATGTCCAAACTTCTAGGCTTTTTTAACTACTATAGACCCTAATTCCAATTTGTTATATTTTTCAAATCAAAAATCTAGCTCGCCTTGTTATTTTGAGGTAATATTTTTGTTGATTTTATTCACTTGAAACCCTATATCGAATTCGATAGTTCTATCAAGCTCAAAACCCTAGCTCGACCTCTTATTTAAAGTTGGCATGCATGCTACAAATTAGCAACCCCTAACCCTAATGTGCCTTCTTGTCTAACAATTGCATGAGAGAGAAGCAAGAAACCTAATTCGACCCCTCTTGCATGTCCATTAACTTATCATTGTCAATACTTTGTTATTTTGGAAGCCTTACATCATCTTATTATCCTTGACAGACTCAAAGCCTAATCCACCTAATCACATATAATTAGTCTTTTAAATGCCAAGTAAAAGCCTAGTGTGATTTCATTTGTGGTTGTCTGGAGTGATATTGTTAGAAATTGCCAAGTTTACATGCATGCAAACTTCAAAGGGTCGACGTCTTCATATGTTAACTTAATAACATAATTTTACCAAGTCACGACCTTCATGCAGGGCACTTGGAGGTTGTTTTAACTTTTAAGCCTAGGAATAGAATATTTAGTGTAGACTCCATTTAGTTTTGTATAAAACAGCTATAAGTGTCCAATAACAGAGTTGAAAGGGATGGATTACAGGCCTAACTGTGAGTTAACAGCAGAGTAAGTTGAAGATAAACACTGTGATGTTGACAGACATCACCTTAATTACGTTATTCTACAGGAAATCAGCATTGGGGCTTGTTGCCACCTTTCACGCACCTGGAGGGAATTAGCACAGCATAAATATTCAAGCTGCTAAGTGCGTCCTTGGGGGCAAGTCTCGAGTCAGGTGTTGTCACCTGATCCTAACTTCTACGTTTAAGCCACCCCTAACGGAGCCAAGGGAGGTAGTCCCTATTAAAGAGTTGCTAAGGCTCTTACTTTTATTAGTTATGAATGAATTGTTTTTGTTAGGATCTTTTGATAAATCAATACTGAAACAAGCTACTTGCAAGTAAAATTAATATAATATCAACATGAAAATAGATATGGCAATTATAACATAAATGACCTGAAAGAAAAATATGAAATTGAAGATAGTGCCAGTGTTGAATGGAGTCTAATGCTACTGAAAGATGTAAATGTATTGCAAGTGGAGTCTTGGTCAGTTTTAAAGTTATTAACGATGAATTAAGTTATGGGGAAGGGATTTCTCAATATACTATGAAGTACTGAGAATTTGTATAAATTCTGAGAAGAGTGGCTTTGCACGGGAAAATGTGGGCTAGATGGAGTCGTGGGGGGGTGTTTAACACTACACCAACAAGGATATAACCTAACGCGACACCACGGTCGCTTTCTAGTTGTTCCCGCTTTCCCTAAAGAATTTGCCCACTATTTCTCAGGCTTGTTACGCCGGATTTTCGTAATGTTTTGGGGAAGTTGCTTTTATTAATGTGAGTTTGCTTAAATTAAATGTGAGGAATTAATTAGTGCGTATTCTTGCTTTTGATTATCCCAAAGCTCAGGGCGAACCTGCGATGGGCAAGAGCATACACCAGAATGGCAAATTGTTCCAAATTTGAAGAAAATGAAAATTTAATCTATACAGCCCTTGACGGACGGATTGTGTGCTTGTGCTTTATTTTAAGCAATACATCAATTTCGCATATAAGGAAACTACAGTCAGGGATCTCCTTCAAGACAAAGCCTTACTCAAGAAGTCAAGACTGGGTTAGATCTACAAAGAAAGCAAGCACATAAATATTGGAAATTAGATCTAACTAGATGCAAAACCTTGAACTAATCTAAAACTTAAAAGAAAGCGGTAAATCAAAAATCAATCACACACTGGGTGATACAAGCTTCCCCCAAATGGGGGAAGGGGGTTGTGGGAGCCGTAATCCCACTTGTTTTTTATTACTTTATTACAATGTTAATTTTAGAGAAAGAACCGCCTTTTGAGCCTCATAAACAGGTCAAAACGGCTTACAAATTGCTTGGGAAAGAAGGGGAACGAAGAAGGGGGAAGTAGGTTGGATCTCGGCTGCTCTGGAAGGCTTAAAGCACAAAAATTCGGTAGCAACTCCCTCTCTTTTTTGTTCAACCTGCTAAAAACAAGCAATTTAAAAGTTTGCAAATTAGATCAGTAGAATAATACAATAAAAAAATACACTACTTAGTACTAACAAAGATTTGGACAATTATACTACTTAAAGTATTAAGTAAAAGATGTTAGATCTAGGCTTATAACTAAGATTTAGATGCACTTTAGATCTAGTAAAATAACAAGCTAATCTTTATGATAAAACTTTTTAAAAATGAAATAGCTTGCTTCAACAGGTAACCAAGAAAAGACTTTTGATTTAAGAGAAAGAAAGAAGGCCTCAAGCCCCAGCTTGAATATTGTGAAGAGTAAGGATTCCATGTAGCACAAGAAAGGTTAGATCCAAAAGATGTTGTAAAGGGAAAGAGGATGCAACCAAGCTCCTAGTTCTCCTTCAAGTTTGATGATCTGTGAAGCTACAAAACACTTCAAAGCAAGCAAGATCAAATCTAGTGTGATAAGTTAACTAAAACCAAAAGAACATTAGTATAACCGACTACAACTTGTTACTTTCAAATGAAACCCTAGCACAAGTAAGCAAATTGAGAACCTCAAACACCTACTCTATGGATTAGAATATAATCTTCTAAGCTAGATGACTCAAGTTGCATAAAAAAGAATGTAACTAAGCTAATATCACCTCAATCTCAAGCATTCACCATGAAAGTTCTTGCACCATACGGACCTCCAAAGTCTAAATTTTATTCACAAAGATAATAGCAATAACATGTTCCAAGAGCAAAGGTTCCTTCCTTCCATCCTGAATGAGGAAGAAGGCCTCGCTTAAATAGAAACTAAAAACCCCTTGGGAGTGCTACCTACACTTAAGACTGAGTGGGAGTTGATCTGAGTTAAACTTAGTCAAAGTGCGGTGGGATTGGAGAGGTAGGTGACACCTCACGCACCTAACTCACCCATCCACTCATCACGCGCCAACACACTTCCAATTTGTTTGCTTCATGAGGTTGTGTTGAATTATTGTAACTTCGAAAAATATTCTATATATATTTTATTGATCCCCGATGTTTCTATTGGGAGAATCATTTGTATTTCTTTGTACCCTGATGTTCCTAATCTGGAGAATTAATGAGAGTCATGAGGAAGTCCATGTTACCACCTAAGTTGCACTTAGTGGTTTCTTGTCAAGTGAGCCTGGTGAACCGGACAAAGATTTTTTGTTCAGACTTCAGAAGACCTTCGGAAGTGTTTCTGGGAAGTGCTTGTTGTACTATAACACATGTTCATACCCCATGCGGGAATTGTAATAAATGTTCTAGCATGATAGTGTCTGTAAAAGACTCGATCTCTTAAACTTTATTTGTCAATCCGATCAGCCCAGGGTGCTTTTTCCCTTGGTTATTATTGGTTGTTGAATAAGCAACTGATAATTTCTGAGTTTTTCACTCAACACCTCCAAAGCTGGGGTGGTCGTCTTGGCATTTAGGCCTATTGAGGTTATAAGAGTCTATGTGTCAATGCATAAACATGCTAAGCATCATAGTCGAGTCATATGAACATGTCTAAGTCCCCCTAGGTTTTTTCATTTTTTTATTTTTTTAATTTTTTCAATGTTTTTTATTAAAATTTAATTTTTCCAAAACTTAGGCTATTTTTTAATAGTTTAATTGGAAAAATTGATTTTGTAATAAAAGTGGGCCAAATAATCAGTTTCAGTCATGGGGGTGCTCATTGTCAAGCTAAGAGCACCATATAAACCCATAGACCCACTTTTTTCAGGTTTTGAGTGATTTTCCATCACTCAGGTCAGAAAGCCCTAAAAAATCAATTATTGATTATTTTAATTAATAAATTGATGAATAATGGATCAAATTCAAAATCCTAGATCAGTGGATTCTCGACCGATTTGATTGAATTCAATCAGATCTGCACCAGATTGACTGGATCTGACAAATCCTTGACTGAAGGAGGTGATCTGGACAGATCCAGAGTTGAACTTCAGCCTCCTTTATGGGGAATTGCGCCCTCTCTCTCTCCTCCACACGTGTGGGCTCTCCTGGAAGCTTTGTGGATTGATGTGTCAGTCTGTGGGTTGATGTGTCAGCTCAATCAGCCCCCCGATTGATAGGTAGGCTCAGTGGAAGTTCAGTTCAGCTTCAGATCGGCATTAATGGACTCTCCTTCAACTGCAGTGGTCTGTCTCCTTGGGATTTGCGCCCCCCCTGGGCTGGATCTCCTATTTTTTGTATAAATAAAACTCAAATCACCTCTTCCAAGCTAGTTAGAACTGGGATTGAGGTGCTGTTGCTATTGTACTATTGTTATTGTTTATTATTCTAGAATAAAGAAGCTTTGGAGGCAAGATCTATGGTGTAATGCTCTTCATGTGTGGATGGTGATTGTCAAATGCTTATGAGGTATAATCTGTGTTATTTATCTTTGCTTTTGTTGGTTAATTGTTGGCCTTAAAGGAGAGAGCTCCCTCCTGTTAGGGTAAGGGTTTATTCTAGTTTGATTTATGCTTTTACTGTTTGCTTGTTTCATATCTATTGGAGTTGCATGTATTTTAAGTTTAATCGCATGCTTTCCGATTATCTTTTCCAGCAGCACCTATGTTTTAACCATCTGTTTGTGCAAGGATTTCTAAGTTGCAAGTGATCTCGCTTGTAGAGGAGGTTGAGCTGGTTTGCATCTTCCTCATCTTCAAGATCTTTTGGAGGACATAGTCCCTCAGTGTTCCACCAAAGCAAACTCCAAAGCCCAACATTCCCAGGCTTCCAACACTCTTTCTCTCTCTTTCTCCTTCAAAAAATCAATTTTCTTACCTGGTTACTGTGTTTGAAAGCTTTGTTATAATTTAGATCTGTCATATTAAAGTAAAACTTACATAGATCTACTATTTCAAAGCTCATAGTCTAGATCTCATTTCTGAAAAGTATCATTAAGCATTCTAGATCTAGCTTAGGGAAATCGTCCGTTTTACATGGCAAGTTAAAGAGAATCCGTAGGTTGCATGCTCTAGATTTCCTTTTTCTGTTTTAAAATAATTAAATCCAGCAATCAGTGCATATTTCATTGGCTGCACAAACAGCAAGCCAAGATCCCAAGGAAAGCTTACTTTCCTTAGTTCCTTTTTCACCGGTTTAGCTAGTTTTAACTTGGTTTTTTTTTTAGTTAAGGTAGGCTGACCCAAAGGTACTCTTAAAGTGCTTTTGGGCATATTTTATTCTAACATGCTCGCTGGTTTTTAGCATGTGTAACAGAAAGGAAGAAAAGCTGCTGTTCGAAAGTGGCTTCGGGAGCGTTCAAATCCCCCGAAGGGTCTCCCCTTTGACTGAAATTTTAAAATTTTGGAAAGCTGTAAGATCTTGGTTTCATCCCGTAAAAGGACCAAGAGGTTTCTGATATTTCAGTTTGCTGACATTGTAACCAATAATAATAAAAGGAAATCTTTTTTGAGTAGGCTCTTTCGAGCCGGCTCCCCATCCCCATCCCCCCAAGGGGGATTCGCGTTCGTTTCATGTTTTTTGCATTTTTCCCTTTTTTCTGTTCTAGTTTAGTATTGACATGCAAGATTGTATACTTTGATAATATTTTGCATTATTCCATATTTTCCATTCAAAAGTAATCATACTACTTACCCCACGACTTCTCGATTGATCCGCAAGGGGAAAGAGATGCGTGGTAGGACTAATTAGAAAACCGGTGTTGTGTATCTTTGATTCCTTTTTTCATTTATTGTTTTGATAATCATAATAAAATCAACCCCTCCTTGATTCCCCGATTGAGGTCCACTTGAACCGAAAGAGGTTCCTGGAGGGTTTTCTTTCTAACAAGAACACCTCTTCTAAAAATTTACTAAAAATAACAAAGACTCCAGTGTGTATGCTCTGTACTTGGTTGTGGTTCGTCCGATCAGTCAAGCTGCATCAAAAGCACTTGAGTGACTAGATTAATTAAAGCACTTGAGTGACTAGATTAATTAGTCTTCACCTCCCAAATTGACAAACCATTAGGCGAAAATCCAACCCCTCGAACAAACTGTAAGCGATGGCAGAATACCCAAAGGAGTGGGAACAACTGGAAAGTGACCTCGAGGCGCCGATCTCTGTCACACCCTAACCAGTGCATTATGAACAATAGTCTCCGAGACTTCGTTCCAGCCCACAAACACCTTGCGAGTAGCCATGAAAGTTCACTTTTGGACATACTCCAAGTACCCCTCGGGTATATCTGGAGTCCCCTTTTCGTCTAATTTAATTCATTCACATTCCACACTAATTTAAAATCTACCAAGAGACATTTGCAAAACATTCATTCAAGCACATGCAAGCACATTATTTTCTCTGTTGACTCCATTTAAGGCACTGGTGATTTATTGATCATTTCTTTCAATTATATATATATATTGAGTGTCATTACTGTACTTTTATGCTTTAACTCTTGCATCTTGTCATCTTTTGCTTTCAGTGGTTAACTTCAAAACTCCTAAACAACTTAATCAGTATAACACCATCACACTAAGTAATTAGCCTTAGTAATTTAATAGGGTCTACCCCCCTTGGCTTCGTTAAGAATTAGCCTGAACGAAGGAGTCAAGAACAAGGTGACAGCCTTGACTCGAGACTTGCCCCCAAGGACACACAGAGTGGCTTGAAGATTTATGCCACGTAACCCAAGTGTGTGAAAGGCGGCAACACTTTTTGGCGCTATTGCCAAGGATAAATCTTTTTATTCCCGAGTACGACTTAGCTTAATTTTTTTCTAAACAACTAAAAAGGTATAAAAAAAATTATTGATCTAGTCTTTAAAAAACATAAAAATTAAAACTCGATCCATCTGGCGACTCCACTGTCTAACATCCCTTCAAGAATTTCTACCCAAAGAACCGCTGACAATTATTCAATCCTCTCCCTGATCCCGAAAGGTTTATTAGGGAAAAATTGAATAGGCAAACTTCCCGTAGAAACCTTGAAGATTTAGGAGACCAATCCCTCTCAGATATCCATTACATATTTGTAGAGAGTCATACCTACCAATCTCAAGAAATGACAGAATTCTACAAATCCCTTGACTTTTCCCAGATAGCAGGTACTCCCCATGACATTCCAAATGATGCTATCAAGAAGCTCCCCATATTCCAGGGAAATAATGCCTCACTGCCAAGTCTCACATTCGAAAGTTTGAAAAGCACCTGGTCAGTTATTGCAATGATGCTGCCCATAACCATGAAGATGTCAAAATGAAGCTCTTTGCTTTATCCTTAGAGGATGATGCTGCAGAATGGTACTTCGACCTAGGTGATGATTCATATAAAACTCATAGTGAATTCCTAGAGGGTTATAAGAAGAAATGGGGAGAAAAAAAAGAACCAAGACATCTGCTTACTGCCCTTCATAACATAAAGAAGATGGAGAATGAAACCATGGATGAATTTAACACTAAGTTCAAGCGTGTGGTTGCGGACCTCCCTAAAGAAATCAAGCCAAAGGATGCCTCCATCCTCATATCTTACATCGAAGCTTTCACTGGTGATTTGAGGTATCAGTTAAGAGACAAAGAGCCGGCCGATCTAAAAACTGCTCAGGAATTGGCCAAGAAAATAGAAAAGAATATGCAATCTTCAGGCAAATCCAACATTCCAGGTTACACTGGGGGAAACACTTCATACAACAAAGAGAAGGGAAAAGCCGTTGAATTAGAAGAAAAGGGAACCTCTAAAAATCCCATGGAAAAGGTAACTGACATGATAAAAGATTTGGTTAGTAGTCAAAACCAACTTATGGCAAATCATTCTGCACAACTGAATCATATGCAGAAAAGAATAATCACAATGGAAAGAAATAATGGACCTAGGAACTTTCAGCCTAAACAGAATCAGATGTATCAAAAGAAAGCTCCTCAGCAAGAACCTATGATTCCAAACCAGTTAGACTCGGCTAACATGGTAGAAGAAGTCATTCCATGGTGTAGACCTTGCGATTAATTCCACCAAGAAAGCACTTGCTATATTGCAAACCAAGTTATAGAACATGGAATGCCCGAGGTCAGTAATCAGGAAACAACATCAAGCGAGTTTGATCATGTGTACATGGTAGGCCAAACCTACCTTTATCAAACCAGCATTGGCAGCAAGCCACGGATTACAGTTATGAGAAGGACCTCTTGTCCAACTTATATGGTGAAATGCCCACTCCGAAAATAATTCAGGAAATGAAGAAGGATAGATTCAAGGGTCCGGTTTATCAAAGAAAGGAGAGGCCATCACCATCTAAACAATACAAGCCAAAGGTAACCGCTCCTCCTCTCCCAGATCCCCCTGTTATCCCTGAATCAAATGTTGATATGGGAGAATGGATAAGTAGTGCTAAGATTCATGTTTACGCAACTGATGTCCTTAAAAATCCTGGTCAAAAAGAAAAGTTACTGAAAGCCATAGAGGATAGTCAAAGTAAAACTCATAATATTGTCAAAGAGGATCCTCTCCCTAATAATAATGCTATATTTGAGGCTGAACATATTGAACCTATAGATATCCCTATAGTCCTCAACAGTGTTGATCTGAGAAGAGAAGACCACCCGCCTTTTTATGTCTCTCTCTTAGTTGATAACCTTCTCCTTCATAACTGCATGTTAGATTCAGGTGCTTCAACAAATGTCATGACAAGAAAAGTAATGGAACAGCTAAATCTAAGGGTCACCCGACCCTACCACAATGTTTGTGCAATGGATGCAAGAGAAGTTGAAGTGGTAGGGATAATCTTAAATTTACAAGTTATGGTGGCCAAGTATCCTGACATCGACATGTTGATGGATGTGGTAGTGATAGATGTTCCAGATGATTGGGGCATGTTGCTATCCACAAAATGGGCCGCAACTCTTGGTGGGTACATTCAAATGGATTGGACATATGCTACTATACCTGCATCAGAAAACACTAGAGTGATACTCCACAGAGAGAAGCTAAAGAAACGACATGTAGAAAACCCTAAGAAGCCCGGAAATGAATTTGTCCATTTCACTGATAACTTTGGAAACTATGTTATTTTGTCAAATTTCATGGCCCCTATTAAGGAAAACATTAAAAATGAAAAGATAGATGAAGTTTGGCAAATGTACTTTGACGAGGCTTATTCCAAAGCTGGAAAAGGTGCGGGCATCGTGATCATTTCTCCTTCAAATAAAGTCTACAACTTTGTTTTCAGGTTAGAGTTTGAAGCATCAAACAATGTAGCCAAGTACGAGGCATTGCTCCTAGGGTTAGAAACCGCTAAAGACATGGGGATAAAGATGTTGAACATAAAAGGTGATTCAGACTTAGTTGTCCTCTAGATTAAGAATCAGTATCAATGCAAAAATGACAGAAATCGATTTGGGCTACTAAGGCAAGAAAATGACATGGGATGAGTCATGATGATGACAGTGATGTCCTCCACACCTTCTCCAGCAGTTGCAGCACCTAATTGGGCCCACACCTATTTTTTGGCATTTTTATATTATTTTCTGGAGCTTTTGGGAGGCTCACGATTTCCTCAAGGAGGCACAAAGTCAAAGAATTAAAATATTATATTAGTTTATTGTGCCATGGGGACATTCAGAGGGAGTTAGTCAACACTCTATGGACCCACCATGTGTTTCATTTATTTCTTGTTGAGTGGGGTACCCTCTTTATGGGTGATTTAGTTCACTATGGTACTTTATGGTTATATTGATCCATGTATTATATGTTGAGCTCATCTCAACCATTGATTAGAATATTTTATCTTTTAATCTTAGTCACTCGTTTTGAAAGTGGTTAGGATTTGGTTATGATTGTGGTTCTCTCATTTTTATTTAAAAGAGAGAGCTTCTCATTTGTAAGGGGTCTTTGGCTCTTGGATCTGAATAATAGAAAGATTTTTTTCTGTGGATATTTTTTGGATCTGCTTTGCATCTGATATTCTCAAATGGTGATTGGATAGTCTTCTGCTTCCTAGCATTGTGGAAATTCATGTGAGATCTATATTTTTCTGCTATCATTGTCTTGTCTACAGGAGGGCGTTTTTGCAAGGAGACCTCAACTCATTCAGTTTTTTTCATCTTGGATCAAGGGGTTTTCATTAGTTTCATAGAAAGACTTTTTTCTGTGGATATTTTCTGGATCTAAATAATAGAAAGATTTTTTTCTGTGGATATTTTCTGGATCTGCTTTGCATTTGATATTCTCAAATGGTGATTGGATAGTCTTCTGCTTCCTAGCATTGTGGAAATTCATGTGAGATCTATATTTTTCTGCTATCATTGTCTTGTCTACAGGAGGGGGGTTTTGCAAGGGGACCTCAACTCGTTCAGTTTTTTTCATCTTGGATCAAGGGGTTTTCATTAGTTTCATAGTGATCTATGATTACTTCGTTTTACTTTCTTGTAGCATTTGGTTTCTTTATCTTGTATTGGCAAATCTAATATTGTTGACGTTTGCTCATGCAGGGTAGGGGGCGCATTGGTGGTTTGGAGCTTACATATGTCATAGAAATCACTTGGATCTTCTAGAATTGATTGAGATAGCAAAGATCATCACTGTTAAGACTTCTACAAGCATTTCTAGGTACAATCCAACAGGTAACTCTCTTCTCTTTAACATATCTGAATCCATTGTACCTGCTTTTCCTTCCATTTTTCTGAAAATTCCTAAAATACTAAAAAACCCTAAAAAATATTAAATCTAGGAACCGTCCGATCTTTGGCCAAACCACTGCTGGGTTTCATAGATCGAGCCTCCCCTTCACTGAATCTCCTGCAACGCTGGTCAAATTCCTGCTGGTTTGACCTAGATCTGATTTTTAGCCTGAAAACTGCATAACCCCCCACTGAAAATTTGACCTACCAGGGTTTTGACTTTTTCTGCTTTTTGACTTTATAGACTGATAGATCGAGTCCCACACGATCCAAATAACCCTCAACACTGTCCAGATTCATGGCAGTTTGACCTAGATCTAAGTTTTAGACTGAAACAGCCCTAGCGCCTTCACTGAAAACTGGACTTTTCCGGAGTTTACTTTTTCTGAAATCTGACAGGCTAGGCTAATAGATCAGGGCTTGAGCACTCCAGATTACCCCCAACGTTGCGCTAGTTCCTGCCAGGTTGCCCTAGATCTGAAAAACTGACTTTCATCCTCCTAGCCCCCTTCATCAGATTTTGACTTTTTCAAATCTGATCTTTCCTGCAATTTTCTGACTTGGGTTTGTAGATCGGGCCATCCTGATCTCATTTCCCCTCCAACGCCAAGCTAATAATCTCCTGGTGGCTCTAGATCTGTAGCTCTGCCTCTCCAAACCCTAGCGCTGGCCCTCCTTCTGTTGATTTTCCTGTAACCTGAAACATCCAGGCCAAATCCTTTTCTGGGTCCATAGATCCGGGTATATCCCAAGTGGGTTCACTGAAACGTTGTGCTGATACTAACTCCATTGCCCAATGCACGAAAGGCACTGATCTCCTATCTCTAGCACTAGCCCTAAATTGACCTTACTCCCGTTCTCTTTGTCAGCATTCCTTGATGACTCAAGTTACCTGATACTTTCCTATCTTTCACTGAGTCTGTCTCCTTGGTACTACACAGTCCCAACTTTGTCCTCGCTCACCTTGTCATAGTTACGTTTCCCAAGACAGTGGTCATCTCCATTAGTTGCTAGTACCTAAACCCTAGAGCTAGGGTTTCCATTTACCTTACACCTTACGTACCTCAAAGCCACATTTGATCTGTTCTGGTGTCTAGGTTTGATCTCTCTTGTCGAGAGTAAATCCGGGTCTCCCCCGCTACTGTCTTGGACTTGGATAACATAAAGTGAAGGCTGCCTTGATTAGCATGACAACCATCCATTTGGGAGTCTAGGAAGTCTTGGTTCCACCCCTTAGTTGCTCGCCCCTCTACCATCCATCCTGGATCCACCTCACACAGGCAACTACAAGGTTGGTGATAACATTTTGGCGCCATTGCCGAGGAGGTAGAGGCCTACCTTGGTTCAACATGCCTCACCTTTCCCTACTACATATCTTTTATTGGTGAATTACCTGTGTGGTTCACCTAGCGACTCCACCCTGTGACTCCACTGAGGACCGTATCCAACGTATTAATCTTAAATTCTTAGAACATACCATAAATCGCAATGAACTCAAATTTATTCGTCCAATTTTTCAATGAAATCAAGGAAAATCCAACCAAGCTTAAAAGGCAACTTCTATCTCCTCTGGACTTCTCTGAAATCTATGAGGCACTGCATCCTATGCCAAAAAGATACATTAAAGGGTTGCCTCGTTTCTTTGCAAATTCAACCAAATCAATTGAAAGCCACTTGGATGCTTGTTGGTGTTATATGGAATCCATGGGCACAAAACATGAAGATGTCTATATGCAAGCCCTTTGTGAATCTTTAGGAGGTAACGCCGACTATTGGTTATACACGTTAGCACCAAGATCCATCATTGGATACGACATGTTTACCGATTTATTAAGAAAAGAATGGGGTACCAGCATTGATGAATCCATACATCCAAATAATTATTGTGTTGTTGAGAATCATTCTGATGAAGATGATCAGGATAACCATAATGAGATACCTGACGATTTTCCTCATCAAACTGATTCCTCCTCTCTCGATCCAACAGTGGACATGCCTTTGAATGACTCTTCGATGCAAGAGAGTGACGATGATCAAATCTCGACCCTTCAGGATTATGACCTTGATACTGATATAGAAGGGGAACTTATTAAAATCTTGTCATCATTAGCTCAGGAAGGCACAAATGAAGAAGGAGAACAAAATTATCACTATCAAGAAACATCTTTAGTTGAGCCTTCCATAGGTGAGGTCATTAAAGTGTTTTTAAAAGAGCAACTCTATAGTCATTGCCTAATTGATGACAATTTGAGTCAGTATCCAACCTATCTGAATCTTGATTCAAACCTTGATCATATCACTGCAGAAGAAGAAAAGGTTGAAGTTAATCAAACTTCTGTTGAAGAACAATCTTGTGGTCATAGTGTGATTGAAGAGCATGCCTGTAAGAGGGATAGGGAAACTGAAACCGAACTTGTTGGTGTTATTCCTTATCTAGAGCCTAAAGAAAAACAATCACATGATGATACGATTGTAAGTGAACTTGATCAAGAACATTGCAACGAGGATCCTTGTCCTGATAGTGTCAATAGAATTCTTCATCCAATCCTTAATCAGAATATGTTGGTTCAATGTGTGGATATTGTTGTCCACCGATTGCACACCAGCAGCAGAAATCTTTCGAAAACTGTCTTCTCACTTGAGAAAGTGGGAGAGGTGTGACCTTGGGGGCAAGCACAGAGCTAGGTACTGTCACCTACTCCTACCTCCTCTGTTTAGGCTAACTCCTCACGAAGCCAAGGGGGGTAGTCCCTACAAAAGAGTTTTCTAAGGCTCTTAAGGTTGTTAAAGTGTTTTACTTAGTTGCGGATGTGGATGGGTGTTACTTAGGAGTTATTATAATTAGAAGTGTTTATTTATTATGAGTTCAACACATAAAGCAATCCACGTTGCTAACAAGAGATTAAATGATAAGAAATAGTTCAAGACTTCATAAATGTGCATTCACAGATAGAAATTAAAGAGGCCAAAGACAATTGATCTCAATATAACAGTTATGTGTATTAAAACAGACCAGTGCCTTATGGAGTCAAAATACTGAAAATGCGTAAAGAAATTAAAAGCAAGTCTTGAAATAAAACTATTGAATATTAGGTTGTGCAAGTGCTCTTTGTATATTTTAAAAGATTTTAATGGTGATCTTGTTTAAGGTGTCTGGAAATCCTAACCAGAAATACCTTCAGTGGCTTAGTTCGAAGACATGACGGACCTGTCTGGGATCACAACTAGGTGTTCAATAACTTAACCAACTATGCCCAGATTGGGTTGCCCGGCGCCCACACTTGGAATTTGCCCACTTGCCTGAGTATTTAATCGAGACAACGTCGATGCGTTGGTTACGGGGTAAAAAGTTTTAATTATGTTTCTCTTGTGCAAACTTAACAGGTCCGTTCATCGTTTTGAGTACGAGCCCAACCCGAAAGTTGGCAGAGCATACTAGGTGAAGGATGATCAACGAAGTTAATTAATTAGAGGGGTGTGTGTGTTGAAAATTTTATTAAGTTAATTAATTAAACTCTCCGACAGAGAGCGCTCTTGACCTTGTCTTATGACGAAGGTTCAAGAGTCTTATCTAGTCTAGATGCCTAATGCAAGGATGATGCAATACTAATGATGCTCCCCAATAGAGAGTGCTCTTGACTTGTGTTTCTGCAAGTTCAAGAGTCTTACTTAATCTATTAATTGGTTTAAACAATATCATGCACAAAAATTAAGATAAAGATGGTTGATTAAACTCTCCGACAGAGAGCACTCTTGATCCACCTTATGGTGAGATTCAAGAGATTTGTGAATGTTAGGCAGTTGATTTACTTATATAAAAGATACACAATTAAGAGATGAAGTAATCAACTTATTCAAATAAATTAAATATGATACACTAACAATCAGTGTTCTAAAAAAAAGATGCAAACATTATGAGAACAAACACATCTAACCTAAGCATACAAAAAGATGAACACAACACAAGCCTCCCAAACTCTCCGACAGAGAGCACTCTTGATCCACCTTATGGTGAGATTCAAGAGATTTGTGAATGTTAGGCAGTTGATTTACTTATATAAAAGATACACAATTAAGAGATGAAGTAATCAACTTATTCAAATAAATTAAATATGATACACTAACAATCAGTGTTCTAAAAAAAAAGATGCAAACATTATGAGAACAAACACATCTAACCTAAGCATACAAAAAGATGAACACAACACAAGCCTCCCCAAATGGGGGAGGATGAGAGTGGAGACTTAAAAACCCCACTCAAACAAAAGATATTTTATTAAAATTATACAACTTGCCTTTAGGAATTTAATCCTTGAAAGGACTTTCGAAGGAAAGCATATAACTCTATTATTATTGAACCTTACGTAAAAAGGAGAGTGATTTACTTTTACTTGAAACTTGCAAAAAAGGAAAAAGAAGATGTTGAATGAGAGCAAAAGAACAAGGCAAAAGAAAGCTGAAATAAAAGGAAGAGGAGGACAAGAAGGAGGGAAGATAAAGAGGAAGTCAAAAATAAGAGAAGGGAGGAATAGGGCAGCGAACTAGATGGCCAAAGAAATACAAGGAATGATGAAAACGGGGCAGCGAAAGAGAAGGAAGATGGCTGTCATAAAAGTGAAAAAACAGGGCAGCGAACAAAAAGGAGAAGAAAAGGCACAAAACAAGGTGAGAGGAGGCCAAAAAACTAGGGCAAAAAGGGGCAAAAAATGGGCACAAACTAGGGCACAAAAGGGCTGTCCAAAGTGAAGAAAAAGGGGGGTAAATTAAGGCAAAACAGGGCAACGAAGAAAAAAGAGTAGAGGCAAAGCAAACAAAGCAATGGGGGGAAGCCTAAAGGTTGAAAAAATTAAACTACGGCTTCCTAAGTGACCGGTAACCAAAAGAGCATTAAATTTATGGATGGAACCCAAGAAAGAGAGTTAAACTCCCAGCTTTCTTTTTGTATTTTAAAGAAGAAGATCCCTGTAGGTCCTGTAATGAAAGTGTTAGACTCAAAAGGTTGCTTGAAGCCTGGGATAGAAGCAGCTGAGCTCACACCCTTCTTCAACTTGTGAAGCCTGATAACACACTACAACTTAACACAAACGTGAGATCAAAATAACATGCTAGTATGCTAAGAAAATTGAATCATAATCAACATTACGTATATACAGATTACTCATGTCCATTAAGATACTAATCTACTTCGCATAAACAATCAAATTGAAACTACAAATGATTGTTCTACTATGCCAACAATGGCCTTCTTGAGCTAACAAAAAACAATTGATCTCACACAAGCATTAAAGAAATAAGGGTTAGAGACAATATCACCTCAACCATTTAGAAAGCTACCACATCCAAGAGTTCATAGACCTCCAAAGTCGAATCTTTTATTAACAATTCAAAGCAAATGCTTGATACAATTTTCTCAGAGTAACTCTGCTACAAAAGTCCATCCTAATAGAGCTGAAGGAGCCTCTATTTATACAATGAGAGAGTGCTAAAACCCTAAAACCAAATCACATAACCTGACCGGCTTGGTCACATAACTGAGAGCCCATACATAAAATGAAGAGCTGGGAGTGAGGGGAGGCCTCCACCTAGGCAAGGCGCCCCCACTCCAACCCTAGCCACTGCAAACAACCCTAAACTAAGACCACACGTGTGGAAGGCGCCCCTAGGCTGAGGAGGAGCGTGAATGGGTGAAGTAGGTGTCTAGATGTAGGTAAACCACCTTTTAGGTATGGATGAAGCCCCTGCTAAATTTGGGAAGGCCACTGATGGTGCAAGCTTCAGTGTTTACCTCGACCAAATCATCGGACCAATGAGTGCTCTCCATCTCACTTTTTAGCTGGAGATGACAAATCTGCTAACTGAATATAAATTAATTGCTCACTAAATGCTGACTGAAGCTAAGTTATGATAACTCCAATTATCATAAATGCCCAATGAGATGTCATTTAGCCTTTTATTTCGTTGAATTTGGATTAATTTGGAGAGTTTTAATTTTGTCCAAAATAATCATTTTTTTCCTCGAAAATGACTTTTTTGAGAAAAAGGACGTTATGTGTCCGATTGATGATCTGAAAGTTGGATCTGACTGGCTGGCCGATCAAGAATGATTTTTGGCTCAAGGTTAAAGTCTTCAATCACTGAATTCGAGGTCCGGATGACCGACTTATTACAAATGGGATTTTTCCATTTAATTTATGGAAAAATTAATTAAAAACTTAGAGAAAATTTAAAATTTTAAAATTTTAAAATAAAATAAAAATTTCCCTGTTCGGAAAAGATTTTTTCAAAAAAAATTTAGAAGTCCCAATGACTTAGGACAAGACCATGCTCTACTTAAATAATGCCTAGTAGATTTATAACACTCAATTGGGCTCTAATAACCCCCCAAGGCCCAGAATTCAACATCGGGCATTCCAGCTTTGGAGAAAGCGGGAGAAAACCTCGTCAATTATACTCGGCTATAAGCAAAGCATAATTGTCAAGGGCAAAAAACTCCCCGGAATACCTTATTTGAGTTTCTACGCCTCAGGAGACTGAACCACTCAAAAAATACCCTACTAGCACATTTTATTACAAACCCCGTGGGGCCATGGTCAAAATTATTCAAATCAAAAACTGGCTAGCCAATATTGCTAGACATGAAGATGGATCCACTGATACACTAGAATCAGACATTGAACATGTCTGTCAACCGGCGACTCCTCAGGTAACCCAACTATGGTATAAAAAGTTGGTAACATCGGGCTCCAACTGTGGGACAGGTACTTGCTTGATCTATTGATCAAAAAGAGTACTTGAGAATCCAGGAATCTCTGGTACCTGCATGTAAACAAAAGTGTCTCAGGTCCATGTATATGATAAAAATATGCCATGATGAAATACCAAAAAGAATTTTTGCTTTTTTCAAAATAAAGTACATGAAATAAACTTTTTCTTTTTCAGCATGTATAAGTGAAGTAAAATACAGATGCTAATATACAGAAGGAAAAAGGACTAGATACAACATTCTACAAAGATATGATACATAAAAATATAGTACACAAAACATAAAGTACACAAAAATACAACAAGGATGGGTTTAGAAAAGCCCTGGGATGACCCCTTGGTCATCTTGGAGGTTGTTTCGATAAAAGGGCTTCAAGTGTTGGCCATTCATGGGCAGGTTTAATATTTCTCCATCCATGGTGTTAAGGAAAAAAGAATTGGTGCCAGCCGTGTCGCGGATGATAAACGGGCCTTCCCAAAGGCTGTCAAATTTTCCATGCTTCCCAGGCTTCTCCCTTCTCTTATCCCATAAGAGAACAGTATCTCCTATTTGGAAAGCTCTCGGCCTGGCTGACTTATCAAAAGTGCCCTTCATGCTTTCTTGATGTCTGAGAGACTGATCAAGGGCAACTCTTCGGGATTCATCCAGCTCTATGATCTTATTGATCCTCTGCTCCATTTCTGCTTGTTCCGTGCCATACTCACTTAACATCCTGAAGATCGGAATCTACATGCTGACCGAAAGGGTGGCTGTGAGTCCAGACACTAGCTCAAAAGGTGACCTACCAGTTGAGTTCTTCTTAGTGATCCTATCTACCCACACAGCATACTTAATCTTGCTATCCCATGATCTCTTATTATCCCCCACAGTCTTTTTGAGGATAGACATTAAATTTTTATTGGTGGACTCAGCAAGTCCATTGCCCTGCGGGTAATAATCTGATGAATGGGATAGGATAATGCCATATTTAAAACATAAGTCATTCATTTTTTCAGAACTAAAAGCTTTGGCATTATCGGTTGTTATTTTTAGGGGAGTTCTGAATCTGGTGATGATTCTTTCCTCGATGAAGTCTATAACAACCTTCTCAGTGGCAGTCTTAGTGGGTATAGCCTCTACCCACTTGGTGAAATAATCGGTTGCTGTGAGAATCCAGCAAAAATTGTTGCTAGAGTTATCCTTAAATTTTCCAATAAAATCAAGCCCCCACTGCTGAAAAGGGGCAAGGACAACAACCGGAGTAAGGGGAAGAGCTGCCAACTTCTACTTCCCAGTGAACAGCTGACACTCTTGGCAACACTTGACATGCTTGTGAACATCTGCAAAAATGGTTGGCCAATAGTAACCAGCTCTCAAGATTTTGTGGGCAGTTGTATTTGCTGCATAATGGCCTCCACAAAATCCTGAGTGAAACTCTGCTAATATCTTCTTAAAATCCTGTTCGTTGATGCACCTAAGTATGATACCATCTGGGTTCCTCCAACCCAGACCCTCTTGGGTAAGGCAATACCTAGCAGTCTTAAGTCTCAAAGCCCTACGCTTGTGTCCTTTGAGGTGATCAGGGCAGGTGAGATGGAGAAGGAAGAAGATGATGTCGAAATACCAAATGATTATCAAGCTCTTGAAGGGCAAGAGTCATGGTAGGCTGAGAGATATCGTTTTCTGCAATCATTTCAATGGCTTCTTCGTTTTTCTGAGTAAGCATTCTAGCAAGGCCTTGTCCCTTGATCAATTTAGTGGGCTTTATCTCAAGGTCATATTCCTGGATCTTGGACACCCATGTACCCCTTATTCCTAAACAATCCTTTTGAGAAAGGATATCCTTAACCGCAGTGTGGGGAACATATCCGATAACCTTGGAATACCCGATATAAGTCCTGAAATGTTTTAATGATTTGACTAAGGCATAAGTTTGCTTCTCCATGATGGTATACTTTAGCTTGAAATTCTGCAAGGCTCTGCTCATGAATGCTATAGGTTGCTCGAACCCTTCGAAGTTCTTTTGGAGCAACACACCGGCAATAGTGTCCTCAGAAGCAAATGAGAAGATCATGAAATATTTCGCGTAATCTGGGCTGACTAAGACTGGAGACCTGGTAATGGCATTTTTTATTGAATCAAAGGCTTTCCTTCCTTCACTGGTCCACACAAACTCTGCATTTTTCTTAAGTAAGGCTTACATAGGCTTCATTAATTCGGCCAAGTTTGGAATGAATCTTCTGATAAAATTTATATGACCATTGAAGGACTGGAGGGCTTTAACATTCTTAGGGAGGGGAATCTTTCTTATGGCCTCTACCCTTTCAGGATCAATTTTGACACCGTCCTTGTTGATGATGTGTCCTAAGAGTTTTCCCTCTTCTATGCCCAACACCGACTTAGCCGGATTCAAAGAAATGCCATACTTCCTACATCGCTCGAAAATCTGCCAGAGATGACCAACATGGCTGGATCTTTCTTTTGAAAAAACAGTGAGATCATCTTGATATATCTCAATGACTTTGCCAATCAACTCCTTGAAAGCATAATCCATGGCCCTTTGGAAAGTAGCTCCTGCATTTAAAAGGCCAAAGGGCATTCTCAAATATTCAAAAGTGCCCCAAGGAGTTGTGAAGGTGGTCTTATGCCTATCTTCCTCTTGAATGACTACCTGGTTATAGCCAGAAAAACCATCGACATCGACATCATGCTTGATCCAGTGACCCATTGGAGGAGGGTCTCCATGTTGGGGAGGGGTAATTGTCCTTCTGACATATTATGTTTAGATTTCTGAAATCTATACATATCCTTATACTCCTATTTTTCTTTCTAACTACGACCAAGTTAGAACACCACGTTGAATGTCTAGTAGGAGATATTATTCCTGCTGCTAACATTTTCTCTAACTCCTTCTTAATGATCGGTGCTAACTTAGGGTTTATTTGCCTAAGTTTTTGTTTGAAAGGCTTGCCTTTTTGACATTCTGGTTTCAAGGGAATAGTATGTTGAAATACATCTTCCCTATAAGCTTTGAGCTCGTCATAAGTAAAGGCAAATACATCCCTATACTCTTTGACCAGATTTATGAGGTTGTTCCTTTCTTTTTCAGAAGTATCTTTCCCAATTTTTATAATTTTAGGTTTTGTTTCCGTCCCAATGTTGATTTCAATGTAATCCCCCGGTTTCATCTGCTCAACATTGCTTTGTTTTCTGTCATGTTTGTCAAAGATGTTTTCTAAGGCAACCAGACCACGTGGGACAGGATTGTCAAACTGGTCACCTTCTCCATAATATTCTTTGTTTTCTTCCTGATCATTTATTTTAAAGTTTGGGAATTCATCAACGTTATGAATGAATCTTAAAATCTGCTCATCGTCTTTGAAGACCTGCCAATGTTCAACATTATCAGGAACAGAAGGTCTAAAGTTAATCTCTAAAGGACAATCCCCCTCTAACATCTCATCCGATGGCTGAAGAGTTGACGCTGAAACTGCAAGCTTGCGGAGGCACTATTCTGATCTCTAGGGACTGCTTCTATGTTAAGGGCATCAAAGAATTCCATTGTATCCCAGATTGCATTTCTATATTTCTTAAGTCTTTGACACTTACATGCAAACTGAACCTTAACTTGTTGGACAATTAAATTAGAGTCCCCTTTAATATCAAGCAACTTAATCCCCATGTCCTTGGCAACTTCAATGCCCAGTAGAAGTGCCTCATACTCTACCACATTGTTAGCTGCTTCGAATTCCAATATGAAAGCAAAGTTGAAAACCTTACCGTCTGGTGAAATAATGACAACACCAGCCCCCTTGCCCGTTTTAGAGTAAGCACCATCAAAATTCATTCTCCGCAACTCACTAAGTTTTTCGGTCTTCATCTCTTCTTGGATGGGTTCCAAGAAGGTAGAGTTGATTTGATAGGAACCATTTTCATCAGTGTGGTAAGCATACTCATTCATTGGTCTTTGAGGGTTTTCAACATGGTGTCTTTTTTCCTTTTCAGAATACAACTTAACAAGTGAAAACTCTGATGCTGGTACAGTGGCATAGATCCAATCCATCTGGATTGATCCTCCCAAAGTGGCACCCCATTTCCTAGAAAGCAACATACCCCATTTATCCGGAACATCAATAACCAGGATGTCCATTGTGATCTGGATATCCGGATACTTAGCCAATCTAACTAACTGGTTCTCAATCATCCTTTCAACCTTAACCGGTCTAGAGTCCATGGCACATACATTCTGGTATGGCCTCATGGTTCTTAAGTCAAGCTGTTGCATGACTTTTTAGGTCATGATGCTGGAACTAGATCCTGAGTCTAACATACAATTGTGTAGAAGAAGATCACCCATCATCAATGACACGTAAAAAGGGGGATGATCTTCTTTTCTTGGGTCCCTAGTATGTAGAACTATAGGTGGATCGGCAAAGACATTATTTGAAGTCCGCTCCACGGTATCAGAAAAAGTGACTTTTTTAGGGGTAAGGGGCTTTACAAGACTTGAAGGACTTTCTTCAGTTTGAGGATCAACATTACTCGGCGGCTCTAGGATTTTCAAAAGTCTCTCTCTTTGGCCAAGGATTTTACATAATTCAAGGACTGGAACAAGGACCTTTTGTATTCGCTAGCCAATTACCTAAGTCAAAACTTAAATCAACAATTTCTTATAGTTTCTACTTCTTTGGGAGGATTAGGAGTTGTTACCTTAGGAATGTTCTATGCAGAAGACCCCTTTCTTTGATAAGTTATTCCCATGAAGTTCTGAGTGTTGTTGATCTGCTCGGCTGAAGGCATCTCACCATAGTACTGAGTTAAGTTATCAACTTTCTTTTCATAACGATTGGCTTGTGGCCAATTTCCTATGGGGATGCTAGGGATGTCATCTATGTTGTTGATAAAATCAGCCTCGCTTGTCGACGTATTCGGACCACAACCTTCAGGGTGGCCATGCTCCTGAACATAGCACGCATAGTGGCAGCCAGATTCCTCATGGAAATCTCTGCATGCTCTGCAAAATGGTTTATACTGCTCAACCATGTTAGCGGCCTCTGCTCATGGTTGGGAGGCTTTCTTTGCCAAGTTGGCTTGGCAGGAAAGGTTCTAGGAGCAGGCTGAGTTTGAATTCTTTCCTTCGTTATCACCCTATTTTGAATCTCCTTCAACTACGCTAAGTGTTTTTGTTCTGCTTCCTCCATATTTTTCTTCATCTCCCTTTTCATCTCAATCATTTGTTTTTCATAGGCATCTTTCATAGCTGACAAAGGATCCTTGTCTTTAGGTTCACTAATTTTCAAAGGGGTTGAAGACCTTGAATAACCGTGGAGATTAGATTCACCAGATGATTACATGTTCAGATCAATACTGATTGCCATTTCCTGAGCCTGGAGCAAGTTAGCAGGCTCCTTGTCTCTGATCTAGTACTGCATTTTGCCACTTAGTGCCTCAATGTAATAGACCAGAATGGTTGGTGCAGTTGGGGCATAATCACTAGGGATGGATTTTGACAATTCCGTGAACCTAGTATTGAACTCATCCATTGTTTCCATATCCTTCTTTTTTATGTTGGTCAAGGACGCAAGTTGATGCCGAGGTTCTTTCTTTTCACCAAACTTGTTGGTGAAAGAGGTCTTGAAAGCAGCTAGAGTGTCAAAAGCATTATCTGGTAAATTGTTATACCAGTCGTCGGCCTTTCCATCCAAAGATAGAGCAAATAACTTCATATAAACGTCATCATGTTGGCTAGCAGGATCACTGACATAAGCGTTGATGCACCTAGAAAAGTTCCTGAGGTGCATGGCGGAGGTAGTGGCATTAGTGCCTATATACATCAGGAGCTTCTCGACAGCTTTGTCTGGAAGACGGTGGGGTTGACCTGCTATCTGAGAAAAGTCAAGCTAAGTAAAATACTCGCCCATTATGTCAGAAACAGAGGTATTAGTGTTTTCAGGAAATAAGAGGTGGATGTCTAAAACAGACTCAGATCCAAGTTCTGCAAGGATCCTACGAGAAGCTAGTTTGTTCAGTCTCCTCCTATAGACTTTTTCGGGGTCAGGGATGAAATCGAACAAACCTTCAAAGTTTCTTCTAGTAGAATACCTTGAGGTGTTAACTGACAGTGGAGTCGCCACGTGGACTTAAGTCTAATTTCGAAGAATGATTGGACTAAAAATCTACCAACAAGGGGAAAAAGGTAAAAACTAAAAGAAACAAAGGTCGTCCAGGAACAAAAAGATTTGTCCCCGGCAACGGCGCCAAAAGATGTTGTCCGCCGACTGCACACCAGCAGCAGAAATCTTCCGAAAACTATCTCCTCACTTGAGAAAGTGGGAGAGGTGTGACCTTGGGAACAAACACAGAGCTAGGTACTGTCACCTACTCATAGCTCCTCCTTTTAGGCTAACTCCTAATGAAGCCAAGGGGGGTAGTCCCTACAAAAGAGTTTTCTAAGGCTCTTAAGGTTGTTAAAGTGTTTTACTTAGTTGCGGATGCGGATTGGTGTTACTTAGGAGTTATTGTAATTAGAAGTGTTTATTTATTATGAGTTCGACACATAAAGCAATTCACGTTGCTAACAAGAGATTAAATGATAAGAAATAGTTCAAGACTTCATAAATGTGCATTCACAGATAGAAATTAAAGAGGCCACAAACAATTGATCTCAATATAACAGTTATGTGGATTAAAACAGACCAGTGCCTCATGGAGTCAAAATACTAAAAAATTAAAATGTATAAAGAAAATAAAAGCAAGTCTTGAAATAAAACTATTGAATATTAGGTTGTGCAAGTGCTCTTTGTATATTTTAAAAGATTTTAATGGTGATCTTGCTTAAGATGTCTGGAAATCCTAACCGAAAATACCTTCAGTGGCTCCATTCGAAGACATGACGGACCTGTCTAGGATCACAGCTAGGTGTTCAATAACTTAACCAACTGTGCCCAGATTGGGTTGCCCAGCGCCCACACTTGGAATTTGCCCACTTGCCTAAGTATTTAATCGAGACAATGCCGGTGCGTTGGTTATGGGGTAAAAAGTTTTAATTATGTTTCTCTTGTGCGAACTTAACAGGTACGTTCACCGTTCTAAGTACGAGCCCAACCCGAAAGTTGGCAGAGCATACTAGGTGAAGGATGATCAACGAAGTTAATTAATTAGAGGGGTGTGTGTTGAAAATTTTATTAAGTTAATTAATTAAACTCTCCGACAGAGAGCGCTCTTGACCTTGTCTTATGACGAAGGTTCAAGAGTCTTATCTAGTCTAGATGCCTAATGCAAGGATGATGCAATACTAATGATGCTCTCCGATAGAGAGTGCTCCTGACTTGTGTTTCTGCAAGTTCAAGAGTCTTACTTAATCTATTAATTGGTTTAAACAATATGATGCACAAAAATTAAGATGAAGATGGTTGATTAAACTCTCCGACAGAGAGCACTCTTGATCCACCTTGAGGTGAGATTCAAGAGATTTGTGAATGTTAGGCAGTTGATTTACTTATATAAAAGATACACAATTAAGAGATGAAGTAATCAACTTATTCAAATAAATTAAATATGATACACTAACAATTAGAATTCTAAGAAAAAGATGCAAAAATTATGAGAACAAACACATCTAACCTAAGCATACAAAAAGATTAACACAACACAAGCCTCCCCAAATGGAGGAGGATGAGAGTGGAGACTTAAAAACCCCACTCAAACAAAAGATATTTTATTAAAATTATACAACTTGCGTTTAGGAATTTAATCCTTGAAAGGACTTTCGAAGGAAAGCATACAACTCTATTATTATTGAACCTTACGTAAAAAGGAGAGTGATTTACTTTTACTTGAAGCTTTTCTTGAAACTTGCAAAAAAGGGAAAAGAAGATGTTGAATGAGAGCAAAAGAACAAGGCAAAAGAAGGCCGAAATAAAAGGAAGAGGAGGAGAAGGAGGGAAGACAAAGAAGAAGTCAAAAACAAGAGAAGGGAGGAATAGGGCAACAAACTAGATGGCCAAAGAAATACAAGGAATGATGAAAACGGGGCAGCGAAAGAGAAGGAAGATGGCTGTCATAAAAAGTGAAAAAACGGGGCAGCAAACAAAAAGGGGAAGAAAAGCCACAAAACAAGGTGAGAGGAGGCCAAAAAACTAGGGCAAAAAGGGGCACAAAAGGGCTGTCCAAAGTGACAAAAAGGGTTGGTAAACTAAGGCAAAAACGGGGCAGTGAAGAAGAAAGAGTAGAGGCAAGGCAAACAACGCAATGGGGGGAAGCCTAAAGGTTCAAAAAATTAAACTAGGGCTTTCTAAGTGACCGGTAACCAAAAGAGCATTAAATATATGGATGGAACCCAAGAGAGAGAGTTAGACTCCCAGCTTTTTTTTTGTATTTTAAAGAAGAAGATCCTTGTAGGTCCTGCAATGAAAGTGTTAGACTCAAAAGGTTGCTTGAAGCCTGGGATAGAAGCAGCTGAGCTCACACCCTTCTTCAACCTGTGAAGCCTGATAACACACTACAACTTAACACAAACGTGAGATCAAAATAACATGCTAGTATGCTAAGAAAATTGAATCATGATCAGCATTACATATATACTGATTACTTATGTCCATCAAGATACTAATCTACTTCGCATAAACAATTAAATTGAAACTACAAATAATTGTTTTACTGTGCCAACAATGGCCTTCTTGAGCTAACAAAAAACAATTGATCTCATACAAGCATTAAAGAAATAGGGGTTAGAGACAATATCACCTCAACCATTTAGAAAGCTACCACATCCAAGAGCTCATAGACCTCCAAAGTTGAATCTTTTATTAGCAATTCAAAGCAAATGCTTGATACAATTTTCTCAGAATAACTCTGCTACAAAATTCCATCCTAATAGAGTTGAAGGAGCCTCTATTTATACAATGAGAGAGTGCTAAAACCCTAAAACCAAATCACATAACCTGACCGGCTTGGTCACATAACTGAGAGTCCATACCTAAAATGAAGAGCTGAGAGTGAGGGGAGGCCTCCACCTAGGCAAGGCGCCCCCACTCCAACCCTAGCCACTGCAAACAACCCTAAACTGAGACCACACGTGTGGAAGGCGCCCCCAAGCTGAGGAGGGGCATGAATGGGTGAAGTAGGCGTCTGGATGTAGGTAAACCACCTTTTAGTAATGGATGAAACCCCTGCTAGGTTTGGGAAGGCCACTGATGGTGCAAGCTTCAGTCTTTACCTCGATCAAATCATCGGACCAATGAGTGCTCTCCATCTCATTTTTTAGCTGGAGATGACAAATCTGCTAATTGAATATAAATTAATTGCTCACTGAATGCTGACTGAAGCTGAGTTATGATAACTGCAATCATCATAAATGCCCAATGAGATGTCATTTAGCCTTTTATTTCGCTGAATTTGGATTAATTTGAAGAGTTTTAATTTTCTCCAAAATAATCAATTTTTTCCACGAAAATGACTTTTTTGAGAAAAATGACGTTATGTGACCGATTGATAATCTAAAAGTTGGATCTGACTGGCTGGTCGATCAAGAATGATTTTTGGCTTAAGGTTAGAGCCTTCAATCACTAAATTCGGGGTCCGGATGACTGACTTATTACAAATGAGACTTTTTCCATTTAATTTATGGAAAAATTAATTAAAAACTTAAGGAAAATTTAAAAATTAAAAAATTTTAAAAAAAAAATTTCCTCGTTTGAAAAAGATTTTTTTGAAAAAATTTTAAAGGTCCCAATGACTTAGGACAAGACCATGCTCTACTTAAATAATGCCTAGTAGGTTTATAACACTCAGTTGGGCTCTAATAACCCCCCAAGGCCCAGAATTCAACATTGGGCATTCCAGCTTTGGAGGAAGCAGGAGAAAACCTCATCAATTATACTCGACTACAGGCAAAGCATAATTGTCAAAGACAAAAAACTCCCTGGAATACCTTATTTGAGTTTCTACACCTCAGGAGATCGAACCACTCAAAAAATACCCTACTAGCACATTTTATTACAAACCTCGCGGGGCCATGGTCAAAATTATTCAAATCAAAAACTGGCTAGCCAATATTGGCTAGACATGAAGACGGATCAACTGATACACTGGAATCAGACATTGAACATGTCTATCAACTGGTGGCTCCTCAGGTAACCCAACTATGGCAAAAAAAGTTGGTAACAGATACTTACCTTGTTTCAAATCTGGAAATCACTCCTGGAATTAATTTAAATGCTCTTTCCTCTCATCAAATTCTGAGATCAATTATTCCAAGTCTGGGAGAAAATTTTCGATCCACCCTCCCATCCCAACTCTTCAAGTCTTCTTGTATCGGTTTGTCGTTTAATCAAGTTGTTACTTTCGAAATTTTGAATCAAGAGTTTAAGCAGTGTTATGTAAGTGGGGAAAATGCACTTCATGTCTCTTCTCAACCATCCGTAATCAATAAATCTTTTCAATTTGTAAATTTGTATTATGGATGGCTGGAGAAGGTGTATAAAGATCAATTTCATCTTTTCTCCATTTTTAAACAACAACTGGGCTTGATCTCATTCACAGTTTCATTACATTACAACTTGTCCCCATTTGATTCTCCCATTTCTTCTGGAGGGAATAGAATTGAAAGTCCTTGTAGGGTAGAGGAGAAAACAAAGAACTGTTTGGAGTGGCTGAGTCATGAATCATATTGTCTTCTTCCATCAAGAACAAACTTGCATACCTTTCATGATCCTATCGATCTATGGGTGGAAGAATTTTGCAACAGTCGACCTCATCCATGGCATGATTTCCTTTCTCTTTATCCATATCTTTCTTCGATTTTTAAACAACAAGTTATAATGGCTCCAACTTTCATTCACATTACTTACAAGCCACCGTTGATTTGTTGTATCATTAACTGTAAAGAAAACTCAATAGATTCGTTCAGCAAGTGATTACATTGGATTTATGATTTTACCTAACACTTGTCTAAACTGGTTAAATTAGGGTAGGTAGGATTGAATAAGCCTTTCCCGGCAGTAGTGTAGAACTTTGCATCTTTGTTTGAATCTCACCTTTGAAGCTCTTAGTAAAGTTTTGAATTCTGTTATCCTGCAAAATAAAAAATCAAACTTTTATTGAAAGTTATGGTTATGGATTAGATTTATTTTTCTGCTTTTCAGTTTCATGCATCTTTATTTTCGGTATTTTATATATTATCCACATATCGTTCTGACAACAGGTCTGTGAGTTTGGTATAACTCTGGACATGCTGTAGGTAGTCAGTGACATTGTTGGTTGCGGTTGCAGAGCTAGATGGATTGATCGAGGATGCGAGAAGCAGAGTGCAAGGACCGGAGATTCTGAGGTTCTCAAGCGCTCTTTTCAGCAGAGCACTTGTCCCAGTTGGAGCCAGATGTTATCACATATATAGTAGCCAGGCTACCATATTCTATTTTTCAGACACGGTACATTTTTCAGCCAGATCTCTTACATGTGAGATGCTGAGATAAGCAATTTTGACGGATCATTATTTCACTCGTGGACTATTGTACTCTCCCATGTCAAGACTGAGTCTCTAGACACTTAGATTTGAGGACTGATGTAGCCATTTTAGTCATTTACAAAGCAGTTATTGATGCCCAGATTTATATCAATACTTTCTCATTGGACAGATGATGGTTCAAATGGATTATATGCATGATGATGACTCAGCTTTTATTATATTGTGTTATGGTTATTATCTGCTTTTATACTTATCTTTGTGACATATATTAACATGTAGTGTCATGATCTGGAGGTCATAATATGGACTTGGATGTATTTGTATTATGTATTGATGTCCCTACTCTGACTTTGAAGTTCCTGATCTATACTCATTGGTTTTGCCCTCCTTAGGGAGAATAGAGGTAGTCATTCCCACCATTGCTTTGGCTTGCTAGTGTTGGCTCCATCATTCATTGTCTCCACCCATCCATTACTTTCGAGTTTTCTTTTCAACCCGATTGACTTCTTGACTTATGGCATGGAGGACCTTTTTCCCTGCTAGAACCTTTGATGGACAAACCTCCCTGTTTATATTGTGTCTCGGCTCTGAGTTGGTGACAGAACTTGCCTTTGGTGAGTTGGATTGTATGCCTAAATCATTCTGGTCGGTTGTCCCGATGTTTGGCACTGTGCAGAACTCCCCCCTGGTCACTTGAGATGTTGTTGGCTAAAATTGAAAGCTCATGTACTACTTGTATTGGAAAATGTTTTATATGCGCCCATGGAAAATAAAAATATTAAACTGTGTTTCTTAACATATGTGAAAAAGGGCAAGAGCAATGAAATGCTAAAATACCCACTTGAAGGGTATAAGAAAAGGTGCAAAAAAGCAATGGTTAAAAATATGCTATATCCAAATATTGTTGACCTTATAAATATAAATATGTCCCGGATGAAAGCTGCGATTAGCTGTGCTTTTAAGCACTGGTGAAGTCCCAAAAGGGTCATATAGGCCAAAAAGGCCATGAAAATAAAATTGAGGATCCTAATGAAATTGGATCAAACTGGATGTAGACATGATGCCTAAGTTGAATAAGCACTCTCTGAACAACTCAACCATTTGTGAGGCACTGCCATTCCTTGTGTTGTTGTTTGTCCGACATTAGTTATAGTGAGTATTCCCTTTCCATATCCAAAGTGTCATGATGTTAAGTAGGAAGTCATCCTATGCCTTAGCCTTGTCAATTTAATCATTCACCCTTCACTAGCAAATTGACTACAACTACGAAGTGAGTATAGTCCTGAAAGTCTAGTCTGAGTAATAATAAATAATGCCTTATATATGTATTTGGTTGATCCACCACCAGTGAAATGAATGCTACTTGTTGTGATTGTTGCTTAAATGATTTGTAGAGCATGTCTTAGCCTTATAGCACTTACAGCAGATGGATGATAGTCTGAGTTATATTATTGGTATCTGAACATTTACATATGGTTATATTGTCTATTGGATATGGTTGATGATCGGGTAGAGACCTGAGAGGGGTATGAGTATACACCCTAGATGGATTTGGACTCTCTAAGTCTAATGATACAGTTTATTTTTAGTTCCGGGCACTTGCAGAAATGATCAGGCTCATTTTACATTTCTAATGCAATTTTGCTTCACAGGATGATGTGTCTAAGCAGGGAGATTTTTTATTTGGATCTCCTAGGGCGTTGTATGGAGCATAGGGGTGTAACCACTTGTTTGTACCATAGTACCCCCATCCCAGAGAGCCTGGTGGACTCAGTTTTACAACACAAGCACCCTAGGAGGCTGTTTTGGCAGGTTCATGTTTCCCGAGGCAAATTAAAAAATGATTAAATGGCTATTGAAGAAATCGATTTGGGTTACTAAGGCAAGGAAATGACATGGGATGAGTCACGATGATGAGAGTGATGTCCTCCACACCTTCTCCAACAGTTGCAGCACCTGATTGGGCCCACACCAATTTTTGAGCATTTTTATATTATTTTCTGGAGCTTTTGGGAGGCTCACGATTTCCTCAAGGAGGCACAAAGTCAAAGAATTAAAATATTATATTATTTTATTGTGCCATGGAGACACCCAGAGGGAGTTAGTCAACACTCCATGGACCCACCATGTGCTTCATTTATTTCTTGTTGAGTGAGGTACCCTCTTTATGGGTGATTTGGTCCACTTTGGTACTTTATGGTTATATTGATCCATGTATTGTATGTTGAGCTCATCTCAACCATTGATTAGAATATTTTATCTTTTAATTTTAGCCACTCGTTTTGAAAGTGTTTAGAATTCGGTTATGATTGTGGTTCTCTCATTTCTATTTAAAGGAGAGAGCTTCTCATTTGTAAGGGGTCTTTGGCTCTTGGATCTGAATAATAGAAAGATTTTTTTCTGTGGATGTTTTCTGGATCTACTTTGCATTTGATATTCTCAAATGGTGATTGGATAGTCTTCTGCTTCCTTGCATTGTGGAAATTCATGTGAGATCTATATTTTTCTGCTATCATTGTCTTGTCTACAAGAGGGCGTTTTGGCTGGAGCGTTTTTGCAGGGGGACCTCAACTCGTTCAGTTTTCTTCGTCTTGGATCAAGGGGTTTTCATTAGTTTCATAGTGATCTATGATTACTTCGTTTTACTTTCCTGTAGCATTTGGTTTCTTTATCTTGTATTGGCAAATCTGATATTGTTGACGTTTGCTCATGCAGGGTAGGGGGCGCATTGGTGGTTTGGAGCTTACATATGTCATAGAAATCACTTGGATCTTCCAAAATTGATCGGGATAGCAAAGATCATCACTGTTAAGACTTCTACAAGCATTTTCAGGTACAATCCAATAGGTAACTCTCTTCTCTTTAACAAATCTGAATCCATTGTACCTACTTTTCCTTCCATTCTTTTGAAAATTCCTAAAATACTAAAAAACCCTAAAAAGTACTAAATCTGGGAACCGTCTGATCTTTGGCCAAACCACTGTTGGGTTTCATAATAGATCGAGCCTCCCCTTCACTGAATCTACTGCAACACTGGTCAAATTCCTGCTGGTTTGACCTAGATCTGATTTTTAGCCTGAAAACTGCATAACCCCCCACTGAAAATTTGACCTGCTAGGGTTTTGATTTTTTCTGATTTTTTACTTCGTATACTGATAGATCGGGTCCCACACAATCCAAATCACCCTCAACGCTGTCCAGATTCATGGCAGTTTGACCTAGATCTAAGTTTTAGACTGAAACAACCCTAGCGCCTTCACTAAAAACTTGACTTTTCCGGAGTTTATTTTTTCTGAAATCTGACAGGCTAGGCTGATAGATCAGGGCTTGAGCACTCCAGAACACCCCCAACGTTGAGCTAGTTCCTGCCAGGGTGCCCTAGAATTGAAAAACTGACTTTCAGCCTCCTAGCCCCCTTCATCAGATTTTGACTTTTTCAAATCTGATCTTTCCTGCAATTTTCTGACTTGGGTTTGTAGATCGGGCCATCCTGATCTCATTTCCCCTCCAACGTTGAGCTGATAGTCACCTGGTGGCTCTAGATCTGCCTCTCCAAACCCTAGCGCTGGCCCTCCTTCTGTTGATTTTCCTGTAACCTGAATCATCCGGGCCAAATCCTTTTCTGGGTCCATAGATCCGGGTATATGCCAGATGGGTTCACTGAAACGTTGTGCTGATACTGACTCCATTGCCCAATGCACGAAAGGCACTGATCTCCTATCTCTAGCGCTAGCCCTAAATTGACCTTACTCCCGTTCTCTTTGCCAGCATTCCTTGACGACTCAAGGTACCTGATACTTTCCTATCTTTCACCGAGTCTGTCTCCTTGGTACTAGACAGTCCCAACTCTGTCCTCGCTCACCCTGTCACAGTTACGTTTCCCAAGACAGTGGTCATCTCCATTAGTTGCTAGTACCTAAACCCTAAAGCTAGGGTTTCCATTTACCTTACACCTTACGTACCTCAAAGCCACATTTGATCTGTTCTGGTGTCTAGGTCTGATCTCTCCTGTCGGGAGTAGATCCGGGTCTCCCCCGTTGTTGTCTTGGACTTAGATAACATAAAGTGAAGGCTGCCTTGATTAGCGTGACAACCATCCATTTGGGAGTCTAGGTAGTCTTGGTTCCACCCCTTAGTTGCTCACCCCTCTACCATCCATCCTGGATCCACCTCACACAGGCAACTACAAGGTTGGTGATAACAGAACGTACAAACTACGAAGAAGCAGTACAGAAGAAAGAATGGGTAGAAGCAATGACTGAAGAATACCAGTCAATAATGAAGAATGATGTGTGGGATATAGTTCCCAAACCAAAAGGCAAGAGTGTAGTGTCCTCCAAATGGATCTACAAAATAAAACATGCAGCTGACGGAACTATCGAGAAGTATAAAGCAAGATTTGTGGCCAGAGGTTTCTCTCAGAAAGAGGGAATTGATCATGAAGAGACATTTGCACCAGTAGCACGGTATACTTCGATTAGAGCTATCATGGCACTTGCATCCATGATGAAGTGGGACTTACACCAGATGGATGTGAAGACAGCCTTCCTGAATGGTGTGATTGAAGAAAAAGTATACATAGAACAACCACAAGGATTTGAAGTTGAAGACAGAAGAACTCACGTATGCAAACTGAGGAAGGCCCTGTATGGCTTGAAGCAAGCTCCTAGAGCTTGGTATAGAAGGATAGATAGTTTCCTAACGAGCTTGGACTTTACCAAGAGTAAAGCCGATCCTAACCTTTACTACAAGGTTATAGAAGATGAACCTGTCATACTATTACTATATGTGGATGATTTATTTCTAACAGGGAATGAGAAACAGATTATGGAAAGCAAGAAGAAGCTCGCTGAAGAATTTGGGATGAAAGACCTTGGGTTAATGCATTATTCCTAGGTCTGGAAGTATGGCAAAGTTCAGAAGGAATCTTTCTCAACCAGGGAAAGTATGCAGTAGAGATATTGAAAAGAGTCGATATGTTAGAATGCAAAGCCATGGCCACACCCAAGGATTCCAACATGAAGTTGTTAGCTGATGACTCGTTAGAGTTAGTGGGTGTGACTCAATATAGACAGATTATTGGGTAGTTGATGTATCTAACAAATACCAGACCAGACATTTGTTTTGCTGTGAACACCTTGAGTCAATATCTAGTTCAACCTAGACGTGTTCACCTGATAGCTGCAAAACATGTGATGAGATATCTGAAAGGGACTATAGACTTTGCTCTATACTATGATGGAAACCATGAGTACAGATTGTATGGCTATACGAATGCAGAATGGGTTGGAAGTGTATTAGACAGGAAAAGCACATCAAGTGGATGTTATAGTCTGGGATCTGCTATGATTTCATGGTTTAGCAGGAAACAGTCCAGTGTTGCTCTTAGCACGGCTGAAGCAGAATATATAGTAGCTTGCTTTGCTAGTTGTGAAGCCATATGGCTTCGGAAGCTGATGTCCGGTTTATTCAACCTGGAGTTGGATACTACCGTGATTCTATGTGATAACCAAAGTTGTATAAAGATGACAGAGAACCCAGTGTTCCACGATAGGTCGAAGCACATAGGAATCCAGTATTTCTACATTTGAGATATGATGCAGAAGGGAGCCATAAAGCTCCAGTATGTGAGTACTAATGAACAAGTTGTTGATGTGTTGACGAAGCCTATGTCCCGGGTAAAGTTCGAATACTTTCGAGACAAGCTTGGTGTTGTTCGGAAAGACCTTCCTCGAAAGGGGGAGCAATGATGTTGCAGTGGGAGTGTATCACCCCTGGACATTTGTCCTAAAGTGATCCGTAGACTTATGTCTCCGATAAAGAAGAAGGATTGTATCATCCCTGAACATTCGTTCGAAAGTGATCCGGTGACTTCGGTCCTCGAGAATGTAGTAGGATTGTATCATCCTTGAACTTTTGTTCAGGATGGATCCAGTGACTTCGGTACTCGAGAACGTGGTAGGATTGTATCATCCTTGAACTTTTGTTCAGAATGGATCCGGTGACTTCGATACTCAAGAACGTGGTAGGATTGTATCATCCTTGAACTTTTGTTCAAAATGGATCCAGTGACTTCGGTACTCGAGAACGTGGTAGGATTGTATCATCCTTGAACTTTTGTTCATAATGGATCCAATGACTTCGGTACTCGAGAACATGGTAGGATTGCATCATCCTTGGACCTAGTCCTAAAGTGAGAGGGAGTGATTATCTCGTAATTGTATCCGATGACTTCGGTTGTCAAGAATGTAGTGGGATTGTATCATCCCTAGACTTAAGTCCAAAAGTGATCCAAAGACTTTCATCTTCGTATTGTGGATTGCAGGTTATTGATGATGATGATGATGTTGTTGATCGAAAGATCAGAGTGTGATGATGATGTTGCTCAGATTGATGATGATGATGATGTTGCTGATCGAAAGATCAGAGTGTGATCATGATGTTGCTCAGATTGTTGTTGATGATGATGTTGTTGATCGAAAGATCAGAGTGTGATGATGATACTGCTCAGATTGTTGCTGATGATGATGTTGTTGATCAGAAGATCAGAGTCTGATGATGATGTTGCTGATCGAAAGGTCAAAGTACTATTGATGATGATGTTGTTGAAGACCAAAATGTTGACGATGATGTTGTCAAAGAAATGTTGTTGCTGAAATTAAAGATGAAGACTATGTGTCAAAGATGTTGAAAAAGCTTCCAATGATATATAGATGTGTCACCCTGATGATGTTGATGATGTCCTCTCTCTCTTACTGTTGTTGTTGTTGTTGTTATAGAATACCCTTCTCGTTAAGGGGGAGTGTTGAATTATTGTAACTTCGAAGAATATTCTATATATATTTTATTGATCCCCTATGTTTCTATCGGGAGAATTAATGAGAGTCATGAGGAAGTCCCCTCCGTTGTAAATCTGGTCATTAGTACCTTTCGAAATATGTTATTATATTAAGTTAGTCTAGTTGTGGTTACTCGAGCCTACATAACTAAGTTAATTTTACTCGAGCCTACATAACTAGGTTAAATGTCAAGTGAACGAAAGAATATAAATAGAGGTGAGGTGCTTCTCATTTGAACACACTCACTTGTGTAGTGCATAAGAGAGAGAGAGAGAGAGAGTTGTAGCTGGAAGGAGAAGGAAGATCAGTTTTGGGCTTTTACCTCTTATCTTTTGGGGCATCTATATTGAGGAAGCTTTTGCTAGGTTTTTTCCCATTAGGATTTTCCTAGGATAAATTCGTGTTGTTCTTGTGATACTGTTTCTTTCAGTGATCCTGTCTATATGCTTTTGTTATGAAATTGAAATTAAATACTGATAATCTAGCCTAGCATATGGAATTCTAACAGGTTGGCGCCTCTCTCCCCCAATAAGGATTACGTTGTCTTAAAAAAACACGATAGTTCTCGTGTGTTTCTAATTTTGTTGCAAATTTATTATATTAAGAATAAATTATAATACAAAATCTCTCTCTCTCTCTTATATTACGATAAAAAGGCTCTCTCTTTGTGCTTGTGTTGAGATAATCTTGCATAACCCACATCAATGTTGCTTACCCAAATCCTATCTCCCTTTGCATGCATACCCTGAACACACTTCAGTATAGCATTTTCTTATATCTTGTTCTTATTAAGTCTTTACATATTGATATGGAGCTTTACCAAAACATCAAATGGAAAGGTACCCATGTCAATGGTAGTCGGTACTTCTTCCAATATTTCTAGAAATGGAGATGTAATGACACAATAGCACTAAGAGAGAATGGAACTCATACGCTTCTATTATAAACAGTTTGCTTAAGATGATCAGACCAATTGAATATCTCATAGTTTGCTTAAGATGGTCAGATAAAATGAATATCTCAATGTCCAAGCCACCCCTTTTTGTAATTACGGAGATAATCTTGAGACACTATAATTGACGTGAGGTGTGAGATTCTTGATGATCATTTTTTCTGGAGGATAAGAAAGTTGATGTTGGATTCATCAAACTAATATGTGAAATGATCAGCCACACAAAAACAAGTAGGCCATGCTTGCAAAACATCTATGCACATCGTAATCATTGACTCTATATTCTAAAGGATTAAGTCAGTGATAGACCAATAGTATCCATTCTGAATCCGCCAGTGCAATGACTTCGGATTGTATCTGGTGACTTCGGTACTTCAGTAATACATTGCTTTGTATTCACAATTTATGGTGCATAACAGACCCAAGATGCAATGCTTATTCACAATTTAATAATTTATGGTACATATACATGGAAGGTGCACAAGTTGAACAACCCTCTTTGTACTGCATCTTATGCCTTGAACCCAAGATGCTAGATATGCCGAACAAACAAGGAAGAGGCTTCCTCTGCATGATAAATAGATCGCAAAAGGATTTATAAATGCATTGAAGAAGAATTATGGTATCATATAGGAGTCATCCATCATTCGGACCTAGTTTATTTAGTTTTAGGTGGGTGAGGTGAGTTTGGCATAGCTAGGTATGCCAAACAAGGAAGATGCCTCCTCTACATTATAAATAGGTCGCAAAAGGATCTATAAATGCATTGAAGAAGATTTATGGTATCATATTGGAGTCATCCATCATTTGGACCTAGTTTATTTAGTTTTAGGTGGGTGAGGTGAGTTTGGCATATTGAAGGAGTTGCATAATTAAGTCCAAAGAGATCTAATAGAATGGACAGCTCATGAGAGGCATGCCCCAAAGCTGCATACACATGATACACAGTTGCTCTCACAAGTAGTAACATGTTCCTAGACCTCTAAGAGAAATCAGATTGTCTACAATTTTCTTCTTCTAGATAAGAGAAATCATTTTGGATCAAAGAACACAGAAAACTTGGTTTAAATTCACAATGGATTACGGCTTCTTTCTCATCAATACCTATGGCATGATATGAAGCATATATGTAGAAGCACAAGATTTAACTGGAGTGGGGTGGTCGTTGGAACAGATCTGCATCTAACAAGTATAATTTATCAAAGATCAAATTCACAAATGTACTTGTGTCACTTTGTCTTCTTCAACAAAGTTACTTATATAGTTTATATGAATGAAACCGTTCCCACCTAGAGAAGCCAGGTGCTCTAATGTCCGGGTGGAGTGGAAGAATACATCAACATTTTGTGTCTATACAATTCTTTTAGTCTATATTTTAGATAATATATTAGGTTTATTCAATATAGTGATCAAGATTAACAAGTCAAAATTTGGGGTTTCATCTACCATGACTTTTAAAATTCCACAAATCTGGGGTTTGATATGCACCACCGTGGGGTTTCATCTATTATGACATTTTTATAGTTCTAACATTTTAGCAAATGTAGGAGCAAGCCTACCAATGAAAAGGGCATATTGAAAAGAGCCAATCGTACTCAGCATGGTATGCACATCAGCTTTTTGACACATCAAATTCATATTTGATGTCAAAGGTGGCTTACGCAAAATGGCCATGTGGGCCTTTTAAAGTGATGGGTAAAACTGGGTGGAATTGGTTTACAGATGAAGCCAGAATTCCTCAATATATAATTTTGATGTAATGGAGAAAACAGTTCTTCCATCATTCTCAGATAACTTGGAATTATTACGTGCATAAGAATCCTTCTATATGTGAAAGATTTCAACAGTAAGGAAAGGTGTGAGAATCGATTGACAGACCTTGCTGACAGCAGAGCATACGAATTTGCAGCCAAGGACTATGTGGCTCAGCAGAATTGTGAAATCCCCGCGAGCTTCCGGATGCTTGCACTGTTCATTCAGCACAAAGCGGGTAATAGTCATCAAGTCTGTTCGATGAGCTTCCGCCGCGTGATCCATCTTTCCCAGTTGTGATTATTGAGATGGAATGAGCTGAGCTGATCTGATATGAGCCCGTGTGCCTCGGTTCTGTAAATTTTAGAAAGCATCGTGCATTGTAGTTTTATTCGACATTGCGTAAAGGTGTTACACGCTGACGTGGAATACCACGTCACGTCCTTTATCCTTGGAATCAGCTGCAGAGCACCTGCGTTTTGAGGCAAAATTTCAGAAGTATTTAATTTGAATAAGAGGGTTGCTGTCGTTGAAGTAGAGTGGCTGAATATAGCAGAGCGAGCTGCATTTAAAGTATACGATTTAAATGGGTTAAAGTGGGGTAGGGTATCCATATTTTTTATTTGTTTAAAGATTTAGTATTAAAATAGTTTTGGGAAGGGGTTCTTGGGGGGAACTAATAATGGTCTCGAAGGTGCAATAAAATGTTAGAAAAAATTAAATAAATAAATAAAATAAAATAAATGTGATGAAGTGTAAAAGAGAATAGTATTTGTTTTTACAAATTATTATTGGCATAGGTTGGAATCCAATTTTTGATATTTTATAGTCAATGTCTACCTTTAAAATATTAATTTTCCACCCAATGTTTACTTTTAAACCAACTCTTTGTGGAAATTGAATCCAAGTGATAGAACAATTACAGTCACAAAATTGCTAATCAAACATGTAAAATTACCAACAAATGAGACTGAAAGTGGAGCATAACACTAATCTGTATTGAATAAGTGTACAATAGCCAATCTTGTGAAGTCATAGGCTGCTGCAATATATAATTACATGAGAGATTCGAATGCATAAGGATGTCATTCGAAATAGTCAAAAAGTAGGCTTACTAAATCTAGTCAAATCCCCCATAGGTGCATAAAGCAGTTTTCAAATCCACTTAGAGGCTCACGAATTGGCAAAGTCAAGTAGGCAAGCTAATAAGGGAGGGAAAGAAAACTCATACATGTTTTTATTAGGAGAAAGAGATGGAGGATGATGTGGGCATATGGATCTCAATGTGTTTGGTTCTCTATCTTTGAACTGGATCATTATAGATTCGAATGGTGCTCTGATTATCACAATAGATAATAGTTGAAAACTCTGATTCAAAGCCACACTCACCAAGTATTCCCTGCAACCATAAACATTGAGTTGCTGCATTTACAACTCCTCTGTACTCTACTTCTGTAGATGAGAGTGCTATGGCACTCTGCTTCTTGCTTGACCAGCTAATTGGTCATTCTGCAAGCATGAACACATATCCTGATGTTGACTTTCGATCTGTGTTGTCACCTGCCCAATAATTGTCAGTAAACCCAATCAAATCAAGATCAAATTTAGCTTTGTAGAAAATCCCATGAGTTCTTGTTCCTTGAACAATGTCAAGGATCCTTTCGGCTACTCTCCAATGGATCTCATGAGGCTGATTCATGTATCTTGAAACCACACTAACTGCATAAGAAAGATCAGGTCGAGTGTGTGTAAGGTAAAGCAAACACCCAATCCACTGCCTATACAGTGCATTATTTACCATAAGAGAAGAACCTGCTTCTTCAAACTTAACTCCTGAAAGGAATGGATTCTTGCTTGGCTTGCAATCTTTCATGTTGAACTTGTTCAGCAAACCTAAAGCATACTTGGACTGATGTACTTTGATTCCATGTTGGGATTGAGCAATTTCGAGACCCAAGAATTTGCTCAACAACCCCAAATTAGTCATAGAAAAGGCATGGTTCATTGCATCCTTCAAGGAGGCAATCTCTTTCTTTGAACTTACTGTAATCAAAAGGTCATCCACATACAAGACAATAATCATCAAAGAACCATGAATCAGCTTCAAATAAAAATTAGGATCAGACTTGCATCGAACAAAACTCAATGACAGTAGAAAGCCATAAATCTTGGCATACCAAGCCCTAGGGGCTTGCTTGAGCCCATACAATGATTTCTTTAGCCTGCACACAAAAGATGGATTAGAAACAAACCCTTAAGGTTGTTGTATGTAAATATTTTCAGTAAGATCTCCATTTAGGAAAGCACACTTCACATCCATGTGATGTACCTCTCACTGCTTCGAAGCTGCAATGGCTAAAGCTAGCCTTATGGAGTCCATCTTTGCCAATGGTGCAAAGGTTTCATTGTAGTCAATACCATGTACCTATGAGTAGCCCTTGGCTACCAATCTTGCCTTATATTTCAAAGGTGAACCATCAGCAGCAAACTTAGTCTTGAAAACCCACTTACATTGAACTAGCTTCCTCCCTGGAGGAAGATCAACCAGTTCCCAAGTGTTGTTCTTCTGGAGTGAACTGAATTCTTCTTTCATGGTTGTTTGTCATCTTAGACCATGTGTTGCATCTTCATATGTCTGTCGGTCTGATTCAACCATCAGATAGCACTTCTCTGCAAACAAAGGGTCTTTCATACACAGGGCACTCTCAAACTGAGATCTAGTTCTCCTAGGGTCACTAGGATTTCCAGCTAGTTCCCCAGCTGCATGAATGGTCTTTGCTGCCCATTTTGGTCTTGTAGGACTGTCAGGATGTGCAATTAAATCATCATTATCAGACATATCAGAATCAACAAACTCATTTGTCTTTCCACTTACATTCAATGGTTCTGGTGGTGAAGAAGACTCTCCAACTTCAACTGCTGCTAAAAGCTCTTCTTGAAACTGAACACTTCTTTCAATGAAGGCTTTGTTTGTGCTCAAGTTGATCAGCTTCTACCCTTTTGAATCTTCAGAATACCCAACAAATATGCACTCTTGGCTTTGGGGCTGCAAATCTGATTCAGATGGAGATCGGTGGCCACCCACCTATTCCACTGGCTCAAAACAATTGTCCATTGTGGCAGTTTCCTAGTTATTTTTCTACAGTTTTTCAGGTCCTAAACTTTCGGGGTTGTTTTGAGGCCCTAAACGACGTTTTTTGGAAATTCGAGGCCAAAAAGTTGCCATTGGCATGCATTTGGCCAGCCAAAATTTGTAAAGCTTAGATAGACCTTTCCAACGAGCTATCGAACGCCCAAATCGGAGATCATATGCAAAAGTTATGACCCCAGGAAGTTGACTGTTCAACTTACCACCTTGGGGCCGCAAACTTTATGACGGTTCATCTTCTAGGGTTACGTTTTGGACTTTTGGGGTTCTCACCCTCATTATTATTATAAATAGGCCCCTTTGGCCTCATTTTGTATTCAGCTTGGCACGAATGAGCATAGCAACCACATCTCTTCTCAAAGATAGCTACCACCATTCTAGCAATTGTATTACAGTCTGTTCTATTTCTGCCATTTAATAAAATATGTGTTTACTGTATCTCTGTTATCTTTGCAAAATGTTTGTGATTACGATTTTGTATATGTTCTTTCATTTCATTCACACATAAATCCGAATCAAAATCCTTTCTCTTTTCAGTTGGAATTCTAGCCCAAGCCTTTGAGCCAAAAATCCTGAAATGGGTCACATCTGGCTTGTGCCCACTCCAAGCTTCAAAAGGAATCATACCATCAAGATGTTTATGAGGCACCCTATTCTGGATGTAGGATGCATATTTTATAGCCTCAGCCCAAAACTTTGGTGGCAAAGTCTTAGCCTCCATCATACAGGTTGTCATCTCCTTCAGTGACCTGTTCTTTCTCTCAGCAACACCATTTTGTTGTGGTGTGTAAGGGATTGAATGTTGCATCTGAATACCTGCATCTTTACAATACTAAATGAACTTAGACTTGACATACTCACCACCATTGTCAAATATAAGGATCTTCAGTCTCCTCCCATACTGGTTTTCAACCAAGGCCTTAAAGACTTTGAAGAGGCCAAAAACTTTAGACTTATGCTTTAGGAAGTAAACCCAACAATTCCTGGAAAAGTCATCTATGAAGGTCAATGCATATTTGGCTTGACTCATGGACATATGAGGAAATGGGCCAGCAACATCACTGTGGATCAACTCAAGAGGTGTAGAGGTTCTCTCATGACTAGCTCTCTCAAATTTGTACTCTAGGTGTTTTCCTAGGATACAACATTGACAGACTCCCTTGGAAAACTTAATCTTTGGTAACCCTATGACCATATATTTTTCACTCATATTAGAAAGATACTTATAATTAAGATGGCCAAATATTTCATGCCAAAGCTTGCTTACCTCATTAGCATGAATCAGAAGAGCGGAGGGGTTTGAGTAGGGTAGAAAATGGGAAAACATGTATACCTTCGAAGTGTCATCAACAACACCTTTTGCAGACTTTACCATTCGAGATCTCTATGATCTCAACATCATCAGGGGAGAAGATGACCTTCTTTGGAGACCCTGTGTGAGTCATCTGATACACTGGCAAGAGGTTAGAGGCAAGACCTAGAACATACAACACATTATTGAACTTACCATGGTCAAGATCAATCCTTCATTTCCCCAAACTGTTAGTGAGCGAGTCATCTCCCAAAACTATTGGTGGACCTTTAGACATGTCAAGAGAGGAGAATGCCTCCTTGGTCGAAACCATATGTCTAGAAGCTCCAGATTCTATGATGAAGCTAGGTGAGCTTGATGTGCCAGCAACCAAAGCATGTACTCTCTCTCTATCCTCTGAATTTGATCCTCCTGCCCTCTTCTTTGAGCAATCAAGAACGGAGATGTTATTCTTCTCCAGGAGTTGGGTCAACATGTCAATTTGCTTCTTCATACAGGAGCTCTCAGGATGATAGCCCTTACTGCAGTATGCGCACTTGCTCATTTCTCCTTTGTTCTTCTTCTTCTGGAAGTTCTTCTTGGAGCCTTGGGGCTCCTCTTGAGACTTGTTCTTGTCTCTCTTTTGCTCAGGTGGCTTCTTAGCTTTCTTCTTGCCTTTTGAATCCACCCTTGAATCTCCAACAACCAAAGCTTGGTCTTTGGAAGGTTTGATGGTGCCCATCATCACCAATTTATCTTGTTCCTATGTGAGGGATTCCATGAACTCTGCAAGCTTAGGCATCTTCCAGGCTCGAGCTATCAACTTGGTGGCATGGAAGGTCGAAACAAACACTGAATAGTCAGGGCCAAGCTTCGAGAGCATGGCCAAAACTAGTTTATCTTCTTTCTTTTCAATTCCACACAGTTTTAGCTGCAAAACAAGGGCTTTAAACTTAGAAAAATAGAGTTGCAAGGATTCGAAGCTACTGGGACTCAAAGAGATCAATTCGTTCTCGATTTGATATCCTCTCATCTCATATGTCTTACCAAAAAGCTCTACAATATTCTCCCACACTTCATTAGGTGATGTCAATCCATCAAGATGGAAGAGGAGGTCTCTTGAAATGCTCAGACACAAGAGACCATAGGCCTCATCCCTCCTGTTGTGACATTTAATTTTCTCTGCAGCTGCATTGGGCTCTACCTCAGTTGCCATAGTCACCCTATAGAGACCTTTCACTATGAACAATATCTCCATCTCTACTTTCGATTCAAAGAAATTAAATGGAGTCAAGATGATCTTCTGAGATTGATCCATAGCTCAGAAACTGTGCCCTTCAGTCAACAGAATATGCTCCCAATCAAGATGTCGAACATGCAATAGCAATATGGAAGGAGAGAAATCGATCTACAAAGGCTCTGATACCATGTAAGGTTTGTTGTTACACCATAACCTGCAAATGTTGGTGAACATTTGAAACCCAGCACAAGGCCCAATCACTAGGAATGGCAGTTACTCCACTTGTTTTTATATTCCCAGAGGTGCGGTGGTTATACCATGTGGAGTTACCCTATACTCCGACACCCCGCCTCTGGCGTAGCTTGGGGGAATTGACCCTGAGACCTATGCTCTGATACCATGTGGAAATTGAACCCAAGTGATAGAACAATTACACTCACAAAATTGCTATTCAAACATGCAAAATTACCAACAAATGAGACTGAAATTGGAGCATAACACTAATATGTATTGAATAAGTGTACAATAGCCAACCTTGTGAAGTCATAGGCTGCTGCAATATATAATTACATGAGAGATTCGAATGCATAAGGATGCCATTCAAAATAGTCAAAAAGTAGGCTTACTAAATCTAGTCAAATACCCCATAGGTGCATAAAGTAGTTTCCAAATCCACTTAGAGGCTCATGAATTGGCAAAGTCAAGTAGGCAAGCTAATAAGGGATGGAAAGACAACTCATACATGCTTTTATTAGGATAAAAGGATGGAGGATGATGTGAGCAAAAAAAAAGTCAACTACACCTAGTCTTGCTTTCCCTTTTGCCTTAATTCTCAATAAAACAGGCAGCTTTACAAAAAAGGCAGATATGCACTTTGGAGGATCTGGAATAAAGCAGACATGCTAAATATGGTTTCCAGGGGATTTCCCAAGCACTCCATGACTCAGTTTTAGCAAGCGTTGACTTCTATGACATGTAGAAGGGCACTAGCATAAAGTGGAAGAAATCAAGGACGCAGTTGATAATATGGAGGAGGACAGGGCCCCACCAGATGGGTTTAACGTCAACTTCATAATTAGCTGCTGGGATATTATAAAAAAAGATTTATTAAAAATGATCAGTAAATCCCAAAAGTGTGGGAAAATTGGAGGAAGTACAAATTCGGCATTTTTGGCTCTCATACCTAAAGAGAAAGAAGCCAAAGCCTTTAATAGGTTTCGGCCAATATCTTTGTGTAATATAGGATACAAAATTATAACTAAGATCATGTCTTCCAGATTAAAACATATTCTGCCAAATATTATCCCGGAGAATCAAGGAGGATTCGTCAAAGGAAGGAAGATTTGGGATAATATTATATTAGTACAAGAAGCCATCCATTCGAGCCTGAAGAATGGAGATAAAGGGATGGCGGTGAAACTCGATTTGGAAAATGCCTTTGACAGAGTCAGCCACCCATTCCTCTTTACTGTAATGCTCAGATTTGGATTCGCTCCTGAATTTGTGTCTTGGGTCAAGGCCTGTATCATCAAGCCCTGGATTGCCCCTCTCATCAACGGAAGAGCTGCTCCATTCTTTCAAGCTTTGGGAGGCTTGAAGCAAGGGTGTACGCTCTCCCCTCTGCTCTATGCCATTTAGGCCTCGGGACTTAGTTTTCAATTGGAAAATTCCAGGCAAGAGCAGGAGCTACCAGGCATAAGGCTGGCCAGAGGGACTAAGGATATCAACCATGAGCAATTCGTGGATGATACCATCTTAATGGGAGGAGCCAGTAAGATTATAGCCCGACGATTTAAAACTGAAATGAACCGTTACTGTCTGGCCTCAGGGAGTAAAATCAATCTCAGGAAGAGCCAGATCTACGGATGGAAATTAAATCCAAGGGAGATGTCAGACATCTCCAGAATTTTAAATATGAATGGCACTGTTAGTTGGGATTCCTTCAAGTACTTAGGGGTCCCTATTTTCAATCAGAAACCCAAGTGTTCAGACTGGAATCCTATCGTGGAAAAAATTAAAAAGAAAATTATAGGATGGGGTACTGCATGGTTAAATCTAGCTGGGAAGGTAGTGCTAATCAAACCTGGCCTAAACATCCACCTACTTTACCAATGCTCCATTCTCCTTGCTCCAGTAAAAATTATAAATCAAATAGAAGGTCTGATGAGATCTTTTCTCTGGAATGGTGGGAAAAATGGAGGAGGTAAAAAGTTCTCGCTGGTCAGCTAGAAAACTATCAAGCTGCCAAGATCTGAGGGAGGACTTCAAATCAAGGACCTAAAATCTCAAAATCTGGCTACTGGGGCAAAATTACTATGGAATATGCTTGAACCAAATCCTACCTGGTGTAGTCAGGTTCTAAAAAATAAATATTTTCCGGGAGCAAGGCTCAGATGCCTGGAGGGGGAGCATGTGAGAACTAAGGGTTCTTCAATCTTCAAATTATGCAAAAAATTGCTGCCCCAATTTATTGAAAATTTGTATTGGACATCGGGTAATGGGCAAAAAATTCATTATTGGCAGGACACGATCCATGGGAAACCTCCACCACGAATTCCAGGTTTGTAGAATAGAATGGAGGTGATGGGGCTGAATACATTATGGAGTATTTCCAAATGGGAGATGGAACCACCATATCGCTGGATTGGCTGGGAATTGCCTGACTGTCCAGCAGAGAACGAAGAGGAGAACAAGTTATTGATCGCCCACCTGGCTGGGAACGCACCAGTCTAAAAAAAATGAAGGATAGGCGTGGTTGGGGAAGGAGAATAGGCAGCTACACGATGGCTGAAGGTTACCGGATGTATTCTGAAAATTATAATGTGCCAAATAATCCCGATATATGGAATAGAATTTGGAAAACCAGAACGCTGCCGAAAATTGATATGTTTAGCTGGAATCTGATGCACCAAAGATTGCTTACTGGGGATAACCTGGAGAAAAGGGGGATGGCAGGCCCATTTCGCTGCCCCTTCTGGGAGGAAAACTCGGAAACTAATAATCATTTATTTTTAAATTGCCAGTATGTTATTTCTATATGGAAGGAAGCAATGATGAACAGAACCGTTGGGTTTCAATGGACTGGCAATATTCAGGACCGTTTTATTAATTGGGGGAACATGTACCAGGGAGATCTCCAACAGAAAAATGGATTGAGAGCGTGTTGGCTGAAATTGCCAAAGATCATATGCTGGTGTATCTGGATAGAAAGAAACCAGCGAATATTTCAGAACAAGAACCAACCTGTCTGGAAGTTAGTGGCTAAAATAAATGCATTACTTGGTGAGGTGGTAAGTGTCTCTAAGATACCAAAAAATAATGCTGGCTTGACACATAAATAATTGAATTCGTTGCAAACTCTAAATATTCAAGCAGTAAATAGTAATGCCCCTAAAAAGCTTGAGGAATGGGAAGTCCGGCTGGATAAATCTCAATTTGAGAACCGGTTAAAAGAATGGAAGATATTTAAATTGTTCTTTGATGGAGCTTCAAAAGGGAATCCAGGTAGAGCGGGAGGAGGAGGAGTAATCATCAATCCCGTAGGGAAAGTTGAAATTGAATATTACTGGAACATCGGGTATAATTCAAATAACATGGCTGAGGCTTATGGGCTCTGGCAAGGCCTCAAGCATGTGCAAAAGAAAGGCGTGGAGGAAGTTATGGTCATTGGAGATTCTAGACTAATTATCCAAGCTTTGATTGGGGGAAGAAGGGGGGAAAATGAGCAAACTGAAAGGATTATTAACAGAATAAGATTTATGTCCAAAAGGTTTAAAAAGATTGAATTTTTCCATGTCCTCGGGGAGCTTAATGGACTAGCGGATATTGCAGCTAATAAATCAATCGCTGTAGATTGCTATGATCTTATTGTAAACTCGTCGGTAAGTATGGATATTCTTCCTTAGTCAGCATCCTCAGATTAAGGAAGGAGTGATTTGGTGGATGGTTGTAATTTGCTCTGATCAGTGTTTCTCAGTTGAGTCCATTATAATACCATAATCGTTTTTGTTAAAAAAAACATCTCTCCCATACATGGTTTTAAAACCATGGGTTGTTTAGGAGGCCTTGCACATGGTCTTAAAACCATTTGCAAGGCCCTCCTAAACCATATACGATAAAACCATGGGTTTTTAGGAGGCCTTGCACATGGTTTTAAAACCATTTGCAAGGCCCTCTTAAACCTGTATAATAAAACCATGGATTGTTTAGGACAAGGTCAACATTTTTTTCCGAATAATTCATTTTTTTAATTTTTTTTTTATTTTGTTAGGTAGGGACATTACAACATCCCCCCATATTGTGTTGTTTTTCTCACCGACATTTTTTTTTAAAACAAAAACGATTATGATATTATAATGGACTCAACCGAGAAACACTGATCAGAGCAAATTACAACCATCCATCAAGTCACTCCTTCCTTAATCTGATGATACTGACTAAGGAGGAATATCCTTGCTTACTGTCGAGTTTACAATAAGGTCATAGCAGTCTACATCTATTGATTTATTAGCTGCTATATCTGCTAGCCCATTAAGCTCCCTGAGGACATGGAAAAATTCAATCTTTTTAAACCTTTTAGCCATAAATCTTATTCTGTTAATAATCCTTTCAGTTCGCTCATTTTCCCCCCTTCTTCCCCCATTTAGAGCTTGGATAATTAGTCTAGAATCTCCAATGACCATAACTTCCTCCACGCCTTTCTTTTGCACCTGCTTGAGGCCTTGCCAGAGCCCATAAGCCTCAGCCATGTTATTTGAATTATACCCGATGTTCCAGTAATATTCTATTTCAACTTTCCCTCCGAGATTGATGATTACTCCTCCTCCTCCCGCTCTTCCCAGATTCCCTTTTGACGCTCCATCAAAGAACAATTTAAATAACTTTCGTTCTTTTAACCAGTTCTCAAATTGAGATTTATCCAGTCGGACTTCCCATTCCTCCAACTTTTTAGGGGCATTACTATTTACTGCTTGAGTATTTAAACTTTGCAACCAATTCAATTCTTTATCAGTCAAGCCAACATTATTTTTTGGTATCTTAGTGACACTTACCACCTCACCCAATAATGCATTTATTTTAGCCACTAACTTCCAGGTTGGTTGGTTCTTGTTCTGAAATATTTGCTGGTTTCTTTCTATCCAAATACACCAGCATATGATCTTTGGCAATTTCAACCAACACGCTCTCAATCCATTTTTCTATTGGAGATCTCCCTGGTACATGTTCCCCCAATTAATAAAACAGTCCTGAATATTGCCGGTCCATTGAAACCCAACAATTCTATTCATCATTGCTTCCTTCCATACAAAAATAACATACTGGCAATTTAAAAATAAATGATTATTAGTTTCTGAATTTCCTTCACAGAGGGGGCAACGGAATGGGCCTGCCATCCCCCTTTTCTCCAGGTTCTCCCCAGTAAGCAATCTTTGGTGCATCAAAGTCCAGCTAAACATATCAATTTTCGGCAACATCTTGGTTTTCCAAATTCTGTTCTAGATATCAGGATTGTTTGGAACATTGTAATTTTCAGAATACATCCAGTAACCTTTAGCCATCGTATAGTTACCTATTCTCCTTCCCCATCCACGCCTGTCCTTCATTTTTTTTGAGACTAGTGCGTTCCCAGCCAGATGGGCGATCTGTAATTTGTTCTCTTCAACGCTCTCTGCTGGACCTTCAGTCAATTCCCAGCCAATCCAGCGATACGGTGGTTCCATCTCCCATTTGGAAATACTCCATAATGTATTCAGCCCCAATGCCTCCATTCTATTTTGGAATCCTGGAATTCGTGGTGGAGGTTTCCCAAGGATCGTGTCTTGCCAATAATGGATTTTTTGCCCATTACCCGGTGTCCAATACAAATTTTCAGCAAATTGGGCCAACGATTTTTTGCATAATTTGAAGATTGAGGAGCCCGCAGTTCTCACATGCTCCCCCTCCAGGCATCTGAGCCTTGATCCCCGAAAATATTTATTTTTTAGAACTTGACTACACCAGGTAGGATTTGGTTCAAGCATATTCCATAGTAATTTTTCCCCAGTAGCCAGATTTTGAGATTTTAGGTCCTTAATTTGAAGTCCTCCCTCAGATCTTGGCAGCTTGATAGTTTTCCAGCTGACCAGCGAAAACTTTTTACCTCCTCCATTTTTTCCACCATTCCAAAGAAAAGATCTCATCAGTCCTTCGATTTGATTGATAATTTTTACTGGAGCAAGGAGAATAGAGCATTGGTAAAGTAGGTAACTGTTAAGGACCGATTTTATTAGCACTACCTTCCCAGCCAGATTTAACCATACAGTACCCCATCCTATAATTTTCTTTTTGAGTTTTTCCACGATAGGATTCCAATCTGAACCCTTGGATTTCTGATTGAAAATAGGGACCCCTAAGTACTTGAAGGAATCCCAACTAACAGTGCCATCCATATTTAAAATTTTGGAAATGTCTGACATTTCCCTTGGATTTAATTTCCATCCATAGATCATGCTCTTCCTGAGATTGATTTTACTCCCTGAGGCCAGACAGTAACGATTCATTTCTTTTAAAATGTCTGGCTATGATCTGACTGGCTCCTCCCATTAAGATGGTATCATCCGCGAATTGCGCATGGTTGATATCCTTAGTCCCTCTGGCCAACCTTATGCCTAGAAGCTCCTGCTCTTGCCTGGCATTTTCCAATTGAAAACTAAGTACCAAGGCCTAAATGGAATAGAGTAGAGGGGAGAGAGGACACCCTTGCCTCAAGCCTCACGAAGCTTGAAATAATGGAGCAGCTCTTCCGTTGATGAGAGGGGCAATCCAGGGATTGCTAATACAGGCCTTGACCCAAGACACAAATTCGGGAGCGAATCCAAATCTCAGCATTACAGTAAAGAGGAATGGATGGCTAACTCTGTCAAAGGCATTTGCCAGATCGAGTTTCATTGCCATCCCTTTATCTCCATTCTTCAGGCTCGAATGGATGGCTTCTTGGACTAATATAATATTATCCCAAATCTTCCTTCCTTTGACGAATCCTCCTTGATTCTCCGAGATAATATTTGGCAGAATGTGTTTTAATCTGGAAGCCATGATCTTAGTTATAATTTTGTATCCTATGTTACACAAAGATATTGGCCGGAACCTATCAAAGGCTTTGGCTTCTTTCTCTTTAGGTATGAGAGCCAAAAATGCCGAATTTGTACTTCCTCCAATTTTCCTACACTTCTGGGATTTACTAATCATCCTTAATAAATATTTTTTTATAATATCCGAGCATCTGATTATGAAATTGATGTTAAACCCATCTGGTCCTGGGGCCCTGTCCTCCTCCATATTATCAACTGCGTCCTTGATTTCCTCCAGTGTGATGGCTTTTTTCAAATTATCGTTTTCTTTGCTCTTTACAATGCTAGGTACCAGATTCAGTAGCTGGCTTTCAATTATAGTGGGTTGTTCAGTAAACAATTCGCTGAAATAGCTTGTGGATTCTATTTTGATTTCCTCAAAATTACCAATTGCCCTATCATCTACCTGGGTCTCAAGCACACGGTTATGACATTTCCTAGCTTCTGTCAGTTTATGAAAGTATCCGGTATTCCTATCACTGTCCTTCAGCCACTTGCATCTGGATTTTAGACACCACCATTCAGCCTCTTGTCTACAGGCCGCGTGGAGTTTCATTTGCAGCTTAGTTTCCGTATAAATATCATCCTGGGTCACCGTGTTATCCTCCATGAAAGCCTGATGAGATTCCAGTGCGTTGGCAACCTGAAGTTTAGTGACATTTGGAGGTGGTAACGTTTTGGCCCAGCTCTTCAGATTTTTTTTTAGCCTTCTCAATTTCTCCTCCCAGACATAGAAGGGAGACCCGGTGACTGATTGAGCCCAGGAGTCAGTGACTATTTTTTAGAATTCAACATGGTTGATCCACAAAGAGTTAAATCTGAATGGGATAGGAACCAGATTTCTTTCAGACACCATCTCCAGAAGGATGGGCTTATGATTAGAGCCTCCGAAGGATAAGATTTTGGATGTCATGTTCAGGCCCAACAATAGAAAAGTGTCCTGGACCAGGAATCGGTCAAGCCTGGCTGCAATGTGCCCAAGGCCGATCCTCCTATTATTCCAGGTGTATTTCCCTGAATTGGGCTTAATATCAATTAGCTCCCATGTCATAATGGTTTCTTCCACGAGATCTATAATGGGGTCTCTAGTCCTGGAACCTCCTCTCCTTTCTTCTTGGCTAAGAGTGACATTCAGGTCCCCAGCCAAGATAATATTGCCCTGTATTTTACTCCTTTCCTCTCAGAGTAGAGTCCAGCAGTTTAATTTTTCAGCATAAGAGTTAGGTGCGTATATATTGAATATACTTACCAGAGTATTGGAGTCTTTTTGCCTCAGCAAGGTGAGGATCCAATGGGTGTTGTTCTTGATGTCCACCACTTCGAATTTCGTATCATCCCAAAGCGTTCCTATGCCTCCGGAGGCTCCCCTGGAGCTTAATGCAACAATGCCCTTTTTATTCCAAAATTTTTTACTGACTTGGAGGAATGCAACTTCTTCCATCTTAGTTTCCTGGATCAGACAGATATCTGGGTGGTGAAGAGATATTAGATCTAGCATAGCTTCTTTCTTGGTTTTACTTCCAAGCCCTCTGCAGTTCCAGGAAATTACCTTCATTACTTACTTTTAGAGGCCGTAGGCATCCCTTTCAGGGCATGCCCATGTTGGCGGGTGTTTCTTGTATTTTTTAGCAGTTTTTCCAGGGTTAGCTGGGAGCCTTGCAACTTATCCTTGTAAGTGGCTTGCTCCCTGACTTCTTTCCTAGATTTCCTTCCTTTAGTTTTGATCAGCCTTGGAGTAGTGATTTCAATTTCCCCTTCCTCCTCTTCTTCTTCTTCTTCTTCCGATTCAGGTTCTTCTTCAGATTTCCCCAGATTGTCTCCTTCTTTAGTTCCTGCTGTTCCTTCCTCGTTATCTTTTGCTTGATCTGAGAGGCCTACTTCCGGACCCTTACTTTCTTCATAACTAGATCTGTCTTCTGCTTCATTAGACTCATCCCTTACTTCTATCATTTGAGTTGTTTTTGAAGGCTCTTGAATTTTTTCGAATGGGCTAGTTCTATCTTCCTTGTTCCCCTCACCCTTCTTAGGGGCCCCTCCAGCTTGATTTTTTGATTTAGATCTATTTACCCTATGCCATCCTTCCACATTGTCTTGTTGGATCTCAATGTTCTTTTTAGGGAAGTTTAGGATGAAATGCCCATATTCATGGCATCCTCTACATTTGAAGGGGAGCTGTTCATAGTCCAATTTTTGAAAATGGGACCAATTCCCCACCGTTGAGTTTAGAGCTTCTGGTAGTCCTGCTTCGAGATCAACCTCAACGTAGATGTGTGCACAGACGAATTGATCCTTTGGACTGGCCATGTCGATATATTTCCCCAAAGCATTCCCAATGGCTTGTAGGGATTTGGGGTTCCAGCAGTGCATAGGAAGATTGGGCAATCTAACCCAGATGGGCACAGCCTTAGGAGTGTCGGCTTCTGGGTCAAAATATGGGGTCCACCCATTGAGATAGAGTCCTTGCGGCCCCATGAAATAGGGCCCATTCCTGAAAATTAGGTCTTTATCCTCTTTAGATTCGAAGTCAAAGAGAAAGTATCCCCTTCCGATGGAATAGGAGGCAACATTCTTGGTTATTAGCAGTCGCCAGTTCCTTTGGACCCAGCTGGTTGTGGTTTTGGGCGAGGGCCAGAGCCCTATGAATTGCCTGATCAGGGCTCGGTCCACCAAAGAAAGGGCAACCCTGATCGTTTCTTCCGAGGGTAGGGCAACCTCCGGCACATCCTCAAGTCTTTTAACGAACTTTGGAAGATCTCCTTTGCTGGATCTTTTAGAGTGATTAGTGATTATCCTTTCAAAGGCATCTAATCGTAAATTTGGCGACGGATTACCGCCAACCTCATCCACCATCGAGCTGCCTCACCAAGCCAGCCTCAGTGCTTGAGGTTTCGCATGCAATGCCTCCAATATCCAAGATCTGTGCAGTCCCAACCTCATCGTGGATCACGATCTCCTTGAGCTCACCTGGGGGGAGCAAGCCCTACCGGCTAGTCACCCTGCTCACTGCGTCCTGCATGCAAAGCTCTCTCGGCAGCGATCTCAGTCCTTTGTTGGTATGCATCAAGTGATCACCGACATTTTTTTTCACGGATAATTAAATTTTTAATTTTGTATAGTTTAGTTAGGTAGGAACATTACAATATCTCCCCCATATTAGGTTGCTTTTGTGGCCGACATTTATTTTGGTGGATAATTAAAATTTTATTTTTTATTATTTTATTAATAACAAACATTACAACATAATATGGACAAACGTTACAAGATCTTCCACATAACATTACAAGATCTCCCTCATACTAGGTTGTAGAGTGCCTCTCAGCGCAATTAATGATGCTTATGTAAGTTACTTATATTATTCCGCTGCCTATGTCAGGTTTTTCCAGCTGCGGTAATGGCAGAGTTCTAATTGCTGCGTACAGCCACACTCGAAGGTGATGTTTTAAAAAATTTTGCTTTGGTTTTTGTTATAATTTACTAGGGCCTTAATAGCCTCAAGGCTTAGGAGACTAGACCATAGTCTAGATCCCACCTTGCCAATGTAATAAGGACTTAAGAGGGCTACAAGACTTACCATAGTCCTAAGCGCAATGTATAGTAGCATTGTAAATGACCTTGGTCCTAAGGCGCGAGAGTTATAAGGTAAGGTTTGAACAAAAGGATATTGATATGGTTTTATGCCATGGTTTGCAAGGTTAATAAAATATATCGTTTGGTTTATATGGCGATGGTTTAATGTTATGTTATATGGTTCTTACCATAGTTTGAATGGCTCGAGCAATGATTAAATGCCATGATTACCTTTGGTTGTGGTTTAATGAGTCTTACCCAAGTTGACTTGGGACTTAAAAGCGTGTCCTGGCTGTGAGTTGACATCACAACCAGGCTTCCACACTGGCTTCGAGATCTTATCTCGATTGTCCACTTGTATGGTTCTGCAGCTAGGGTTATAAAGAGTTTAATGTGTTGTAAACTCTGTCTGAACCCTTCATTCATGATTTGTTTGGTCTGTAACTTTCGAGGGTCGAAGCTCTGCTCTGTTAATGACAACTTGTTGGGTTTTTTCTAGTGTAAACATTGCCACGGTGTTTGATGCCATTGTAACTAGTTTCTTGCCAAGGTATTCTTGTGTTTGTTCATGGCTTCCATGGTTATCTGCAACACGTTGCTTCACTTCAAGAACCTCAGCCATCAACTCTAGTTCATCGTTTCCCTTCACCAGGTAAATTTGATTTAAAGATACAAGTTTTTTTTTATGAGAAGTTTTGCATTAATGGTTTTTAATATAGCTAACACTGCATTTTTTTTTTTGTGTAGGCAGAGGAGGAATAAGTGTCTTCCCTGAGGAGACGACCCCTGGCCCTCTCTACAACTCGCACAAGGTAAAGAGTCTTAACATTTTTAACTTGTTTACAGTGTTAGTTTTTCAAAGTTGTTTTGACTGCCACTTAAATGAGTTTTTGCAGGTTGGGAGCAGTGGCGAGGAAGGCGACATGGTCACCTCCTCCCAGGCCCATGTCTTAAAACGTGCTAGCAACAATCCCAAAAATCTGTACTTTAGTTTTCCTTTTGTAATTTAAATAATTTCATCCATTGTCGTTGAAATATGCTGTGGTTTGATGCAGGTACTAAAAGCATGAGTGAAAGGAGCCAAGAGGGGGAAACCACTCCAGCTTTGTGCGAGATAAGTTTTATGTGTTGTTTGAAACCCTTAGGGTTTAAGCTATGTTTTTATAGAGGGCTTTACAGCCTCTCTGCTTCGCATCGTTTGTATGTGCATTAATATTTGGTTTAGTACTTGTGTTAGTACTTGGGTGCCATCCAGATGGACTTACCACCATTTCACTTACTCTGTAATTGGAGTTTGTTTAGGGTTTAAAAACAATGATGGAAGCCATCATGGATGGTCTTACAAACACACCTTGTATGCGTACATCGTTTTGATCATTTTTAATGTATAATGAATTGAAACGACCCTTACGGTCTTTGCATTTCATGTTATGAGTTGCTTTGTGGTTATACTTGTATACTCCTATGTTTTAATCAATGACTGACATCCTTCGATGGTCTTACTTCCATGAATACATTTTGAATAAGAATTGTTGTTTAAAGATATCTCGGATTTGTTTATATAGGAAGTATGTAGTATTAATAATATTATTGGCCTGGGTTAAGTACCCGTAAGATGGTTTAGCCAATGCGTATCTAAGAAGACTCTGTTAGCTACTGTGTAGTTGACTTATGCTTATCTTTTACGTAAACAATGGTATCCATTAAAATGGCCTTACAACCATAATCCTTTAACCTAGTTATTGTTTAATAAATATGATCCATAGGGTCTTGCGATTTACGTGGATTAGTTTAATATTGAAACCATGGTTAAAAGATATAATGCATGCATGTATTTGGCTTGGATTTGTTTTAGATCTACTTATTGTATTTTATTAATACTCTGCTTCCATCATATATGGGCTTAATACCGGTCTTTGGAAAGGGACGATTCGCTTCTACGATTTGTTGTGTGATTTGTTTTATAATTGTAATGTGGATTACTTTGGATACCTTAAGTGAGGTTATTAATTGTTAGCTTTAGATTCGTAAAATATTTTTAGGTAAATCAATCATGTATGTCATTATTTGTTGATAAATCTCCTTTCGAATATCGTATAAGATCTATATTGTATGTATATATCTATATGACTGTAGATATTTGTGATTCTTTAATTAATAGTTAGCTAAGTTATAAATCATGAATATGTTGTGCATCTATCTTGATAGTTTTATAAATAATTTTAATCTCAGATTATTTAATTAAATTTTCTTGATCCCAAACTGAACAATTTCGATATAATATCAGGGTTTAAGAAATATTTGTAAAGGATAACTCTATAGCTTAACCGAACAAGGATACATCCCATGCATAGTAAATTCGATTTGTTGTTTAGATTCTAATTGTAAATTGTTCAGTATTTAAACATGTTAACTTCAACTACTTTAATCATATTCTAACTAGATCTATGGCATAAGAGAGGACCTAAATAATTCACAAATATATAATAGTTTAAGGAAATAAATCAAATCTACAGTATATGAAATCATTTAGAAATCCTTAACTCAGGTATGGATGCCCTATCTAAGAATCCTTACCAATCAAATCTAATCATTCATATGGATAAACTATTGAAATATTGTAACTTCGAAGAATATTCTATATGTATCTTTTTGTGGTCCCCGATGGTCCTATCGGGAGAACCACTTGTATTACTGTGTACCCCGATGCTCCTAATCGAAAGAACTAATAAGAGTCATGAGGTAGTCCCCTCTAATTGTAAAGGTGGGTCATTAGCACCCCAGTGTGGTTACTTAAGCCTACATGCGTAACTCAAGCCTACATGATTAACTCGAGCCTACATGACAGATGAGTTAACTTAACTGAACAGATGAATATAAATAGAGGTGTAACACTCCTCATTTGAAGCACACACTCTCACTTGTGTAGCGCATTAGTGGAGAGGGAGAAGTAGCTGGAGAATGAGAAGGACCAGGCTTTGATATCCTTGTTGGTTTTACCTTTTATCTTCTTGGGCAATTATATTGAGGAAGCTTTTGCTGGGTTTTTCCCTTTAGGGTTTTCCCAGGATAAATCTGTGTTGTTCTTGTGATACTGTTTCTTTCAGTGATCCTGCTTATATGCTTTTATTATGAAAATGAAATGAAATACTGATGTATTAGCTAAGCATATGAAAAGTTAACATGGTATCAGAGCCACCTTGAATAGGACAGCCTTCACACGGAAGAATATCCCTCTCTCTCTCTCCCTGAAAGAAATTAGGGTTTCGGGAAAATTTTTGAGCTTTGGAAAATTGATTGCATGGAAAGTTGCGCCCTCTCAGAGCGCATCTTTGAGCCTGGAATCACATCTTTTGGATGTGTGAGTCTTTGGAAAAGTAAAACCCTAGTTTGACAGCCATACCAGAAAACTGCAAAAGCTGAATCTTGCAAGTCTGATTTGGAAGGTGAAGAATTGAAATCTCCAGAATCCAAGCTCACCAGTCAACTCACCTCATTCAAGCACATCTCCTGGTAAGGTCAGTTTCTCATTCTGCAAAATTTCAATTTTTTGTGATTTTCTGACAAGATGGCCCCAAGCACTAAGCTTGAGGACAAGCTATAAGGCATAGATAATTTCTGAGCATGGAAATACAGGATTGGTCTCATTCTCCAAGAGAATGATCTTGATAAGTATGTCAAAGAAGAAGTCTCAGAACCTGAAGAAGCTGAATCCAAGGAGAAGCACAGAAAGGATATGATTAGAGCACAAAGGATTATTGCTGATTCCATCAAGGATCACTTGATCCCTCAAGTGTCATCCAAGAAGACTCCAAAATAAATGTATGATGCCCTTTCCAGAATGTATGAGGGAAGAAATATCAACAGGAAGATGAATCTAAGAGTTCAACTGAAGAGTACCAAGATGAGTCATGGAGAATCCATCCAAGACTACTTCACTAGGGTTTCTCAGATCAAAGAGCAACTAAAAGCTGTTGGAGATAAGCTTGATGAAGATGAATTGGTTATGACTGCTCTCAATGGTCTCACTAGACCCTAGGAATCCTTCATCCAGATGATGTGTGCCAAAAAAAAAAGCATGATGTTTGAAGTAGTATGGGAAGACTGCATTCAGGAAGAGACTAGAGTGGAAAACCGAGAAGCCTTGCTAAAGGAAGATGATCAAGGCCTAGCCACTCACACCAAGAAAAGAAGAATTCAACCTAACTTCATTAGAAGAAACTTCAAGGAGTCTCAACCTCCTAGAAGAATCCAAAGAAGAAGGGAAAATCACCCAGAGAAAGACTACTCTGGCTTTCAATGTTTTCATTGTGATAAGATAGGACACATTGCCCGAAATTGTCCTATAAAGAAGCAAGATTATAAGAAGAGGATCAACAACAACAAAATATATCATGCTCATTTAGCGGAAAATGAAGATGAAGAAGAAGAAGAAGAAGAAGGACCTCCAAGAAAGCAAGCAAGAGAAGAAGTTGTAGAAGAGTATGTATTATTCTCCGCACTCTCTTGGTCTATAATACCTGGAGAAGACACTTGGCTTATTGATAGTGATGCTTCAAAGCACATAATGGGACAAAAGAAAACTCTGTCCAAACTTGAAGAAAGAAGCTCTCCTCAAAAGGTATCCCTAGGAGATGACTATCAATATCCGATCAAAGGAGTTGGTGAAGCAAGCTACAAACTTGATTCAGGTAATCCTCTAAAGATGAAAGATGTATTATATGTACCTGGTTTAAAGAAGAACTTACTTTCTATCTCAGCTTTAGATAAGAAAGGATTCAGAGTTTCTTTCATAGATGTCCAAGTACTCATGTGGCCCAAAGGAAAGAATATTGAAGATGCAATCATCATTGGTGAAGAAGAAGGAGGCCTGTATAAACTCAAAGCGCACTCAGAAACAACCTTTGTTCATGAGTCCACTGACCCTAGTGAACTATGGCATAGAAGGCTTGCCCACATCAACTACAAGGCTCTACCTCATGTGAACAAAGTAGTGATGGGATTACCAGATATGAAGATCAAGCATGAAGGCATTTACAAAGGATGTGCGAAGGGAAAGAACATCAAGAATCCATTTCCGAAGAGTGAAACTAAAACAAAAGGTACATTGGAATTGATTCATTTAGATGTATGTGGTCCAATGTCTTCTACATCCTTAAGTGGCTTTGAATATTATATCACATTCATTGATGACTTTTCAAGAAAGACTTGGATATACTTCTTGAAAGCAAAGAGTGAAGTGTTTGAGAAATTCAAGGAGTTCAAAGCCTTGATAGAGAATCTTTCAGACAAGAAGATAAAGACACTCCATTCAGACAATGGAGGAGAATATACCTCAAAAGAGTTTGAGGCCTTTTGCAAAGATGTCGGAATCAAGAGGGAACTAACTACTCCGTACAATCCACAACAGAATGGGGTTGCGGAAAGACAGAACGGAACCATCATGGAGGCAGTGAAGACAATGATATATGATCAAGATGTTCTAATGCATCTATGGGCAGAAGCATCAAGAACTACTGTATATGTGCATAATAGAATATCTCACAGTGCTCTTGGGTTCAAGACTCCAAAAGAGATATTCACAGGAAAGAAGCCTGAGGTAAGTTACCTCAAGATATTTGGTTGTCCAGTATATATTCATATACCGAAAGAGAAAAGAACCAAGTTAGACCCTTCTGAAAAGAAGGGGATATTTGTTGGATATTATGAAGTATCCAAAGCATTTAGAATCTATATTCCTGGATTCCATCACATGGAAATTAGTCGAGATGTAACATTTGATGAAGAGACAGCCCTCAAGAGATCCAGGAAGTGCCAACATGAAGAAGTGTATGAAGAAGAGACATCTCCCATAAATAAAGAAACTACATGTCTCCCTGAAGATGAAGGTCATGAAGAGCATGACTTAGCAGAACCTCAAGAGCCTCCCATGATGAAGATGTTAAGAAAGAGAAAACCTGCTTGGACAAGAGAAATCATACGAGAGGCGGAAAGATATGGAGCTCTTGAAGGCTCCACAAGGGAAAGAAAGAAGCCTAAGAATTTTTCCAATTATGTAGCCTTGATGTGTGATCTTGTAGATCAAGAACCTACAAGCCATGAATAAGATGTACAAAAGAAAGAATGGATAGAAGCAATGGCTAAAGAATACCAGTCAATAATGAAGAATGGTGTATGGGATATAGTTCCCAAACTAGAAGGAAAGAGTATAGTATCCTCCAAATGGATATTCAAAATAAAGCATGCAGCTGACGGAAGTATCGAAAAGTATAAAGCAAGATTTGTGGCTAGAGGATTCTCTCAGAAAGAGGGAATTGATTATGAAGAAACGTTTGCCCCAGTAGCACGGTATACTTCAATTAGAGTTGTCATGGCACTTGCATCTATGATGAAGTGGGACTTACATCATATGGATGTGAAAACAACTTTTCTAAATGGTGTGATCAAAGAAGAAGTATACATAGAACAACCACAAGGATTTGAAGGTGAAGATAGACATACTCACGTATGCAAGTTGAAGAAGGCCTTGTATGGCCTAAAACAAGCTCCTTGAGCTTGGTATGGAAGGATACACAGTTTCCTGTCAAGCATGGGATTCACCAAGAGTAAAGCTGATCCTAACCTTTATCTTAAGGTTGTAAAAGATGAACCTGTCATCCTACTGTTATATGTGGATGACTTATTCTTGACAGGGAATGGGAAACAGATTATGGAAAGTAAGAAGAAACTAGCAGAAGAATTTGAAATGAAAGACCTTGGGTTAATGCATTATTTCCTAGGTATAGAAGTATGGCAAAGTTCAAAAGGAATCTTTCTCAACCAAGGAAAGTATGTGGTAGAGATATTAAAGAGATTCAATATGTTTGAATGCAAAGCCATGGCCACACCCATGGATTCCAAATTGAAGTTGTTAGCCGACGACCCATCAGAATTAGTGGATGTAACTCACTACAGACAGATCATTGGGTCATTGATGTATTTGACAAATACCAGACCAGACATTTGTTTTGCTGTGAACACCTTGAGTCAATTCCTTGTTCAATCAAGACGGGTTCACTTGGTAGCTACAAAACATGTGATGAGATATTTGAAAGGGACTATAGACTTTGGTCTATACTATGATGGTAGCCATGAGTATAGATTGTATGGCTACACAGATGTAGATTGGGCTGGAAGTATCTCAGACAGAAAGAGCACTTCAAGAGGATGTTATAGTCTGGGATCTGCTATGATTTCATGGTTTAGTAGAAAGCAGTCCAGTGTTTCTCTAAGCTCAGCTGAAGAAGAATATATAGCAGCTTGCTCTGCTAGTTGTGAAGCCATATGGCTTCGAAAGCTGATGTCAGGATTATTCAACCTAGAGTTGGACACTACCGTGATTCTATGTGATAATCAAAGTTGTATAAAGATGACAGAGAACCCAGTATTCCACGATAGATCGAAGCACATAGAAATCAGGTATTTCTATATTCAAGATATGATGCAGAAGGGAGCCATAAACCTCCAGTATGTGAGTACTGATGAACAAGTTGCTGATGTGCTGACAAAGCCTCTGTCTCGAGTAAAGTTCGAATACTTTCGAGACAAGCTTGGTGTGGTTCGGAAAGACCTTCCTCGAAAGGGGGAGTAGTGATGTTGCAGTGGGATTGTATCATCCCTGGGCATTTGCCCTAAAGTGATCCGGTGACCTCAGTCCTTGAGAATGAAGAGGGATTGTATCATCCTGGGACATCTGTCCAAAATAGATCTGGTGACTTCGGTCCTCGAGAATGTAGTGGGATTGTATCATCCCTAGGCATTTGCCCTAAAGTGATCCGGTGACTTCGGTCCTCGAGAATGTAGTGGGATTGTATCATCCCTGGGCATTTTCCCTAAAGTGATTCGATGACCTCGGTCTTCGAGAATGTGGCAGGATTGTATCATCCCTGGGGATTTTCCCTAAAGTGATCCGGTGACCTCGGTCTTCGAGAATGTGGCAGGATTGCATCATCCTTGAACTTCGGTTCAGAATGGTATCTAGAGGCTTCGATCCCTGAGAATGTGGCAGGATTGCATCATCCTTGAACTTCGGTTGAGAATGGTATCCGGAGGCTTCGGTCCCCAAGAATGTGGCAGGATTGCATCATCCTTGAACTTCGGTTGAGAATGGTATCCGGAGGCTTTGGTCCCCGAGAATGTAGTAGGATTGCATCGTCCTTGGACCTAGTCCTAAAGTGATAGGGACTGATTATCTCGTAATCAATTCGGTGACTTCAGTTGTCGAGAATGTGATAGGATTGTATCATCCCTGGACTTAGGTCCAAAAGTGATCCGAAGACTTTCGTCTTCGTGTTGTGGATTGCAGGTTATTGCTGACGATGATGACATACTGATCGAAAGATCAGAGTATGATGATGATGTTGTTGTTGTTCGAAAGATCAGAATATGATGATGATGTTGTTGTTGTTCGAAAGATCAGAATATGATGATGATGATGTTGCTGATTGAAAGTTCAAAGTGCTGATGATAATGTTGCTGATCGAAAGATCAGAGTATGATGATGATGACGTATTGATCGAAAGATCAGAGTATGATGATGATGATGTTGCTGATCGAAAGGTCAACATGCTGAAGATGATGTTGCTGATCAAAAGGTCAAAGTGCTGAAGATGATTTTGCTGATCGAAAGGTCAAAGTGCTGAAGATTGTTGCTGATCGAAGCGGTCAAAGATTGTTGCTGATCGAAGCGATCAAAGTGTTGATGTTGCTAAAGACTAAAGATTGAAGATGAAGACTACATGATGTTGAAAAGCTTCCAATGATTTATAGATGTGTTACCCTGATGATGATGATGATGCTCTCTCTCTCTCTCCTGTTATTGTTGTTGCTGATGTTGATGTAGAATACCTTTCTCGTTAAGGGGGAGTGTTGAAATATTGTAACCTATTGTAATTAGAACATAGAGTAAGAACCTGACACCACTGCTGGGAAAACAAAAATGGAATAGTCTTTCCTCCCAACCAACTCCTACAGTAGCCAAGTTACTTACTCCATAACCCCCGAGCCTGTTTGTTGAACCACAAGAGAAAAATCCACTTAATGCGCCATCTCTTGCATTATCAGATTCAATCCATGTCTAATTCTAGCCTCCTGCTTGCTAATGGACATACTATTATATAGTATTTTTCCGAGGACTTGGTCATTTATGAGCCTCCTGCTCTTTAGCACTCAACTAGGAGTTGTGACTTGATTTTGGGGAAGATGCCTCTTGCACCTTGAGTTCTCACTCAATAACTTCAGCCACTTGTCTTTTCCTCTTGTGGGTCAACAAACACTCTTCAAAAACTATTCCACTTTTTCCCCCTTCAGTATATTTTATTAATAAAAGAGCAATTCATTACACTTGTTTTATTTTTTACTTTCTGTCAAAAATATTTAAAATAATAAATAAAATATCTCAACAGACATTAATAATAAATTATTAATTTTAGGTGCATTACATACACCTCCCCTTAGAGGATAACAACGTCCTTAGTGTTATTAACTTTCTGCTTTATTCTTCCCTTTCCTCATCTTGGAATAGGATTGGATATGCCCCTCGCATAACACTTTCCAATTCCCAAGTAGATTCATTTGGACTAAGGTGATTCCATTGCATCTTCACTTTTCTAATGGTATGGTTCCGGAGTAAAAGTTCTCTCCTGTCGAGAATAGGCTCCGGTCCCACCTGAAACTAGGTTCCACCTGGATAATATTCTAATCGGTCACATTAGTTGCATCATGAATATATCTTTTTAAAATAGAAACATGAAAAAACATTATGTACTTTAACAGTGGGTGGTAGGGCTAACTGGTATGCAATCGACCCCACTTTAGCCAAAATTTCAAATGCCCTACAATACCTGGGTGCCAACTTTGAATACTTTCCCAATCTCAAAGAGATTTTCTTGGGTTTTACTATTGTTGTAATTGTAACTTTGGAATATTTTTTATGTATATTACTATTGTATATTGTTGTACCCCCATCGGAGATGTGTGTTCCTCCTTTGGGGATGTTATCATTGTGTATGGTCATTGAGGTAAACCCTCCATTGTAAGTCAGGGAAATAGTCCCCAGGTTAAATAAAGCAAAATGTATTTATATGTATTCTTACGTAGGTTGGCCCCACAGGTGACCTGGTCGACCTAGTGGTTGAGTTAACAACTCAACGGAAGAATATAAATAGGGAGGCACCCTCCTCATTTGTCACACACTTCACTTGCTTTCTCATGTGTGATTTAGGAGAGAGAGGAAGAGGAGGGACAGAGAGCTACTGCACACATACTTTTGTTTGGTTATTCTATCTTGTCATCTTATCGTTGTGACAGAACTAATCTGAGGAAGTTTGCGTGGTTTTCTCCTTTATGGTTTATCCGATGAAAATATTTGTGCCTTGTGTATCTTTGATGTATTATTGTGCTTGTAATTCTTTCAAATAAAGATCCTAAGTTAAAAAACTTAGAAAAACTAACATGGTATCATAGCCACCCTAAAATAAGGCACTATGCAACCGAAATACAACTACAATGGCAGCTACTGGAAATCAGGGTTTCATGCTTGAAAACCCTAGAAGACTGAATCTAGTCATCTTGGAACTTTCATTATAACTCGAGATTGGAGAAGACTCAAGAGACAAAAATTTTATAGGACGAAGATGAAATCTTGTTGTACCTTGTGTGAAATTTTAAGCCTCAAATTCGCTATACTTCAGGAGATATGATTCCTCCAAATCAGGGTTCTAGCCTCCTCCAAAATACAGTCATAAACATGTGACCTAGGGAGAATTGCTATATCTCGGGATAGGAAGGTCCAAATGAAATTTCGCAAGATGTTGCAAGTAGGGAACGAACTGTAGTTTCTATGGTCCACTTCTTAGACCTCTAATGTGAAACAGTCACACGTGGTAGTCCGTACAAGTTAGTTATTATGAATAGTCCTCAAAACAATCACCTTGGGAAACTCAGCATAAGTCCCACTTGGAGAATCCAATTCTACTCTAACCCATGGGGTTGGAAAGAATACAGACCATGATACCTCAGTGAAAGTTTCATATTGTGAGGAGTATAAAATTCGAAGATACAACAAAAGCAATATCAAACAATTTTGCAGAATAAATTAGGGCTTCATGTTTCGAGAGCTTCCCACCACTATTTTCAGAAAAGGAGTACATTAGACAACCCACCTTGAAGAGCCGCATATTTTTATCCAATCAAAAGTTTGAAATTCCAAGTTTGGAGAATTAGGGTTTCTCTGACAAACACTAGATTAGCAAGCTCCAGAACCAGGTTGGACACCTCAAATCGGTAAGATCTAAATCCTTGTTATTTCCATTTGAGGTTCTCATTTCAAAATGACTAATCACACCGAGCTTGATGATAAGCTTGGTGAAGTTGAAAAATTATGAGCATGGAAGTATAGGATCTCCCTAATCCTTGAAGAAAATGACTTGGATCAGTATATCAGTAAGGAAGTTCTAAGAGTCTAAGGGAGATGAGGCTAAGAGAATCATTATAGGTTTTATTAAGGATCATCTCATCCCTCATGTGTCATCCTTGAAGACACCAAAGGAAGTGTTCGATGCTATGATGAAGCAGTAAAAGAAGAAGAATAGATTGTTATAACCACCTTGAATGGCCTCCCAAGATCATGGGATTCATTCATTCAAAGAATATGTTCCGGAAGGCAGTTGATTACCTTCAGTAAACTCTGGGAAGAGTGCACATAAGAAGAAGCTCGGGTCATAACAAGAGAAGCGAAGATGGGAGCAATTGAATATCAATCTCTCACTATTCAAAGAATATCCCTCAAGTGATGAGGAATATGTACTCTAATCCATAAGGATTGAATGCATGAAGAACCTCTTATCCATCTTAGCATTTGGATAAGAAATGATGTAGTTGTGAATGAAGAAGATGATGAAGCAGGAGGCTCCAGGACATAAGGACAAAGAAGGAGTCTAACCACCAAACAAACAAAGATAAGTGTTCAATTGTCATTTAATTATATTGTTTGGTTGTGCATTTTTTTATATTCAGTTGATATATTATTGATATTTATGTGTTTGCATTTATACTGCTGAATTGCACATGATGGATAAAAAGTCAATGATGATGTACAACATTCCATTGCTACTTATCTAGATTGAAACCTCTTTGCTGACATATTAGGAGTAGTACACACTCTTAATAACATTGGGGTAGAAGGAATATAGAAGTTACTATATGTGTACGGGATATGGATGAATGTTGTAGCATTGGCTAATATAGTTGCATGACTATGTGACATATATTTGTCACTATTAATATGTTTTAGAAATTATGAGATGTTTCTATTCATGCAATTGAACTTGAGTTGTAGATCATTCTGAAGAACAAGTAACAACAGTTCCGAAGAGGAACGTAAATCTCCCATGTCAGAGACATCGTGGCAAAAGAAAGAGCTTCAAAAGAATATAAAGAGAATGGTAGATCCACCTCAAGAGATGAATACCATCTTGGGAATGAGAAATCATCCAAGATGAATAATAATTTGATGAGACTTCCAAAAAAATTAAGAGGCCTTGGACACACTGTTAACACCCAAAAATGGTTAACTACCTCATCTACCCCACTACATGGCTCATTTGTCCATTTGCCTACCATATTTCCTTGAAAATCCCACTAAAAAGCCCCCAAAAGGCCTAAAATGCCTCTAAAAGGCCATAAAACCATCTAAAATGCCTCCAAAAGGCCAAAAAACCCCTTTTTCCTCAAAAAATGTCCAAAATTCCTCTAAAATAGCAAAATCCCCAAAAAGGGAAGAAAAAATATAAAATAATGAGGAAAAGGAGGAAAAAACCCTAAACAAGCTGCCCTAAACCATATGGTTTCCAAAACCATGGGCCAGCACTCCACCACTAAAAAACTATAAATAAGTGGTGGAGACCCCTCATTTAACATCCACAGTCATAAGCATCCTGCCTCTGCCGAAATTATTCTCGAAACCCTAGCTTACCATCAAGCTACTTTCACCATTGAGAACTCTTTTTGGCCCATTTCCACCACCGGAAAAGGAAAAGAAGCAGCTTGGAGCTCGAAGCCACCGACATCGGACCAGCGCAATGGACTCCACCAACCTCCTCATTGGAGGTAATATCAATAAAAATCACCATTATACATTTCTTTACTGTTTTTGCTTCATATTATTTACTTTTTACTGCTTTAGCTTAGTCTTTGTTTCAGTTTATTTTTGTTTACATCATTGAACTGCTACTAAGGATTCCAGATTCCTTAGTAGGTGCTCATTCGCACAAGCTAGGGTGAAAACCCTAGCTACAGTTTGGCGACTCCGCTGTCTTTTTTAAAATTTTATTTTTTCCGTACTGTACTTTCGGCTGTCGTTTTCGGCCGCCGGAAACCACACTTTTTTCTTCCGCAGCCGTGGCCCGACCGCGCATTTCAGGCCATAACCTGCGACCAGCCCGCCGCTGTCAGCCATTTTCCCGCGTCCTGGACGCGTTTTTGAACCTTTTTAGTTGCTCCCCGACCGCGTTTTTTCAGCCCATAGTCGCGATCCGACTGCGCCTGTTCATTACACAGTCGTGCTCCGACCGCTGCTGTCAGCTAGAACCCCGCGACCTAGACCGCGCCTGTTTCCTTTAAACCCACGATCTAAGCGCGACTGTTGCCTTCAAACCCGCGGTCCGACCGCGCGAGCCCGCCCCATACTCGCGGTCCGCGAACTGTTTGTTGACCTTGTTTCCGCGCCGAAACCCAGCCACTTTGCCTCCATTCTTCCTGCACTTGCACAGCCACCTGTACCACTTGCAGCCCTACAGCCATTTCTGTCCCTTGGTTACAGCATTGTTTAGCAAATTTTTAGCATTCTTTATT